>CM052550.1:48438406-48467511 GCA_028533065.1 Trachops cirrhosus
CCTCTCTCTAAAAGTAAATAAAAATAGAATTAAAAAAGAAAACAACACGGGGGTTAGAAGGTGATGGACGGAGACTAGACCTGGGGTGGTGAGCACACAGTACAGGGTACAGATGGCGTGTTGGGGAATTGTGCACCTGAAATCTGCATGATCTGTTAACCAGCATCACCCAGTAAACTCAATAAAAAGGAAAAAAATGTTCAAGTTAGAATAAATTCAAATGCACAGAAAAAGTGTCTTGCAAAGATACTACAAGGAGTTCCCAATACACCATGCCCAGTTTCCTCTATTATTAATATTTTACATTAAATGGGTACATTTGGTGCCACTAATGAACCAGTGTTGATATATGATTAATTGCTGTCCATATTTTTTCCAGGTTTCGTCAGTTTTCCCAGAATGCTCTCCTTCCACTGCATGGTGCCATCGAGGATGTCCCATTGGCTGTGACAGTTCTGAGGCATCCTGGCAGATTCTGGACCATGCACTGCAACACGCATTTGCACGATGCTTTTGCCATGATTGGAAGGGATTGGGGGGTTTAGGAGGAAGACTGAAGAGGTGAAGGACAAGTCTCATTCCATCACATCAAGGTCTCATCCTCTCCACGTGACGTCCTCCTGCTGACATGGACCTTGATCGCTGGCTGCAGTGCGGTTTGTCGGGTTTCTCCACTAGCAAAGCTCTTTTTCCCCTCTCACTCTATGCTCTTTGGAAGGAGGTCACCCTGCTCAGCCTTGACGTAAGGCTGGGCAGCTGTGCTTCGTCTCCTTGAACGAAGACTGTCTACATAAATTATGTGGAATTCTCCTGCACGGGAGACTGGGCTCCTCTATTTATTTAAGGCAAAATGATGTTTGGCTGCCTAACTATACCACGATTTGTTTATCTATCAGCTCGTGGACATTTGGGTTGTTTCAAAATTTGGCCGTGTAAACACGGCTGCTATGAACAATTGTGCTTGAGATTTTGTGCGGACAGCGTGTTCAATTGTCTTGGGTGTGCGTCTTGGAATGTTATTGCTGGGTGATATATTAGCTTTACATGTAACTTGTGGAGCAGCTGCCACACGATTTTCCGCACCGGCTGCACCATTTTACAATCCTGCCAGTCATGCACGAGGGTTGCAATTTCTCTACCTCTTTGCCAGCCCCTCTTCTTGCCTGTTTTTTAAAAAAAATTTATAGCCAACCTACTGAGTATGACATGTGTGTGTCTAATCGTGGTTTTTATCTGAATTTCCCTGATGTCTAATTATGTGAGGGTTCTTCATGTGCTACTTAGTCTTTGGAGAAATATTTTTTGTCTGTTTTTTAATTGGGATGTTTGTCTTTTTGTTGTTGATTTCTAAGAATTATTTATACATTCTGGATGCTAGACTCTTAGCAGAAATATGATTTACATATATTTCCTCTCATTCTGGGAGTTTTCTTTCACTCTCTTGATGACCTTTGAAGTACCAAATGTTGCATTTTTATGATGTCTTGTGTAACTATTTCTAAAACTGTTGTTACTTTCACTTTTAGTGTTATATCTGAGAGACTATTCACTAGCCCTGGCTGGTGTGGTTCAGTGGATTGAGTGCTGGCCTGTGATCCAAAAGGTCACTGGTTCGATTCCTGGCCCAGGGCATGTGCCTGGGTTGCATACCAGGTCCTTGGTTGGGGGCATTTGAGAGGCAACTGACTGATGTATCTCTCACACACTGATGCTTCTCTCTCCCTTCCCCTCTCTCTAAAAAAATAAATGAATTAAATATTTAAAAAAAGGAGAAACTATTGACTAATTCAAGGTCACAAAGATATACATATAGCATCTTCAAAGTGTTCTATAGTTTCACCCTTACATGTATGTCTTCCATCCACTTTGAGTTACTTTTGTATATAGTGTGAAATAGAGGTATAACTTCATCCTTCTTTTTTTCCCATTTTTTAAAAAAGATTTTATTTATTTACTCAGAGAGCAGGGAAGGAAGGGAGAAAGAGAGAGAAACATCGATCGATGTGTGGTTGCCTCTCGCACGCCCCCTACTGGGGACCTGGCCCAAAACCCAGACATGTGCCCTGACTGGGAATCAAACCAGTGACCCTTTGGTTTGGAGGCTAGTGCTCAATCCACTGAGCCACACCAGCCAGGGCCCAATCACTGACTTTTCATTGGAGTGTTTAATCTTCTTACACTCCATGTATTTACTGATTAGATAGAGTTTATGTCTGTCATTTTACTATTTGTTTTCTATATGTCTAATGTCTTTTTTGTTCCTCTATTCTTCCTTTATTTCCCTTTTTGGCATTAAGTAGACATTTTATAGTGTAAAATGTTAAGCACCCTATCATTTCTTTTGCTATATGTGATTGTTATTTTCTTATCCTGAGTATTACAATTAACATCTTCTAGTATGGAGTAATAGTAAGTTGATTGCAAAAGAATGTAAAAAAAAACCTTTCCTCTTACATAGCTCCATTTCCACCCCCAATATACTTTTATTTTACCATGAAGAGCTCTTTTACTATTTCTTGTAAGTTAGGCATCTCTGTTAGACAAAAATTTTCTGTTCCAGTTTATCTAAAGACGTCTTTCTCCTTATGTCCTGAAGGGTAGACTTACTATGAATAGAATCCTCTGAGGATGGTCTTTTTCTTCCAGCCTTCCAGCCTCCAGGGTTTCTGATAAGGAATTAACTGTAAACCTTAGGAAGGACAACTTACGTGCCCTTAATGTCTGCCTCTGTCTTGCCATTTTCTCTTTGTCTTGTGACAGTTCAAAATACGTCCATGTGGATCTCTTCAAGTTTATCCTCAGTGAGGTCCACTTAACTTCTTGGATATGCAGATTCGTGCATTTCATCAAATTTGGGGAGTTTACATCACTCTATCTCAAATATCCTTTCTGCCCCGCCTTCCAGGTTTCCCCTGACGCACGAGTTGGGTAGTGATGGCCCGCCACTCCCTGAGGATCTGTTGATCTTTCTCCACCCTTTATCTTTCTCTTCTTTGGACCAGATAATAAAAATGGACCTGTATTTAAGTGTGCCGATGCGTTGTTGTTCACGCGCCAACGTGCCGGTCCCCTCTAGTGAATGTTTTATTTCAGTTACTATACTTTTTTTTTTCTGATTTTTCTATTGTGGTAAAATACACGTAACATAAAAGTACCATCTTAACCGGTTTTAAGTATACAGTTCAGTAACATTAATACACTAATCTTGTGGGGGCACCATCCATCTCCGGGACAGTTTGCATCTTGCAAAAGTACAATTCTGTCCCCATTACACAGTCACTCCCCCTTAAATGTCCCCCCAGACCCTGACCCTACTTTCTGTATCTGCTATTCTGATGACTCTAGGTACCTCAAGTAATGGAATCATGCCGTATGTGTCTTTTAGTGATGGGCTTATTTTATTTAGCATAATGTCTTTAAGGTTCATCTGTGTTGTAGTGTGTGTCTCAGTCTCCTTCCTTTGTGATGCTGAATAGTATTGCATCGCATGCATATGCTACATTTGGTTTCTTGATTCATCTGCCAATAAACACCTGAGCTGCAGCAAAGGAAAGGGAGGACACTCAGGAGATTCTCTCACTGTAAGGATAGTCCCTGTTTAGCCCTGGCTCGTGTGGCTCAGTGGATTGAGTGCTGGACTGTGAACCAAAGGGCTGCCAGTTCGATTCCCAGTCAGGGCACATGCCTGGGTTGCAGGCTAGGTCCTCAGTAGGGGGCGTGTGAGAGACAACCACACACTGATGTTTCTCTCCCGATCTTTCTCTCTCCTTTCCTCTCTCTAAAAATAAATAAAATATTTTTAAAAAAGTGTAGTTCCTGTTTAGCTTTGGCTGTGAGAAGAACAGAAAAGCAAGAAATGTACCTCCTAATATAACAGGGTGCAGCCAAGAAGGGAGACCCAAATAGGGATCGGTAATAGGGTCCAGAAGAGCTTGGAGATAACTGGCTCCACACCACAGGGCCACACCAGTCCAGAATGCTGCAGCTGTGACCAACTGTGAGAGGAGCCGGAAATGGGCCTGCAGAGGAAGACTGGCAACGGGATTTAAATGGAGGCACAGCAGCCATTGGGTGTCTCTATTTTTGGGACCACGAGGTCTGTTTAGGACCATTCGGCTTTGGTGTCTTGGTTGGGACCATGTGGCTTGGGTGAGAGTCAGGACCACGAGGCTTTGGAAGTGCTCCCTTTTGCCACATGGAGGGTGCCGGGAGGACTGGGTGCATTTGTGGGGAACTCTAGTTTGTGTTACTTCAAATAAATAATAAATTCCTTTCCTTTTCACTGATCTCTGGTATTAAGAGACATCTTTCCTCAGGCGGCGGGCAAAACAAACCCAGCAGGTGGGGAGAACCCCTGGAGAAAAAGGGGGGGTCTTTTATATCACTCAGCCCCTCCCCCTGCTCTGTTCTGTAACACTAAGAATTTAAAACCACAGCCTAAGATGACAAAGACGTGTGGCTACAAGTCACACCACCTGTGCGACCCAGAAACCCAGGCTGAACTTTGATTTAAAGTGACAGAGACACCAAGCAGAGGCAGAGCAGACCCTCTTTGGATGAATCTGCATTAACTGTAAGCCTCGGAGAAATCCCACAGAAAGGAGTCCAGGGGACACGAGCTCAAATTACAAATCACTATGAGGGGCAGTACAATGGAACAACCAACTCGGCAAACTGCTCCCACAAATATGTCAGAATGTCCAGGAAATGTAAGTGAACTGAAGGTGGCACTGAAAATTTGGTCAAGGAATCAGGGGCTGTCAGAATGGTGTGGGAATCAGAATTAAAAACGACAAAATAGAATATACATGATCATGAGAAGGAGCCAATGAAATTACAGACTCAGTAGATGAGTTCAGCACATATCCCACCAATACGCTGGGAAGATCAGCGTAGGCAAATAAGTCCACCGAGAGGACTAGCTGAGAGTTGAGTGAATACGTCACCAGGAAAAATTACACACACGTATACCTAACCGATTCACAAGAAACCAGACAATTTGAATTGTCCCATAACTTTTAAAGGCATCAAGTAAGGACATCAGGCCCGAACTCTCTACAGGCTAGTTTGCCCGACAGTCACAGACGCTGGCCGTCTACCTTAGAGACTGAAAAGGTAATGGCTTTTGGACATGGATTCAGTTTGGACTCAACTAATCTAACGCATAAAAATATTTTTACTCAACCTTGGAGATCCGTGAAATTTTGCTTTCTAGCTTGTCTTTTTCTTTCTGAAGCTAAAATGAACTGTAAAATCTATTGCCCCCTTTTTCATTTTTGTCTTCTCACTATGATGGAAACCACAAAACTGGCAGGTGCCCTCCCATTTGTCCGTCACGACCCATAAGCAATGACACCGAAAGCCAATGAAATTCAGTGAGTTCTGGTGCGTCATGCTCACGTAGCTGTGATCAATAAATTTAAATGAACCATCATGAATTCTACAGATGTATTTCCATACTGACCTCCACTTAAACAACTTATAAATAAGCAAATACATTTGATATTTCCTTTTGTAAGTATCCTTGTATGCATTACATATTGTCTTTAAGAATTTTTAAACGATTACTTGTTAGCTATCATATCAATCGTAAGTAAAATATTGAAACATAAAATAATGTGAAAATTATGTCCTACAACAGTGCAATGAGACAAATATAGATATCTTTAAATAAATTTTTAATCTTTCGATTTAGAAGACAGATTACCTTGCTTGAAATAATTTGAAACCCAAAATTACCACAAATAAATTTTTTTATACTCCGAAATAATACACAAGACAGCTCACATGCAGAAAGGTATTTGGTAAGTCACATATTTGCCAATTTCTGAAGCCTTTAATATTAAAACCAATGGTTACATCATTCACAGCTTTACCAAGGCACCTATTTTGGAGCAGGGGTCCCATGGATAAAGTGCAGAGTGAGAACACCCAGGTGGCCAAAACCACCCCCCATCTGTCCAGGGAGGGAGGCTATGAGGAACCACGTGACCGGGGCCGACCCGCGGCGCGGTGGTACTCACAACTGGAGAAGATCAGCGGGCAGGAGTGCTCGTCCATGGGGAAGTTGTGCAGCTGCAGCTGGCACTCTGCATTAATGGTGAGCCTGCGGGGGAGCCAAGGTCACGCTCAAGGTCAGCCCACAGAACCCAGCAAAGTCATATTACTACAGCTATGGGGGAAACTGGGGTGCAGGGGGGGGACGACAGCATGCATAGCTTGCTCCTGGCGGTGCCACCGTCCTTCAGCGAAATCATCTGGTAGCTCGCTCTGCGTTGTGGAATGTGGTGCTGCTTCTTGCCATCAGTAGCAAGGAAAATTGCTGTTCGTCAAGTTCCACCCTGTGTCTGGAAACCCAAGCCAAGTCTGGAAGGATGGTGTTACTCTAAGTCCTGGTTTTCAGTCGGTTTGGCTGGATTCAATCCTTCCTTCTTTGAAACTGGTGTACATGTCTCAATAGGTAGAATGCAAAACTAATCCGTGTGTGTGTGTGGGGGGGGTGGCACGCATACCTGCCCCATCCGCCTGGGAGGCGGCGGCTGCACCGCATGCTCCCAGGGCAGCCAGCCCGCGACTCAGAGTTTCTGTAAAGGATCCCAGGACCGGCCACGTCCCACACTGGTTTGCTGAGACCTCCCTTCCAGATCTTACTCATGCCTTTCAGACCGATGAGAGAATGGCTATTATAAACCCAGAGCTCCCTGCGGTGACTCTCCTGTTGTTGACCCCAGCCAGACAAGGTTATTATTTCCCTGAAGCATTAGAATTCTCTACTCTGCTTATTGGGATGCTACTCTGTGCCTTGATTTGGGCTGTGGGCACTTGTTTACCTTTGTGTGTGACAGCTCTCCAGGCAGGGCCACCAATCACCTGCCAGTAAGGGCTCATGATACCGGATGTGGGGAGAGGGAGAGGGTGCTGGGGGGCCAGGGGGAGGGGGTCGGGGCACTCAGGAGCCAGGAGGATGCAGGGACATGGGTCAGAGGAATCAGAAAAGTCAACCTCTCCTGAGGCATGCTGAACTTGAAATGCCCTTTAAGACCTTCTGAAGGAGCTATTTTGCCCACATTTTTGAGGGAAAAATAAGGGTGTGCATTATGCATGGATTTAGCGCTGAGATGTGCGTGCGTATTATACACCGGAGTGCATTACACATGGCAAAATACGGTATCACACAGGCTGCGGGCCCCAAGAATCTGGAATCCAGAAGTGGTGGGTCGGAAACAGGCACGTGGGAATCTCCATCGTGGGTGTGGCTTTTACAGTCCTGGGAACCAGTGAGCTAAGCCCGCAGGAAAGGGCAGGGTGAGCAACCTGAGGGGGCGGTCAGAGGCAGAAGGGAGAGAAGAGGCAGCGTCCAGAGCAGGGTAGGAGGCCCATACAGCCAGGAACCTTCGTGCAGCGAAGGCCTGACAGGGAGTCTGTTGGAGCCGGAGGAGGCATCAGACCCAGGGTGGACAGTGCCCGGAAGGTCCTGCCGGGACCCTCACGCTGGGTGGGCAGGAAGGCTGCCTTGGGGGCGGGCACAGCCGTGGCGTGTTGCAGTGTGCATGGCAGGCTCAAACCACCACACCGGGGGGCTCTGAGAGACACAGACCCAGGGTCCAACCCCGGGAACACTAGCCCCCCCTAGCGATTTGGGCAGGTCAGCTCCCCCAGTTTCTCTCCTCTAACCAGATCTCTGCGGGGACAGCGGTGCCGCTAGGAGCGCGTGTGACGCGGTAGCCACCGCCGCCATTAGGGCTGCACTGGGGACCGCCCTCTGCGCTGTTTTTCCCCTTGTGCTCTCAGGTTTGTTAATTTCCTATAATTACATTTGTTAATTAGTACGCCAAGACATCTTTATTTTCCTAGCTAAGTGGGCCCGCGGGTTAAATAGATTAAAGGTAATTTCCACGGCCCACTTGCAGCAGAGATGGAATCTGATGAAGACACGGGCTGTATTCGTCGCAGACGGTGCGCGCGCCTTTGTTTTTACCCAGGTGGCATCTGGGCGCATTTCCAGGCGCCACGCTGCGGTGGCGGCACGGCGACCGGGGGCCGAGGCAGAATTGCACGGAGAAAATAGAGCCCCATCCCCCGCCAGTGACCTAAGGGAGGGACTCAAGTCAGACCCTCGGGAACGCCCTCCCCCAGCGCCTCACCTCAGCGTGTAGAGGATTTTCCCGTCGTTCCAGATCCGCAGGAGCTGGTTCGGCGTGGTGATCCAGTGGGCCTCGGCCGTTTTGGAATTGCGGAAGATGGTGTCCGGGATCCATATCAGCCCCACCATGTTGCTGTTCAGAGTGAGGATTTTCATCGTGCTGTTGAACCGCAGGCGGCTGTCCGTCCAGGTCTGAGCAAAGAATATGTCGATCTGGTATTCCTGCAACAGAGCGACAGGAGAGGCCCGGGGCTTGGATCGCGGAACTCTCTGCAAGTTTCATTTGTGTCGTCGGAGCGTCTGCCTGTGTGCCCCTCACCCCCCGCCCCCAACATCCCACCCCCCATTCCTTTCCCTCAGTACTTAGTGCAGTGCGTGACTCAACACAGCCCACACACAACACGCGATAACCAGTGTGATAACGAGAACATGCTCTGGGCCCGTTACATTGCAATAAACACGCGGTGTCACGAGCGGCCAACAGGCAGTAGGACATAATTCAGAGCGTGGACGCAGACCTGCATTCCCAAGGCCAAGCTCTGACCGGCAGCACGACCTACGGAAGCCTCCATTCTCTCCTCTGTGAAATGGGTACAAGAACAGTCCACCTCCTCACTGGGTTATAAAGCAGAAAGGAAATGATTCTCATAACCCTACAGAACCCTACAAGCGATCCATAACTGGCGTAGAGATCAATTACTATACTTTTCATTCAGGAGTCTTCTCAAACAGCACAATCCAAATCAAAAAGATCAGGAAGGCCCTGGCCAGGTGGCTCAGTTGGCTGGAGCATCATCCCATACTCCAAAAGGTTGTGGGTTCGATTCCTGGTCAGGTGCAGAGGGGAAGCAACCGATCAATGT
Source organism: Trachops cirrhosus (assembly GCA_028533065.1). Classification (NCBI taxonomy): domain Eukaryota; kingdom Metazoa; phylum Chordata; class Mammalia; order Chiroptera; family Phyllostomidae; genus Trachops; species Trachops cirrhosus. The sequence continues at coordinate 48,447,413 of CM052550.1, forward strand.
CTGTCTGTCTGTCTGCCTCTCTCTCTCTCAAATCAGTAATAAAAGATCTTCAGTGAGGATTAAAAAAAAAAGAACAGAAGACAAAGGCAGCGACAGAGAAGCACAGAGCCCACAGATACCCAAGGCAGACGCTAATTCCAACAGAAGGCGCAGAGAGAGCGTGAGACTCAGCACTGACAGGGGTCCCTCTCGGTCACAGCCCGGAATGACTGTGCCGTGATCGTTAGATATTGGGGTGGGAATGGCCGCGCCCCAAGGTCCAGCCCAGGAAGCAGGCGGGTCCCAGCAGAATGAATGCACGCACCAGCCCAGGGGACCGGCGGCGTCACAGATGAGTTTGGAGGAGACCTGCCCTCTGGGGCGCTGCTTAGCTGAGGCACTCCGTAAAGCAGGGGTGTCAAACTCATTGTCACTGGGGGCCACATCAGCCTCTCGGTTGCCTTCAAAGACAAAATAATTTTAGGGCTGTATACCTGTAACTACTCCTTCACTGTTAAGGAGCTGAAATTGCATTCAGCCCTTTGAAGGCAACTGATGGGCCCCGGTGACGATGAGTTTGACACCCCTGCTATAAAGGTACCCTGAGTGGAAGGTCAGAACAACAACGCGGCTTTCCTACGCATGGAGAGACCACTGGGCTGCATTTCGCACCCGCCGGGGCAGGTCCCCAGGAGACCCCTGCTCCGTGTTTCCTTCCAGAACGACAAAGTGACTTCCCTGCAAGCGTCGCTCACCAGTGCTCACCACCACCCCAAATGGAATCGGGAGACTGTGAGAACGTAGAATGGTTCAGTGACACTTTAGAGGGAGCTGCACTGGGTGCTCGAGTAAGCCCGGTTTTTACTTCGTCTTATTTTCATTTTCAGCCTTGAAGAATTGGCCGGGGCTCTCGCTCCTGTCGCCAAGCTGGAAAATCAGGATCCCAGGCTTCCGTGTTTGGTTTTGTCAGAGTGGTGGGTGTTAGATGTGCTGCAAGATATGCTAACGAGGCCTATTTAAGATGCTTGAGCAAAGAGTACAGAGAAGCCTTTTTTTTTTTTTACAGCTTGAGGTATGATTGGCATCTAACATTGTGTAAGTGTGTGGTGTACGAGGTGCTGATTTCACAGACATATATTGCAAATGACCGTCACCATGGTGTTTGCAAATACTCTGCTTCATCTCATGGGTACCACTTCCCTCCCTCCCTCCCTCTTTCTTCCTCTCTCTTTCTCTCTCTTTTCCTCCCTCCCTCCTTCCTTTCTCTCTCTCTCTCTCTCTCTCGGACCTTTAATTTCTTTCTTGCTCAAAGTCTATAAATCAGGGGAAAGATGCCCTATGTGTAATTTAATGAGGAGATTTTCAATCACTTTTTCTCAGCTCGAAAATACGTGGAGAGAGTGAAGGGGGTCAAACACATGGTGATGGAAGGAGACCGGACTGCGGGTGGTGGGCACACCATGGCATATACAGATGGTGTTTCATAGAGTTGCGCACCAGAATCTGTTTTTAAAAGATTTTATTTATTTATTTTTAGAGAGGGGAAGGGAGGGAGAACGAGAAGGAGAGAAACATCCATGTGTGGTTGCCTCTTGTCTGCCCCCAACTGGGGCCCTGGCCTGCACATGTGCCCTCACTGGGAATCGAACCGGCAACCCTTTGTCCATGGTCCAAATTAATTGCCAAATTGCATTTCGTCTCCAGCCTTCAGGGTTTCTTGTGACACACTCAGACACAGCGGGCCCTCAGCCCTGCAGATCTCTAAATGACGTGGGGCAGGAGGGGCCGCTTAATGAGCACGACACACCTCTGGAGGGGTGGGAGTCTGGGGGAGCAGGCTGATGGAGGAGGACCTGAGGTAAGCAGTGGCCAGAGCAGAGCACAGTCACAGACGCTCACTCTTGTGTCCTGCGAGGCCACCACTGGTGTCAGCAAACACAGTGGCCGTCTGAGCTTGTCACCCAGGGAGCAATGGCTGGCCTCACTTGGAGATTAGAAAAGCCGTCCCCACAAAGACTCGGAAGGTGGGACAGGCACACTACCAGCCTGTGGACAGTGCCACGCCTGGGCACAGGGATTGGGGTGCCATGTGAGGACAGCAGAAAGGGACGACGGGACACAGTATATGAGGAAGGACCTGGAAAGCAGTTATAAAAATAGACAGGGGCTCCAAAATGGGCCAGAGCTGAGAACCTCTGACCTAGAAAGATGAGCATAAGTAAAGCGCAGACTTTGCTCAGCTCTGGGACCAGGGTTCCCGGAAGAGAGACGTTTACGCAAGGTAGTACTTTGTAACATGACAAGAAGACATTTCTGGGACGTCATGAGTCTTCCTCCAGCTAAAAATTTCAGATTCCCCACAGGTATTTAAGAAAAGCCTGTAATTGAAAAACTGGGGTAAAAAAAAGAGTGTGAAATTCACTACTTTCTCACATTAATTAGTAAGAATGAAAAACACTGCTTCACACAACTGTTCTCTCAGTGTGATGGCAACAGCCAGAGGGAAATCGTATGTCGTGCGGAAACTCGTCCATAAAGGAACGGATTCCTTGCTATTTGGGGGCACTTCTCTCCCATGAAAAATACACATCAATTAAAAACACAGAGTGTGATACCAGGTAACAATCTTAGGTATTTTTTTACTTATTGATTTTATACATACACACACATACACACAGAGATTTGTTGTTCCACTAACGCATTCATTGGCTTCTTCTTATATATGTTCTGAGTAGGGATCGAACCCGCAACCTTGGCGTATTGGGGCAATGCTCTAACCAATTGAGCTACACAGCCAGGGCCTATAATCTTAGACAGTTTAAGGCATCAATGATCATTTCATGTTTACTGTGCACTCACCATGTGCCGGGCATTATAAATTATTTGACAAATATTCTTTCTTTAATCTGCCCAACAACCTTCTAAGGTGGATTTTATGGTTTTCTCAATTTTCTATCCAAAGATGGTGTCAATAAAAAGTTGCACTTTATTTTCAACTGGAGGACAACTGAATCATTTTCCCTGTTTTGAAGCAACCGATCGATCTTTCTCTCACCTCAGTGTTTCTCTCCCTTCCTCTCCCCCATCCTCTCTCTCAGATCAATAATGTTAGGCTGGAGTTGTTCAGGAAACCAGATGGATGCAGCCAGCTGAAGAGCACGGTTTGTTAGCGGGAGTAAGAGGGGAACGCGGGGTCAACCCAGGGAGGCTGGGGAGCCAACCAAGGGAGGTTAGGGTTCGCTCGGTTGTTCACAGGGCAGGGTTTTAAAGGGAAAAACCCGCAAAGGGTAACTGGTTGTCACGTCAGAGTCTGACTGGCTAGAGCTGGCTGCTGGGCGCCCTTTCTGCTGACCGTTGTTCTCGATACATCTTGTCAGGCTCGAGTTAGAGCTACGTCCTGTGATGCTGGCCCGGCCGACCCAGACCCCAGTCTCAGCCGGGCATCTGTTTGCCCTGGGCTGGGTCGGCAGGCAGTGTCTCCCGCCTGGTGACTGTCCATTCCTCCTGGGCCTGCCTAGGTCTGTATAATAATAATAATAATAATAATAATAATAATACCACCCATATCCTTGGGTGATGATTGTTAAGAAAACCCACTCTAGCAACTGCAATGAGTTTGTGAGTTTTCCAGACCTGTTTTCAATACGTACAGTTCAGCATGATCAGGCATGTTCGGCCCCTCTTGCCGCCGTGGGGGCTGCCTAGTAAACGCGGCGTTTTCATCTGTGCGCTGTAAAGAGAGCGCTTGGCAGGATTTTGAAAGGGCTTATTATTTTTCCCCCCGGTGTGCTGGCTTCTGTTCTCAGTTACAGGTTGTTAAAATGTAACTTAACCCACTCTATCGTCTGCTTTTCTAAAATTCCCAGTTGGCTTTTCTCTTTATCATCTGTTTAGTTGCTGAAAAATTTTTATTTTAACATTTATTAAGAGAGTAATGACAATTGTTTTGTTTAAGGATTTTAACACTATCTGCTTCAATAGTTTTGTTTTTTAATTTTTTTAAATTAATTTGAGAAAGAGAGAAACATCAATTTGTTGTTCCACTTATTTGTGCATTCACTGGTTGATTCTTATATGTGTCCTGACCAGGGATCAAACCCTCAACCTTGCTGTATGGGGATGATGCTCTGACCAACTGAGCTACCTGGCCAGGGGCCTGCCTCAATAAAATAATTCCAACATCTATTTCATATTGGACCAGGGGGTCTGTTCATTGTCCTTTCTAATAGGAGTTGAAATGTTCATGGTTTTCCCTATGCCAAGCACGTTTTTAAATACAATATTCTTCTCATTGTAAATTTTATGTTATGAGACTCTAGGTTTTTCTTCTATTCTATAGAAAACATACATATTTTTGTTTTCAGCAGGCGACCAGCCCGGTTCCAGCTGCAAGTTCCAAGCTGTTCCGGTGTCTTGTGGCTACAATGTAAGTAATTTACAATGTAAGTTACAATGTATGGAGTGGCTAACCTCTCCTGTTGCCCTGAAGATCTGCCCCGGGTGTGTCTGGGACCTCCGTGGGGCTCTCTCAAGTGGGGCGGTTCTGCAAGTCTTTGATTTGCTAACTATGATCAGGTCCACGAATACACAGGTCAAGGTAAGACCAGGAATAAAAATATAAACATTTCTTACGGGGTCATTTTCTCGACCATATGCATGAAAGGGGGCCTGTGTTAAGCCTGATCAGCGGAGGGTGTTTGCCGGGCTTGCAAACTCAGAGACCAAAAATAAACAAAAAGGTTGGTCTGCACGAAAAGCTTTTAACTAAAAGCAGGCCATGGCAGGCCATGTTCTAGGCTGGTATCTTCCCTGACAAAAGTCAGTCTTTACCTTAACTGAGCCTGTCTGTTGATGTTTTTGCATCTAAGTAAGATAAGCTACCTTTGGGATGTCACAGTAATTTCCTTTTTCTGGACCCCTCAAAGCACAGCCACCTCACCAGAGGGAGACCACAAATCCCCTCACTGTTACTGTTACCCTGTTAATTGCTGACTGTTAACTACCCTGTGCCCACCTGTGTAAAAGAAGTGTGCGTCTATCATGTTACTTCTTATCCAATCCCAGAGGCTTCCCTGCTTTGCTTTCTCCCGCCTCCCTAATCTCTCACCAGTGGGTTTCGTGTAACCCCCTGCTGTCCTCTTCTTCTTTGATCATCATGTACAAAGCAAGGTGAGAAACGGCCCTTCCGGGGAGCATTTTCTCAACCCCTCAGTCCATTGTTGAGATTTTGCTTCCCCGAAATTGTCATCATCAGTTTGGCTCAAATAAACTCACAAAAATTCTCTACAGGTTTGGACGTTTGTTTTGCTGACACCTACTTTCCTTTCTGATCTACCCAGCACTTTTTGAATTGCTGGTGTTCTCTTCGATGGACCTCTGGCCGGAAAGTTGGGGATCTATCACAGGCTTTCCTGCCCTTGCCCTGGGGGAGGGAGGAGCGGGAAAGAAAAGGTGAGATTCAGCTCAGGACTGCAGCTCCAGCTAAGGAGAGGGAGGACTTCAGGTTCCAGAAGCTGCCACAGCCATCAGTGACGTGGAATTTCTTGGGGACTCAGATATGAAAGAACAGAAGAAACAGGGAAGGAAATGGGAAGATTTCTAGTCTCTAAGAATAAGGAGTTCTTTTGCAACTCTTCCAGCCAGAAAAGAGGGCTTATTTTAGAACTCGCCTTGTCTGCAAAAACGGTTCAGACGTCCAGATTTCAAGCTGCCTTCCTAATTATCTGCAAATAATGACAGCTGTATTTGCTCTTCCCCCACAGTGCCGTTCTCCCTGTTTCAGGAGCGGGATTCATGGTGGGGTCTGTTTCTGTTGCACTTGGACTCATCTGGAGACTTGGGGACTGCAGCCCAAAGTTTGCAGGTTGCACCAGACCCCCTCCGGGAGAGCTGTGGACTCCCGTGTTTGTCCCCAACTCTGTGGGGCCAGCTAATTTTTGTGCTCGAAATCTCAGCCTGTCAGCAGCCTCCTCCCGAATCAGCAGATGCTCCCGATGCTCTATTTGAATTGCATTCCACCCCCACCACCCCCTCCCCCGTCCTGCTCCTTTGGTTTAGCTCATAGCAACTAAAGACACAGACACACACGCATGCCTGCACATGCGGTTTTCTTATTTATGATCTTTTAGTGTCTGTGTCTTCTCCTGAAAATGCAGCTCCACAAGGACAGGGCTTCTTGTCTGTTTAAATGACTGATGGACTCCACGTCCTCAAAATAGTATCCAGTACGTAGTGGGGGCTCCAGAAACACACACGACTGGGTGCACACTTCACTGCCCACTGAGCGCAAAGGACCCTGAAGTGTCTGCAGCTCTCCAGCCCTCCCCTCTGACTGCTTCTCTCCCCAGACCCGCATCAGTTATCCCGATAAGCACGCTGGCGTGGCTACATGAGTTACATTCTCTTTTTCAGCAGATCTTTACTGTGTAATGTTGCGATTCTCTTCAAATTCCCTCCCTGCATCTCAACCCAATTCTATTTACAGCACTGTCACTAATGTCTACTTCTTCCTTATCTTGTAGCCATGCCTCTGACCTAGTCTTTGGTACAAACAGATGGAGGGACTTGTCTCTGATTTTTGTAGCAAAAAAAGGGCAACATTAGTAGTGGTCTGTAGCTTCCATGGGTCAGTCATCCAAATTCACTGACTGTTCAATGAATGTACTTTCAGTGTCTTGTGCTTTAAGCCCTTAGTTCAGGGTCAAGTATAGTACAAGGTACTATACTTGTCCTCCTATAAAATTACTGACTGATATCAATATTATTAGGTGGGGAAAAAGTGTAATCGACACATAGCAGTAGATCCCCCTGTTGCTATGGAAATAGCCCTGATTTACAGTCCCTTTGTCCCTGGTCTGAAAGCACTTCTGTTTGGTGCTGTTATAGAAATAGTCTGCGTCCCGGTAGCTATGGCAACGGCTTGCAGGGAGTTGCTCTCACCTCAAGGTTTGTCTCCCATCTCTGCACACCAGGACACAATCCCAGTTTCAGGTAACTGAGGTGGGTTTTAGCCAGGAAATCATTAGGGTCGGGCACCTGTTCTGACCTTATCGGGCACACGCCTCAACCTGTGAGGTGTCCATTACCTGAGAGGCAGCACCCTGCCCTCTCTGTGTCTCACACACACACGTGCACACACACACAGTCTGTTCCATAGCCAAGGAGAGAGGACAGCACCAAAGGATGAGCACAGGCTCCGGGCCCCGAGGGGTGGCCGTCCCCGCAACACGCAGATCCACACGTGTGCCGGGGAATGAGGTGAGGTCACACTTTCGACCTCACCCCAAACGCACAATTGTCTGCTTTTCAAGCCACCTCCAAGGGGGTCCGTGATTTTGACAAGATTTAGAATATGACAAAAGGACAAGGTCTTTGTTTTCTGTAAAGCGTGTTCATTAAATGAGAAACTTGCGAAGTGCACAGCGGTGTTTTCAAATGAGCTCATCTGCTGCCCTGTTGATGGACCTCACTAAGGTTCAAGGACGAGGGCACAGATCCCAGAAGCGGGTGACTGTATGGCTGATGGGGAGCACAAGCCGCCACGAAACTAGCTTGTCATCCGGGCTCGCACAGGTGTTGGCCTACGAGGCATTAAGGCTCATGATGACCATCTCTGATAAAGTTAAGGTAACAGCCTAACAATATGAGTGATCTCTAAGCTAACATGGAATGCCACTCTTACCCTGCAGCTCAAAGCCATTAATCACCAATCTACTTTCTTAAGTATGGGTTATTTTTAACTCCCATCAGTTGTGGAAGGTTGCCAAATATCCTGGGAATTTAGTACAAATAGCTCGTTAATGAATTATAAATATGTATTTCTAAAATGTCTATAAAATTCTCTGTGCATATTAGTGTTTCTATAATTACTGTGAAAAGTACTATAAGAAAATAAGGGAACTTTTGTCACTATTTGGCACTTGTAATTCATTGCACAATTCAACAAGCTGGACATGTATTTTTCACGTGTTGTTATTTATTTTCTTAATAACTTTTAATTTAAGGAAAGTCTCAGATTCACAGAGTTCTGTACACCCTTCACCCAGTTTTTCCTATTATTAACGTCTTACATTTGTACGGTGTATTTGTTATAATTAATGGACCAGTACTGATACATCATTAACTGAAATCCTTTCCTTAATTTTTACTCAAGATCCTTTTTTCTTTTCAATCCCAGGATTCCACCCGGGGCACCACACCACTTTCAGTTATTATGTCTCCTTACATTCCTCTTGGTGGGGACAGTCTCAGGCTTCCTGTGCTTTTGGGGACCTTGTCTGTTCTGAGAAGCACTAGTTAGGAATCAGGGAGAATGCTCTTCGACTGTGGTCTGTCTGACGATTAGACTTGGGTCACCGGGAAGAAGGCCACAGCGGTAGAGTGCCGTCTCAGCAAAGCACATTCAGATAGTGCTCCCGCCGTGAACACCCACTGCCAACCTTGACCTTGGTCACCTGGAGGAGGCCATGTGTGTGTCAGGTTTCTCTCCTGGAAAGTTACTTCTTTGCCCCCTTTCTGTACTCTATTTTTTGGGAAAGATTTTATTTACTTTTAGAGAGAAGAGAAGGGAGGGAGAGAGGGAGAGGAACGTCAATGTGTGGTTGCCTCTTGTGCGCCCCCTACTGGGGACCTGGCCCACAACCCAGGCATGTGCCCTGTTGTGACCCTTTGGTTCTCAGGCCCGCGCTCAATCCACTGAGCCATACCAGCCAGGGCTTGTAATCTAATTTTTTTGGGAAGGAAATCAGTAGGCCACTCAAGTCAGATGAAGAGAGCTAAGCTCTACCTCCTGGTATGGAGTATCTACATAAATTATTTGTAATTTTTCTGTAGGGAAAATTCACCTCTTTCCCACACATTTATTTAACCTTTCATTTGTATCGGTGTGCAATCGGGAACACAGGCTCCAACATGGATGTTTTCTGGTCCACGATGAACCGAGTACAAGACGGGGGTCCCATAAGGTCATAGTAGCGCCGAAAGGCGTCCATTGCCTGGCCCCGCCGCAGCCGTCACCCGCGGGGGCGCGGCGCCTCGCTCACCAGGTCAGCGGAGACGCTGGAGCAAACCAGCCGCCGCGCCACCAGCCACGTGCAAGCGCAGCCAGTGCAGTCACGTCCAGCGCGGGAGGCTTGATCTACGGCGCATGTCAGCGACTGGTTTGCGCATTCACGCCGTTATCCTTTCACCGTGACTTACAGATCCCTCTGTCCACTGACAACAGGCGTGCGCTATAAGACAGCCGCCCAGTTGCGCCGCAGCAGCCTCACCCGCCTCGTTTCCCGCGTGCGCTGACGCATCACAGTCTGTTGTGCTCTGCGCGATCTCGCGCTGCTTCATCGTGTGACGAGTGACGGCCACCTGCCACACAGGCTGGACCACACGGCCCGTGCGTGCGGTGCGCTGTGCCGTCCGGGTGCGTGAGCGCCTCCGTGATGTCCGCGCAGCAGGGAACACACCGGAGGATGCGTTTCAGAGAACGCACTGCCGTCGTTAAGCAGCGCGTGTCTGCGCCTATTTTATGCCTTGTGACGTGTAATCCAATCCTGCTTTTTGTGTTTTTAGCTTGGAGTCTCCCATCCTTGGCCGTGAGGAACTCTTCATTTGGGCCCATGGCGGTTTTGACATTGGTGCGTGTGAGTTCCTTGCTTTCTGGAACTACAAGGTCCCCCAGACTCATATATTCCTTTCCCCAGTTCTCCAATCGGCTGTTTTTCCCAAGAAGCCCTGGTTTGGAGCCTTTGATTGCAGACTGGTGCTGGAAACCAGTGTCTGCTACTAGTTACACCTGTCGCTGCTGCGGTGTCTTTGTCCGAGGCCTTCTTAGCCGAACGCCTGTGACACGCACTTATTTATAAATATTCCCGTGTAAGACCCTGCGTCTGTATTAAACTAGACATCAGCCCACGGAGGTCATTCCAGCCCCTCCGCCCGCCGACCTGTAAACTCTCACTCTGCCCTGAGAACCTCGCCCCCGCATCTGCCCTCAGCGACTCACTCAGCTGCTTGATGTGACCGCATTGAATCGTGGTCTCAGAATTTTAAATTACATCCCCATGGGACACAGCTTTTTCACCCAGAGTGCAGGGCTTATGTGTATATTTGGACTTCGTTTTTAGTCTCACAGACTCTACTCATTTACAAAGTTAGTTAGGACAGTAGGTTTCATTTCTTTTATCTGTAACATAATTAAAATGCAATGCATATTCTGCCGCCAATACAGGGAGTTAAGCCCATGACTGGATGGACGTAATAGGATATAGAAGACAGAGGGAAGTACCAATGGACTCACAGACAGGTTATCCAGACTGAAGAATAAAGAAAGAAAACAGCCCTGGCCAGGTGGCTCAGTTGGTTGGAGCATCATCCCTTACACCAAAAGGTTGTGGGTTTGATCCCTGGTCAGGGCACATACCTGGGTTTTGGGTTCAATTCCCGAATGAGGCGCATATGGGAGGCAACTGATGGATGTTTCTCTCTCGCATGGCTGTTTCTCTCTCTCTCCCCCTGCCTCTAAAATAGATAAACATACCCTCAGGTAAGGATTAAAAAAACAATAAAGAAAAACAAAAATGTACAAAGACTTAGGGACTTGTGATATTCCAACATTTGTGTAAGTGGAATCTAAGAAAAAGAGCAGAGAGGTAGAATGAGAAGAAAATAACTGCAGAAATAATGTCCAAAGAGCCAACCTGGACAGAAGAAAAAAATCAATACCTAAGATGCACAGGAAACTCCAAGCATGATAAACAGGAAGAAGGTCTTGTCTAGATACAACAGAATCAAACTGGTAAAAGCCACAGGTATAGACAAATCTTGAACACAGTAAGAAGTGCTTCTCAGATAAGGCCAAGTTAAAGGAGTTCATCATTACCAAGACCTTACTGTATGAAATGTTAAAGGGACTTACCTAAGAAAAAGAAGATAAAAAACATGTGTAGTAAAATGACAGCAAACTCACAATTATTAACAACCACACCTGAAACAAAAACAAACTAAGCAAACAACTAGAACAGGAACAGAACCACAGAAATGGAGATCACATGGAGGGTTAGCAACAGGGGAGTGGGAGGAGGAGAGAGGGGGGAAAGTTATGAAGAATAAATAGCAATGAAGGTAGATAGAAAATAGACAGGGGAGGGCAAGAATAGTAGGGGAAATGTAGAAGCTAAAGAACTTATGACACATGGACATGAACTAAAGGGGGGAATGTGGGTGGGAGAGGGTGTTCAGGGTGGAGGGGAATGAAGCGGGGATAACAGGACAACTGTAATAGCATAATCAAAATATATTAAAAAATATAAATAAATAAATAAAATCTTTAAAAACAAAACAAAAGAAATAAAAGACCAGCTGTATACTGGGGAATAATGATTTCACATGATGCTGATTTCACCTCAGAACTATGGAGGCAAGAGAACAGTGGAACAGCTTTCCAGTGCTGAGTGAAGACTGTCCAGCAAGAATTCTACACGAGATAAAACATCTTTCAAAAATTAGTGCAAAGACATTTTCCGATAAAGGAAACGAAGAATTCACTGGGAACAGACCTACACTACAAGATATGACAATGGGAATTCTTTAGGCACAAGAAAAATGATCTTGTATGAAAAGCTGGAAGAGCTTTAGAAATGTTTATATGTATGTAAACAAAAACACTCATGTTTAGATTTTCCTTGTCAGCATATTTGCATAAACAAAAACACTTGATGTTTATAGTTTTCTTGTTAATTTCTTTATAAAACGTATGACTATTTTGAGCAACAATTATACTTTCCCACATATAATATATGCAAATAGAATGCATATAACAACTACAGCATAAGGTATAGGGGAGAGAGAGGTAAACAGACTTACACACTGAGATTTTTACATTTCTATGAAGTAGTATAAGTAATTATAAAGAGATTGTGAACACTTAAGGATGCCTATTTTAATTCGTAAGCAAGCACTAAAATGTGCTGGAAATACCATACATAAAATGACCTAAAATAAACTTGTATTCTAATAATATTAAAATAATGCCCCCAAATGTAGGAACAAAGGAACAGAGGAACATAAATTAGGAATAACAGCAAAAATTAATGAAATTATAGACCTAAACTCAATCCTATCAAAGATGTTCTGAGTCATTATTTCTCAGAGAAGAAAACCAAATGACAGCACAGGAGGATCCATGACACACTTACTAGAGAGACTATGAAAAAATACCGACAAGAGCACGTGTCGCTGAGGATGCTGGGTAACGAGAGATCTGAAAATTACTGGTAAGAACAGAAGGGGTGCGGTCACCCTCGAAAATAATTTGTCAGCATCGTTTAGCCTATTCCTCACACTCTACCCCAGCGATGTCCAGCCTTGTTCACCTCACGGCACACAGAAACTCATTACTAAAATTCCGTAGCACACCAAGAAATACATTTTTTGCTGATCTGACAAAAAATAGGTAGAATTTTGATTCATTCACAGCGGACAACTGTTGTTATGTTGGTTGGCTGTCGTCACTGTTTTACTTGACAATCTAAGGGAAGAGAGGTCGGTGCCTGTGGCTAGTGAGGTATCGCACACTTTAAAAATTCTTGCAGCGCACCAGTTGGAAACTGCTGCTCCACCCAAAGAAATGAAAATGTGTGTCCAGGTACAGATTTGCATGAAATGTTCAGAGTGGCATTACTCCTGACAGCCAGAAACTGGAGCCGACCCAAACGTGCATCGGGTGGATAACAAATTGTTGCATGTCTGTGCTATAAAATATAAATTAAATAGAAGGTGAACTATTGACCTACAAAACAATGAGGATGAGTCTTAAAAGCACAGCAGGACATGAAGTAAACGTTGTCAAATATAAATCACTACATACTGAATCGTTCTGAGACAGGATAGTGAGGAGCTCGGAAAATTCCTTGGCAAGTGGAATGGGGAAACGGAGGCAGGCAGCTGAACACCATGGCCGAGCAGTTTACAGCAGACATGGAAGGTCACCTCCCTGGAGATGACATCCAGCTGAAGCTGTACTTCAGCTACAGGCTCTGAAAAGCAGCCAGACCAGCTCTGGATAAATTTTGACCGCTGCGTCCTCATCAGGTTTCCTCCCCTGACTCTGGTGCTTTGCCCTGTTCTTAGGAGAACCCTTGCGACTAGATCGGGCAAACACATGCCAGGATAACCTCCCCACCTTCCGATCCTACGTTACCCACATCTGCACACTCCCTTTGGTTACCTAATGTAAACTTTACAGGTGCTGGGGGCTCTGGTGTGGGCATCTTGAGGGTGGGGCATCGTTCTGCTGACCCCAAAGGAAGATATAAAGGGTCTACATAACATACTTGTATCAAAAGTAACCATTTAGAAAGAACAACCAGTCATTGGAACAAATGATGTTACATTAGGAATGCAAAGTTGGCTCAACCGCAGAAATTACATCGTAAAGCAGAAGAGATACAGGCTTGTCTCAGCATTGAAGACAAACTTTTCTTCATGCATAGCAAATATTAATATTAATTGATAACAAAATATTTTAATAATTAAGAGGCATAATTGCAAGTGTGTAAACGTGTTCAGGTTTAGTCTATTTCAAAATTATGAACTACTACCAAATTATTCTCCAAAGTGATGTACCAATTCTAAATTCCTTCAAGAGGATACAGAAGTTCCTATTTGGGCACAGCCTCTCTAATATTTGGTATTTGTGGATTTTTTAAGATCAGTAATTTGATGAAAGCAAATATTATTTCCCTGTTTACCTTTGGATATTTCTGTTTAGGGATGGATTTCTCTTCTTCTCCTTCCCCCCACCCCCTTACCTCCTCCTCCTCCTCTTTTTCCTTCCCCTTCTTCTTTTTTGGTAAATCAGTCATGGATTCAAGTTATCTCTTCTCTAAGTCCCCTGTCTATAACCTTGTCTTATTTTTCTATTGCATCTTCCTTTCATTTCCCTAGCTGATTGGTAGGAGTTCTTTAGGTTTTGTGAATGATATTTTTTATTATATGAGTTGTATGTGCATTCTCTAGAGAATCTGTCATATATGCACATGGGCAACATTGTTCACTGCTACATTATTTTAAACCTAAAAATAAGAAGTTCGAAACTACCTAATTGAGCCATGACTGGTGTGGCTCAGTTGGTTGGAGCGTCCCAAGTCCAAAAGGTTGCGGGTTCGATTCCTGGTCAGGGCACATACCCAAGTTGTAGGTCAGGATGCATCCGAGAAGGCAACCAATTAATGTGTTTCTCTCTCACATTGTTGATGTTTCTTTCATGGTTTCAGTCTCTTTCTCTCTCTCTTCCCCTCTCTCTAAAAAACAATGAAAAATGTCCTCGTGACAGGTGAGGGGAAAAAAAAGAAACTACCCAATGAACTGTGGTCGAAAAACAGGACCATGCCCAGCAACTGAGTGAATGAAGGAGACAGGACCCTGGGCAGCACCCAAATGAATGAAGGAGACAGGACCATGGGCAGTAACCGAATGAATGAAGGAGACAGGACCCTGGGCAGCAACTGAATGAATGAAGGAGACAGGACCCTGGAGAGCAACCAAATGAATGAAGGAGACAGGACCCTGGGCAGCAACTGAATGAATGAAGGAGACAGGACCTTGCACAACAACTGAATGAATGAAGGAGATGGGACCATGTGCAGCAACCCAATGCATGAAGGAGACCCTCATGTGTGAACACGGCTTTCTAAACTTAGAGATGAGTGTGACAGCTGCAAGAGCCCTCATAAACTATTATATCATTTGTGTAAATCTGAAGATGTACCAAGCAATACTATAGATTTTAAAGATAACAGAGCTATTAATGGAACTAAAAATATAATGACGGGAAGAACAGACCCCAGACTGATGATGATTGATGTTGATTCTGGACAGAGCAGTGTAGATAGGAATTAGGAGGCAAACAAAAGTGATTTTAGTTTTACATCAACTATTCTGGGTTTTTTTTTAAAGGAAATTTAAATTAAACAAAAAAAATTCTCTGTTCTCTATCTTAAAGTTGTTTGAAATGATTGACCTAAAATTGATTTTTAAAATATCTTCCCAAGTAGACAAAATTTTCATAATTAACCAAATTAAAGACCTAAGTAGATAGCCTTTGACCCAGGGTACCATTGGAAATAAGCACACAAAATAGCTATTTCCAAGGATATCAGAAAATGTGTATCTTGTATTTTAGCAGCATTCTGCCCCAGATATCAGAAAAGGTTATGGCGGTCACATACCCACACAAACTTCTGAATCATTCATGACAAAGGCCACGAGGATGTGGAAAAAAGGGTATTCTTTCCAGTATTCTGTTACATTAATATTTTATTTTTCTGTGGCCTACTTCATAGATTAACCTTCCTCCTGTTGCTGACAAACTCCATGGGAAGAGAAAGAATTGATATAAAAAGAGTGCACTTTCCAAGTCCGTGAGGAGATGAAGACGTAAAGAAATGACTCACACCAAAGCCAACTCGCCTTTCATTCTTCGCGTTATAAAGCATGTGACCAAAAACTGTCCAATTTGAAGCCTTTGAAAATATTTTTAATATGGCTGAGAAAAGGTCAGCGATTGTTTAAATTATCTCTTTTTTCCTTTTTTCACTTACAAAAGGCAATCAATGAGTGCGTGTGGGTTGGCCAAAGCCTGTGGATGAGGGTAGCACCTGTGAAATGAGACTTGGGAACACGAAGCAGCTGCTCCCGCTAGGCTAAACCTCATAAAACGGGGGTCTGGGTCGGGGGTTTTATTGAGGCCACTGAAGCTGAACTTCAGAAGGAGGTAAATAACGCATTTGTGACCTCTAAGTAATCCAACCCGCATCGTTAAGATGGTACATTGTTCCAAACGGGAGAACAGGTTGATTAATGATTCCATAGGAAAAGGTGTTCATTAATGTCACTCAAATGCACCTGAAAGGTCAGGCTGGTTCCCATTTATCTGGAACTTGATGTTCAACTGGAAGTATGATATGGGAACATTTCAATTAGCAGCTCATGGCTCTTGCAAATCCTCGGGGCTATAAACATCTGAGATACTCATCCGAGTACCCTAAGCCATTTAGCACTTTTGTGACGTGTATTCTGGACTAAAATCAATGAAAAGATAAGACAAAGCCCTCGATTTAAGCCTGTCCCTAGGATCTTAGTCATTGTTGCCTGCGGTAGCTTCGTGAACTTTATTTTATCCTCTCTCTTGTGACTTAACGTAACCCCAAACCGCTTAAATGTTTGCCCGTTCAAATGTGTATATGGCTGACCTTTTTTGTCATCATTTCCCATATAATTACCTAACTCGGCTTTCATTCTGTGGAGTTTGATTCTGTGGATGTTCTTGTAATAAATACCCCAACAGAGGTGACTTGGTAGCAGATCAGGGTACTCCCGAGGCAGAGGGAGAATAGTTTCTGTTACTTGCAGAAGGCAGTCATTTGAATTCTCAGATTCGAGAGACCGGCGGGTTGAGTGGTGTGAGTTTCCTCACAGGAGCTGCCTCGCGTTCAGTCACTGGTAGAGCGACTCACCTCTTTACCGATATAACAGACTGTGTACCGTCTCTTCTGCCAGCCTTCAATCATTTTTTAAATTTCAGGATTAAAATTCAAACTCCACAGCTTAAAGTGCTATTAAAAAATGGATGTAACGAGTTCAGATTTTATCACTTATTTGCCTTTTGGTGGAGATGATAGTTTGTTTGTTTTTTTTTAATTTTGCATGGGGAAAAAAACTTAACTCTTCCATCCTCCCTGTAAATTTTCAATAGACTCTTTCAGAATTTAATTCTTTCTGCCCCTTTCTATGAATTCATTGGCCAGCGTTCTTAAATTCACAAAATGGTAAGTTCTACCCCATAATTAAAAGTAGTGCAGAGATGACAAAAATAAAATGCAAGTTCAATGACATTCCTCCTTGGGTTTGTTGCTGGGAGGCATCTTGCAAGGCTAAGCTGCCCTGGCCCCTGCATCCTTACCCAGCCTCCTCGAACGGCTCCCTCACTGGCTCCAGCGGGTCCTCTATAAAATCTGGAGCTGGACAAGCCCATCTCAGAAATTTCTTCCAGGCCTGTAATTGTCCAGCTCTCTGGTGAACTAAGGATATGTTTGTTGATTTGAGAGAGAGAGAGAGAAACATCGATGTGAGAGAAACACGTATTGGCTGCCTACTGCACATGCCCTGACTGGGGATCGAACCCGCAACCTTTTGGTGCATGGGACAACGCTCCAACTGACTGAGCCACCCGGCCAGGGCTCATTTTACTACTTTTAGTGTGACTGCTGACAGCATACAACCTAAGTTATGATAAAATTATCTTGAGTTGCCAAAGGCAAATCAATTCATTAACCTTTAATTCATTAAATATTGAATGACTTTTTTCTTACAGCACTGTGTTTTGTTTTAAAAAGCAATTACAGCATGACACAAAGTATGCATCTTATTAAAAGCAGACTTCACATCTGAAAGTCAAGCCTGAGTTGAATTCCTGAGTTAGAAGAGATCTGTTTGTTCGCTTATTGGACCACTTGATGAAATCAATTTTACACATGGTTTTACATCAAAGCTTTTGGTTATTTTTAAACTTATGCCTAGCAGAGATGTCATGGATTCCTTGGGGAGAATGACTGTGTGCAAGAAAAGAAAGGAAAACTTTCCTTTCTTTGAATGAATTGCTTCATTCACTCGCTCAGTCCTTAGTTCCCTCAGTCCGTACCAGGCTAGCCGTTAAATTATTGTTGCTAAGAATGATGTAGTTTTCTATCTCTTTTCTCTGCACTTACAAGATTTCCAGCTCCTTGCAAAATCCCCTTCTCTGTACCACAGACTGTGTGCAATCTAATCTGTTATCCTTTTATTATCTAGATCTAGTCTATAATCACTCCCTTGCGTAAGAATACCCGCGGTCAAACCTCGGCTACGCTCAGGCATCCGGTGACTTCAGTTTCTCTCTTCCTGCTCTCTCCGGGCCTGGGGTCGCACGCCATCTGCCAGTGAAGGACCTGGCACCATGATGGGGCCCAGGAGACACAGCGAATACCGGGCGGTCACACCGCCTTCCTGGAGCTGCTTATCCCAGGCAATCAAAGAGGGTTAGAGAGAAGCAGTCCTTCAACCGGATGAAATCACTCTCAGAGCAGAGATGCTCATCAAGAACAAAGATGGATATTACGAAGTGCTAAAAAGGCCCGCACGCCAAGGAGACAGTCGTCCGAGCACATATTTAACCCACAACAGAGCTGCATATACGCAGCAGCAAGTTTGAAGAGATAGACAAATAAATCCACAGTCATAGTCGGGCGGGGACTTCCGCATCGCATTCTCAAAAACTGATTTTCCCGTAAGTCAGAAAATGAGGAAGACGTAGAATTGCTGAACACATGCCATCAGCCAGCACGATCTGATGGATGTTCTGGGGCTTGGCTTCCTGGGTGGTGGTTTCTGCTGGGTGTACCTGCCTCGATCTGGAGCAACGGTGAGGGTGGGCCCACGGGAGAAAGAACGCGGCTCTCAGTCCAGGAGCTGCTGAGCCGGGAGAAAGATAAGGAAGGGTGGAATGGTGGGGGAGGGGCAAGAGGATAGGCCGCAGCAGGAAGGACTGTCCCATCCAAAATGCCAGAGCCACTCATGGGCACACATCTGAGCAGCCCTGGCTGGGTGGCTCAGCCAACTGGAGCATCACCCCATACACCAAAAGGTCGCAGGTTCAGTCCCTGGTCAGGGCGCATATTAGAGGCAACTGATCGATGTTTCTCTCTCTCTCCTCACCCCCCACCTCCTCTCCCTAAAAAAAATCAATGAAAACATGTTCTTGGGTGAGGATTAAAAAAATATATCTGTTCTATACCAACAAATTCCTTATAATATTCCCATTACTTGAGGCGAGATTTTCACATTTACCCAGTCATTCAGAAACTTCTTTTCTAAAAGCACTCGAGCTCTCTGGTCCCTTGAATTATTGATGTTTCGTTTCCATTTTTCCAAACACCGAAAAGATCAGCCGCACTATTGTATCCAACGTCATCTCTACCAGATTCTTCTAACGATCGTGAAGATTCAGTTGGGACACACACAGGTGCCTTCTCCTCCGTCACTGCTTCCTCCTCGAAGTTGGCACACACCCCTGGTTGCCCGTCCCTCCTTCAAGTACAGCCTCAAGGAGCGTGTCCTGGTATCAGCCTTGCAGGACGAGCAGAAAGCCACCCTGGGTTTGGCGTGGTCCCGCAGTTACGTAAGAGGGTGTCCCTGGGGAAATGGGGCCAAGTTTACCCAGGCTTTCCTGTGCTGTTTGGGATTGCTTCTTAATCCATAACATGATCTCAAAATAAAATGTCGAAAAATTAAATGAATGGCTCAGGTGATTCTAAACTTCTCTGTCACGGTTTAACGGTAAATTCAGATCGCAATGACACAACGTTGCCGTAGTTTGAGTTAAGATGGAAGTCTTTTGTAATCTTTATCAGTAGCAATGAGAAGCAGAAAACAAGGGGAAAAGCATAGGAAAACACCAACTGCATTATAGAAACCAATGTCAAGTTATGAACAGATAATTATATAACTGAGTATATATGTCCTGAAACAATAAAAGTCTAGGGATGCTTTTTTCTTAAAGATTTGATGTATTCATTTTTAGAGAGAGGGGGAAGAAGGGAGAAAGAAAGGGAGAGAAACACTGATGTGTGAGAGAAACATTTATCAGCTGCCTCTCACAGGCCCCTAACCGGGGCCCTGGCCAGCCACCCAAGCGTGTGCCCTGAATGGAAATCGAATTGGAGACCTTTTGGTCCGCAGGCGGGGCACTCAATCCACTGAGCTGTACCAGCCAGGGCTAGGGCTATTTTTACACTAATTCCACTAATCACACTATCAGTCTCCTCCAGTTAGGCACCAGGACTGATTCCGGGAGGTCATCAAGGAATTGATGGTGGCTGATTGCAATCTTCATAATCACACAGTAGAACTAGATTGTGCGCAGATGCCCACACTACACTCCGCGGCATTACAGGGTGGCAAGTGAAAAATAAGGCAATGAACAAGGCAGTTCTGTGAGCATGCCATCCATCCTGCCACCTCCCAGAACTGCCTTTCTGGACTTCACCCAGAAAGAAAGAAGAAAAGAAAGAAAAGAGAAAGAGAGAAAGAGA
>CM052550.1:48467611-48515927 GCA_028533065.1 Trachops cirrhosus
CCCTCTAGGTCTCACCGCCGTCCCCAGCCCTCCTCACAGGAGTCACGTCCTTCCCTGCCGCCAGCGACCCCAGCCCTCGGCCTCAGAGACTGGCCTCACCCTGCTCTCTTTTTCTTGAGCATCTTATTCCCCGCCAAACTCTTGTATTTCCTTCGGTCTCTTTCCTCTACACTATAAACTTCTCCCAGATGGCCAGTCAAGCAAACAAACATCTGTTTCTATTTTAGCTAGCGGGAAAAGTGGTGTAGACACATTAGTACGACTGCAGCGGAAGCCGGGATGCCAGTGGAATGCCAGCCCCACGCGACACACGGAACGCGTGTCTCGTGATCTGGGGACAGAGGCTGTTTCTCCGTGCTCTGTCCGAGGCCTTGGCGCAAGCAGCGCGGCAGGGAGCATTGGGGTGGGGGGCGGGGCGGGGGAAGCCTGGGCCGGGGGCGGGGCCAGGGGTGGGGGGCTGCATCCTCGCCCCTGGTCCTCCCACTGATCCCGCCTCTCACTGCAGCACAAGGTCCTACAAAAAACCCCAACACGGCCACACTCAGTCTATGGGGAATTAGGCCAGGCTGGGTTATTTCTCACTATTTTGAAATTATGATATGGTCCACGGACGCTTTGCCAGGAGAGCGGTGCCGTGCTGGCGCTTAGGGATCTTGTTTAATCTGTGCTCTAGTCCCGTCTGAAAGACTGAACAGACAGACGGACAACAGCCGGACCCCATGTGACAACAGAACACTGCATCACAGCCTCTGCAGCCAACGCGCAGTCAGCTCTGTGACAAACTCCGCCACCGCCGCCATTCCCGGAGAAGTGTCAGCACTTGATGGGTGGCTGACAGCTGTCCTAAACTCTGCCCCCTCCTTTCACTCAGGAGGGACCAGTCAGAGCCTTGTCAGAAACACTACTGTTAGCTCATTATTAAAAACCTCAACATTGAAAGTGTCGCTTCCCTGCTTCTATTTTCGATCTCCAAGCAGTCAGTTCCTCTGCTACTTTTCTTTAAAAATCCTCACCTGAGTTCACATTTATTGATTTTAGAGACAGAGGAAGGGGAGAGGGGGAGCGAAAGAGAGAGAAACATTTAGGTGAGAAAGAAACATCAATCTGTTGTGTCCCAAATGCACCCTGACCAAGGATGGAACCCACAATCTACGTACGCGCCATGACCAGGAATCGAACCCTCGACCCTTCGGTGCATCCCATGATGCTCCAAGCAACTAAGCTCCCCCGCATTCTGCCCAGGGCTATCTCTTGTTTGAGGCAGGAAGAGAAAGTGTGCAGTCTTCTTCCGACGGCCCCTTCCTCCTGAATGACACAGACGCACCCCCTCCAGGGCCCAGCTGCCCTCAGAGGCCACTGTGGGGTGCACTGGGGACCCCCAGCTGCTCTAACTGGCCTCATCCTTCCGCCCTGGGGAGCGCAATTCAGACCTGACTCTGCAGTCAAGCTTGCAAAGGAAAGACTCGCGCTCAGAGTAGGTACAGTCACAGACCTATCTCTGCACAGCCTTTGCAGACACATACAGGGGATCCTCATGGGAATGGAGGTGCATCCTTAAAAATTAGGTGGGGCTTTTAAAGCTCGTTCACGTGGTGAGAAAGGCAAACTTGACTGGCAAAATTTCTTGCACAGGGAGACCCCCTGGAGCCTGCCCGTGTGTCCCCTGCCCTCTCTGCTGTCTCTTCGCCCTTGACCTCCAGGATGCACCACTGACTGAGCACACCTGTACGGGTCCATCCCTCCGGGGAGCGGAGAGGTAACCTGCTGGAAGTTCAGCGCGTCCTCTCTCCGCTCAGCCTGCATGTCGGGAGTCCCAGCACCTACAACTTTAACAAAATGACCACAAACCACGCTCCACGCCACCCAGGGCCTTGACTCACCCCCTTGCCATGAATTCTTTTGCCCTGTCTTCCAAGGATGGACCCTGGACACTAGCCTCCCCCAAAGAAGAGCTGAGTTAATCCATCGGTGTTGCATTGCTACTTCGTGGGATGTCACTGATAAATGGTGTGTGTCCCCTCCGTCTGCCTGGCTATGATTTCTGTGTTGAGCAAGCAGAGCCGCACCAGCAGGTGCCACCAGGTCCCTGGAGGCACACCTGGGCGGCCACGCCCCCGCCTGCACTGACACTTGTGTGAAAGAAGAAACATTCAAACACAACACCTGCCTGGCCGTTCTCTCTGGTAACAGAGATGTTTCTGGATCTTCAGCCTAAATTCAGATCACTCATAGTATTAGCAGAGAGAAAGCTGACTCAGTTTTCTAACGTGTTTTTCATTTCGTCATTTTTATACGGCTCTATCTAGATAATTCTATCTGAAATATTCATTATCCGTTCTTGACCATGGTCTCCTTTCGGGTCATGGATCTTTGAATTTCTATGAATCCTAAGAATTTTCTACTATAAAACAGGAAGTAGTAGGAGTATTTGGGTGTAAATGTTTCAAAACAATTTTCCCTTGCCTTTGCAGTTCTAGCTAATACACGTAATGTATTCTCTAAACATTTAAAGTACGCGTGTATAGTTATACCAGATAAATATTAGCTAGGATATTAACGTGAAAGTATCATTCAATGGCCCATCACCATCCCCGCAGAACTTCTGTGATGTTTTGAAGTAGGCACATCACCCTCGGCCCGATTTCTTGGATTGTTATGAAATGACAGATCCTTTCAGTCCAGGGGCATGTCCATGCCTGCTGGTGTCAGGACCACGCTGGGCCTGGGACACAAAAGGTGGCTGTGAGCGACAGAGCCCTGCCTCCGAAAGTGTCAGAGATGTGTGGTTAGACAGCTATGCAAAGGCTCATTGAACAGGCGACACTTGCTGGGAGCGAGTCTGGACAACACGCAGAAACACGAGGGGCAACCCCCAAGTTCTGGGGGTACAGGTGGCTCCTGAGGAGGCAACTTTGGGTGGATATTTGGAAGGAGAGCAGGGATTTCCTGGGGAGACCTGGAGATAGAAGGCAGGTATGTGCAGGAGCACAGGGTCATGAGAAGGACACGTGACTTACAACTGTTGGATCGGGCAGTGGCGTGCAGGACAGGGGAGCGGGAGGGAGGCCAGGCGGAGTCCCTTGGAAGCAGGAAGACCAAGGGAGGTCCTGACTCTGGACGAAATGTGTTCACATTTTACCCTGAGGTCTGAGGAAGATCACGGGGGAACCCCGGGTAGAGGAAGCTGCTCAGACAGCAGGTGGAAGGTTGGTTAATTTGGGGGCCGGTGCGCAGAAGAACGGGCATTGCAGGAGCCCAGCTGAGAGAGCCAGGGATTGATGGAAGGAGGTAGAGATAAAGATGCTTCTTCACATCTGGTATTTACAAGACCCTGGGCATCGGTGCGTGAAGTTCAGCGATCCCTGAGAAAAGGGGATAGGATGAAGTGCCCTGTGCAGTTGTCCCTGCGTCCTGCCTCGGGAGAGTTTCCAGGCCACAGGCCAACGCAGGAAAACCCAGGAGAAGCTCGGAGGGTGCCTTGCGGGGAGGAGAGGAAGCTGGGAGTCTGGGGAGAGCCAGCTGGCGGCAGTTTGCAGGACAGGGTACTAGTAGAGAGAACCGAGCAGAGGGAAACTGTGTGACATGCATGAAAACGAAAACACAGCGGAGCAAAGCATGAAGGGCGCATCAACAGCAGAGCTGGCGGGAGATTTACTGCACTGCAATGATTTTAGAAGAGTGTCTAATCAGTCACCTTGGCTTCCACCTTAAGAAATGGACCAGAGAGGAGCCAATGAACACCCTCTCCAAAAATCAGAAGAAAATGCAAATGCCTGGGCAGAAATCGATGAAATAAAACCCAGAAAAATAGAGAAAATCGATCAAACGGAAAGTTGGTTCTTTGAGATTAATAAGATGGATACACCTGCAGCCAGACGGAAGCGGACAGAGAAGACACAAACCAGCTGTGTCAGCAATCGGGAGCGGCATCGCTACAAGTCCACCTGTGTTGAAAGGACAATAAGAGAACGTTCCAAACACTTTACGCCAATAAATTGACATCTGAGATGAAATGAGCAACTTCCCTAGAAGACACAAACTGCCAAACTTCCATAAAGAAACAGATAATCTGAATATTTCTATGTCTATTTTAAAATTAAATTTCCAGCCCTGGCTGGTGTGGCTCAGTGGATTGAGCACCGGAATGTGAACTGAAGGGTCACCAGTTCAATTCCCAGTCAGGGCACATGCCTGGGTTGCAGGCCAGATCCCCAGTAGGGGGTGCTCAAGAAGCAACCACACATTGATGTTTCTCTTTTTCTCTTTCTCTCTCTTTTCCCCTCTCTAAAAATAAATAAATAAAATCTTTTTTTTTAAAGCAAAAACAGATAACAACTCAGGAGGGGTCCCTGGAAGTTCTAAGAGGCTCAGTTCTCTCCCCTGGTGCACGTTGCTCCTTTCCCATAAGACACACAGGGGTCTCGCTCCTACCCAAGTAGGGTGCACGGTTGGGGACTTTGATCATCGCCTTCTGGTCTAGAGCAGGAAGTTGGGCAAGGGAAGAATCTGACAGAGAGTGGCCGGCTGGCTGGCTGGTCTCAAGAAGGAGCTCTGGTTTCTGCTATATTCGTGGACGGAAAGGGGAGGTGGACTCACGCAGGAATTTGTTGGACAGGCGGAAGAAAGGAACGCTGAGGAGCTGAGCCATTTAGTGGAGAGCTTTGGGTGGAAGACACAGCAGCAGCAGGCCTGGGGACTCACAGGGGAAATTAAGGGAAGAAATGATACCGTTGGTCTCAACTCTCAATAAACTTGGAGGTGAAAGTGTGGACCCAAAAGGTGGGCACTTAAGGAATGGAGACTTTTTAAAGTAGAAACATGGCGATTTAATAGCATGACTTGTTGAAGTGAAATAAACTTTTCAATAATTTTGCAAATTAAGAAGATGCTCCTCGAAGATGAAAACATACCCGGAATATACCAGAGAGAGAGAGAGGGACAGAGAGAGAAGGAAAAGAAGACAGGGTAGTTCCTACTTGTAAGTCTCTGTCAGCTAAAATGTCAATGTGATAAACACCAAATACATTTAATTGCATGCATTTTATATACTCATTTAATTAGATGCATGTTAATGACAAATAGAACAGTGCCAGAGGGGAATGTGATGGGGAGCCACCATTCCCTGCCCATCTCCTCCACCCAAATCCCTCTTCCCTGAGCAGATGTGGGGTGGGGTGGGGTGGGGTGGGGTGGGGGAGGTGGGAGGGAAGTGAATTCTTTCAGCTCTTTCTCATCCTGGTGGTTGATTCCAGCTCTCTAGACCAGCAGTCTCCAACCTTTTCGGCACTAGGGACTGATTTCATGGAAGACAAATTTTCCACAGGATCGGGGGTGGGGGATGATTCAAGCGCATTATATTCAAGCTCACCTCCTGCCAGGCCTAACAGGCCTGGACCGGTACTGGTTCAGGGCCGGGAGTTGGGGGATCCCTGCTTTAGATAATGCTTTGCCACAGAAATGCACATTGATTGGTGGATTTGAGACTCTCGTATCTGAAAAACCAATGATCCTAATGTGGCTCTGAGACTATCACCGGTCCTTATGTTGATTACCTTTGTCCTTTTCAATCACCTGCTTCCAACGGTTTCCTTCTTCTGAAGATAACAGATTCCTTTTTTTTAAAAAAAAGACTTTATTTATTTATTTTTAGACAGGAAGGGAGGGAGAAAGAGTGGGAGAGAAACATCAGTGTGTGGTTGCCTCTCACACACCCCCTACTGGGACCGTGGACTGCAACCCAGGCATGTGCCCTGACTGGGAATCGAACCACAGACCCTTTGGTTCACAGGCCAGCACTCAGTCCACCGAACCACACGAGCCAGGGCTGGAGATAACAGATCTTGATTCTCAGTGTCCCACTCCCCTATCCTCCTGTCCTTTCCTCCCATCTCTCAGCTCCTAATTTCTGGCATCTACAAACACAATTAAAGTTGGCATGTTCATTGTAAAAGCTGAAAATCAATAAATAATTATCACTGTTAGGACTACGCAATATGTGCATTGTTTTAGCCACAGAGACCGGCAGAGTGTTACCAAGTCCTTTTACTTAGGCAGGTGTGGTTTTGTCCCTTAATTACTTTTAGGGTACCCCTGTGCTGCTGGGCCATGTCACTGCATTCCAGCCATGCTTGCTTGGTCCCAGTCCCTTGCTTCCGATGCTCTACCACCCCAGGCTATATATATATATATATATATATATATATAAATAGTTCAGCCATGAGACAGAAGGAAATCCTGCCATTTGCAACAACTTGATTACAGGTGGACGTTGCAACAAACAGAGCCACGCCAGCCAGGGCTGATACTTCTTTAACCACGCCCCTGCAGTCCGGGAGCCCAATGTCAAAACCAATCGCTGTAAAGGTACACGACCTCCTTTTTTCCCCACTTTAGAAATCCTCCTACTAGGACCTCTAGCCTCTGGGTTTCAGACCGGGTTTGGATTTGAAAGCTCCCAGTTCAGGAAAGCTCTCAGTAATTACATTTTTATGATCTGGTGGGTTTCATTTTGCTATTTCTGGATATTTGACCCACGCAGCAAGGTGCACGAGCAGCCTCACATCTCCGAACTGGTCATTGCTCAGTGGTCTGGCTTCACTGAAAATGTCACACTGCAAGGGTGCCACATGAGAGAGGGTGGCGTCAGGGACACAGACCACCAGTGCATGCTGGACTCTCGAGTGTTGATTTCAGGGGACATTCCTGAGGAGGACATAGATCTGAAGCCCCTGCTCTGCTGATCAAGCGCTTGCCTAGAGGGGAAGCCCCCCTGGGGACCCTGGGAGCGGGTCCCCCTGAAAGCTAGGCCTGCACAGGCCTGGAGGTCCCTAGTGGCCAAGCGACTTGTGTGGCTCAGGGGTACCAGGGAAAGCCCAATGCGTGCCTCCCGGGGGGTGCGCAGCTGCCCCCATCCCACCTTCCCTCCCACTTTGCAGGGGCTGACCACTACTCCCTGCACCCTGCGCTCTGTTCCCGCTCTGCTGTGATCTCATCCCACGGGGCGCAAGGCCCACAGCGAAGAAGGGCCTTGGATCAAAAACCAGGTCGCGCGGTTTCCTCGACCAAAGCGCACCGGCACGGTGCAGCCCCTCCGCAGCGGCGCGCGCTGCAACGCAGCGCCCCCTGGCTGTGCTCCTGCTCCACGGCCTCCTCTGCGTCCCCACTGCCCTGAGCCCCATCCCTCAGGCCCCTTGCCTCTGCTTTGCAGCAAGGTCTTCACGCACATCCAGGCCTTCCTTAGGGCCCCTGCTGGCAGTGGCCTCCGAAGGGACCTTTCCTCTCTCTTGGCTGATCTTGCCCTGGCATTCCCTCCCCAGCCCTGGTCCGCAACCTGACGCTGTTCCCTCAGCCACCTGTTGGGTGCCGTGGGCAGCTGCAACCCACGCATCAGGTGCAAGGTCTCTGCAGTTTTTAGAAGGATGGGAGAACCACAGAAAAACAAGTTCTGCACAGAAACCGAAAGAGTCTTCAAAGCAAAGAGAATATAGTCAACAACTCGGAAAGTTAATTCAAGCATTAGATTAGGTCACTTCTCTCATTATGGGGAAATAAGTCCACTGGAAAATCATAAGACCTCTGAGAATGACTCCATTCAAAGCAAGAAATTTGACATGTCACCAGTCAGTATTTATTCCTCTCCCCAAAGCGGAACTGAGCTCTGTGGACAGGCTGGAAATGAAAGAAGCAGCACGCGCCCAGCGTGGAGGGGCAATTTCCCTGTCCGTTCCACTGTATGGTAAAGACAACCCCGGGGCACAGTGTAGACGGAGCCCGAGCACCAGGCTTGCCAGCGAGCTGGAAAGCGAGCTCCTGCCCTTCTGCCTAGAAGCGAGCGCCCGTGGTCTGGAACCGGGAGGGGCCTGACGCCCGGGCGCCTTCAGCCGCAATGGGTCCCCCGGTCCTGCGCCCCTGTGGCTTCAAGCACCTACACACAGTGGGTGGCCCTGCGCAGCCTCCCCAGAAGAGCCTCGCCAGAGAAGGCTCTTGTTTTCACTAGCGTGCGTTTCTAACTGGCAGTGAAGGGAATGGCAGCAGGCAGCCACAGGAAGCCCCTGGGAAAGCCACGCCCTGTGCAAGTTCTTCCGCCACCAGATTCTCCAAACCCAGAACAAGGTGACCCGACCGGCCGCCTAGGAGCACCAAGGGTGGGGTGGTGAGCCATGGGGTGAGGGCAGGACAGGGGCAGAGGGCGCAGGGGCCCTTCAGCTCTCTGTGCCCCGCCTCCCAGCACCCAGGGGAGCGCCGCCCTGGGCACCCTCAGTAGCCACCCATCACCTCCCTAAGCACCAAGCCCATCCCTTCGGAAAACAGAGAGCTGCGCTTTGATGTGGGAACCTTCACAGCGCCCCCTTCCGCTGGGGATGGGGGGTCAGTTCCTTCTTGGCTGACAGAACCGGAGCTCTGCACTTGGATCCGCGGTCCAGGGAGCCGGTTACGCTAGTTCCGTGAACCGGCCTGAGCCGGCGTGGGGTGCGTGAGGACGCGCGCTCCGGTGAAGTCCCGCGGAGGACATCCCTCAACCTCGCCACCATCCGAGCCCTCTCTCACTGGGCCGTCTGTCCTGATGAGTGAGGAGTGTGTGCCTGACCCAAGCCCTGGACCTGCCTTTGTGTGACAGCTGCCTGATTGAGGCAGTTGGAACGAAACCTCCGCGGAGCATGCATGTGACTCTGAGAAACCCTACCGGTTACAGGCGTCACCTGTAGTCCAGAACTTTTGGGTTCAAGACCTTCTCCCGGAATGTGTCTACTTGAAGAACTGGGAGACCCTGTCCCTTCTACCGCCCACCTCACATCTGTCACCAGTCTCCGTGGCA
Source organism: Trachops cirrhosus (assembly GCA_028533065.1). Classification (NCBI taxonomy): domain Eukaryota; kingdom Metazoa; phylum Chordata; class Mammalia; order Chiroptera; family Phyllostomidae; genus Trachops; species Trachops cirrhosus. The sequence goes on from CM052550.1 coordinate 48,476,427, forward strand.
CGTGCAGTCTTCCTATGTGTCGTCTGTAGTTACATTCCACTCTGTGGAATCGTGACATTCCAGGTTGTCACTCCTTGCGGGCACACAACACGGGTCCCTCGCTGGACATCCACCCGGAACACGGACTTATCAGTCTGACTTCACGGTTGCCATAGTTCCCTGCTGGACGGATGTGCTCCTCAGTGATTGCTCCTTCCCGTCTCCACAATCTACGAAGCCAGTCTCCTCTGTTCTTCCTTCTCACTTAAAACTCTTCTGTTTCCAGTAGGAACATCAAACTCGACACAGATCCCGGATTTGAGTGTTTCGCCTTGTTCTTAGCGCCAACGGACGTGACTAGAGCTGCACACCAGACCTGTGTGCGGCGATGCAGCCCAGGTACAGAAACTGAGATGGATTGACATGTACCACTGTGATGCTGGGAGACACCAATGCTGGAGTATCTGGGACCACGTGACAGCCAGTCCTGGGTGGGGGACAGGCACGTGCTGGCCTGTCCACCTAGAGACCATGCCAGCTTCAGCAGCGGCCTGGTGGACGAGGTCGGCGGGGGCTCTGCTGACCTGTTCCTAGGAGGACCACGTACTTTCTGAAGCAGCGGGATTGGGAGATAATTTAGAGGGAAGCTACAGGGGAGACACGGTACCTATCTGGAGGACCACAGCGACAGTGACGGGCAGTCGGAAAACAAGGAGGCAGAAACTCTTTTCCAAATAATGGAGAGCTGTCTGTTGTCGGTGGGAAGAAAAAGGAGTGGAAATGCGCACAGGTGACGGCGGAGTCACCCCGTCTTCGTTCTCTCCGTGTTCCAGACTCCCTCCGTCATCCCTGCTTCCTGGAACCTCGCGGCCGTGTGGGGAATTCCTTTCCGCCTCTCAACATAGGCAACTTTATTCTGGAACATCATGGCTGGGGTTGTGTTTGGAGAAGCGCTCTCAGACTGAGAATGGAGAGCAGGGATTTCAACTTTGGATGGCGTCTGGAAGTGTTACGGGGGCGGAACCCACGGCAGGACAGGGCGTCACTCATGGTCCTTGGAGGTGGGAGTGAGGAAAGCTATCAACGCTGGAGGCAGGCTCAGGAAATGTTAGCGCAGTGGGACCGGACGGGGCAACCGAAGGGAGAGGGGCAGTGGGACTGAGAATCAGAGCAAGACAGTGTAGGGTTTACTGAACGACCAGGCTCGGGGCTCGTAAGGAGGACGTGGTGTATACGAGACAATTTAAAAGACACGTGTGTGCGTACAGTGCACGTGCCCAAGGCAGCCCCGAGCGTGCAATGCCTCCGGAACCGAAGTCATCGCTAAACACCACCTCGCATTCAGGTCACACCGTTTTTGTGACAGAGCTGCCTTCCCACATTTTTAAAACGAGAAGAAATGGTTTTCGTGTGTGTGTGTGTGTGTGTGTGTGTGTGTGTGTGTGTGGTTTTCTCGTGGCAGGCCTTCTCAAATTGCTGCTTAATGATCAGATCGTGATAACCACAATATTTATCTAATTAGGTCTGTCGCTATTCTAATTCAAGGCAACTAATGCTGCTAAATTCAGAATCCTAGTGCATTGAGCCAGAGAAATGCCTTAATTAGCACATTTGCCCAAATTCAATATTACTTAAAGCCAATTTAAAAAAATAAAGAAGCCAAGAAAGCTTTGGTAGGTAAGTTTCCTTAAAAGAGACGTTAGATAATATGGTTATATTAATGGCTGCCATACTTAGAATCAGTGACACCTGGTCTTTTGAGAATGTCACCTGCCTTGTCCTAGATGTGTCTGTTTATCTTTGACATTGATCTCCCTTTGTAACTGGAACAAGCGCATGAGTAAAAAGTCATTATTCATGTAATGATTATATGACTTAGCCATATTCGTTTTATTTCCTAACTCAGTTTATCCGTGTAAAGAGTGTGCCACATCATCTTGGAATTAAATCCCCCCCGAATATGTGGACATTGACTTATTTTTTTCTAATGAGAGAGAGAGAGAGAGGGATTGAGAGGCAGCATCCATGCTGTGGCAGGTTCGTGGAGAGCCCCAACGTGGCCACAACCTTCTGGCGATAGGTTTTAGAAAAAGCGAATTTTTAGGTAGATGACTCTCTGTCATTTTCACAACTCCTTAATGTATTTGCTCACCCATCAGCAACATCATTCAGAGAGTTAACGAAGTGCCAGAAGATTGCGTTACAGTCGTCCCCCGTTATCGTCCCCCGTTATTGGAGGGGGCGCCTTCCGAAACACTCAGCGAGTTCCTGAAACTGGGGGCGGCACCTGGCGCCCTTCGCAACTGTTCCTGCGTCGCAATGCGTCGTGTAATGATACTCCGATCGGCGACGGGCATCGCACACGGTGGTGGCCCTGTAAGGCTATCGTGGTGGAAAATTCCTGGTGCCTGGTGATGCAGTTGCCATGGTGACACCACAGCGCAAACAGGCCGGTGTGCTGGCGGAACCCGCCACCGTAGGGGTCCATTGAACACGCCTGTCACCGGATCTTAGACTCATCTCAGTGGCTTTAAGTAGCCGTTTTGTGGTCAATACAATCTAATCATCATTCCCGTTTACTTCGAAAGTATTAAGAATATTGGCAGGAATATTAGAAATTATGTTTAGATAATCCAGAGGAGCGCAAAGCTATTTAATTACTCTTGGGTCCATTTTTTTTGATGTGGTATAAGATTTTTAACGTATTAAAGTAATTATGAAGTAACTTTCTCAAATCATGTGGCTCGTCATGGGTGGAAATCATCACCTGAAGGGTTCGATGCTGCACCTGGCCCGGGCGCCGGCCCCGCCCTCTTTGCCTGGACTCCCAGGCCCCCGGCAGAGGGCTCTCGGCGGGTGCGCTGCTCTTGCTCTGAGGGCCCTGCCGGCTGCTTTCACCACCTGACAGCAGGATGACGAGCCGCTTCGGCCCGTTTTTCCACAGTACAGAGCGATCTTCTACGTTCTGGGGAAGTGCAGGCAGCTCAGAGATGACAACACCGCAGAGCACGTGGGAGATCCCAGCGGGTTTGTACGGGCTGCCATTCTGATATTTAAATTTCAGAAAAATCATTAAGTAATTGATAACACTATTCATCAGGGCTTTTCATAAAGGCTTCGAAACATCAGTACTAAATGATTAAATCTGACATCGCCTGCATACCTAATCATCATTATTAGCATTATAATAAAGACGTGGTAATGTATCACAATACAATTAGCTGGAAGTCCAAGAATGTAAATTACACCACCTTATAACGTCGCGAGAACGGGCATAACTGCTGCAGAAACCAGCGGCAATAAGAGCACTTATATGAAAGGAGTTTATGAATGATTAAAGACTACCATTAGTTTGGGAGAAACCCGAGAAGAGTCTTTTAGATAAGCTGGTTCCAACAGTACGTGCAGGATGGAGGACCGACTCCTCCAGGTGCACCCCACGCAGGGCCTGAGCTGCTGCCCCGCCATCCTCTCCTTCCTGCCGCCCCTCCTCCAGCTGTAATGGCAACGCCCAGTGTTCACGAGGACCGTGCCGTCCATGCACACCACAATTAAAGGGGGCGGCGGCGCGCACCTCACCTGCCGCTCACACAGGCCCTCTAGATGGCGCGCATCACTGCCCTCACTCTACAGCGGAAGTCTGTTTGCCAGGCGGACAAATCAGTGGAGTGTCCGTGCATCCGCCTTAGTGCCTCTGCGCTGCTGTAACAAAATGCCCCAGGCAGGGTGGGCTCTCAGAAATGTGCTTCTGCAGGGACTGGGGGCTGGCTGTCAGAGGCCCAAGGGCCACTCTGCTCCGGGCCTGGTGGCTGCCTTCTCCTCCTGTCCTCACGTGGCTTGTCATTGGCACATGTGTGCAGACAGAGAGAGCTCTCGCTTCCTCTTCTCCTAAGGCCATCTGTCCAATCCGATCGGATCGGGACTCCCACCTTCTGCCCTCGTTCAACTGTAACTTCTTCCTAAAAGCCCCATCTCCACACACAGTCCCTTGAGAGCTAGGACTTGGGGGAGGGGGCACTGTTCAGTCCGCAGCACACCTCCCATGCAAACACGACGTCAGCAGGACACCACCTAGTCCTCAGGGGATGGACCTCGTCCAGTCAGCTGTGAGTGCACCGGGGTGCCCACAGGAACTAGCGCCTTTCTGCCGAACTCCTCCCAGCATACCAGGTGGGTTTTGCCTCCAAACTTTCTGCATCTCTGCCATGGATCTTTATCATCTGGGCTGTGATGCCAGCCTTCGCAAGGGGTCCACCCTGAAGGACTCAGAGCCAGGGAGGGGGTATGTTTGTGTGGTGGCCGCCCCTTGATGCTTGGTGCTGGGACGAGGAATCATCACCTTTGTCACTGCCACTCTGTGCTTCCCATTCATTTCACACATGCAGCGTCATCTGGATGTATCATTAACTGTCAAGAATTATGTCAGTTTGTAACTCTTTTTCATAGCCCAGAAAGATCATTCAGTTCCATAGCCATCCAAGCTAATAGGTATACGTTGAGTGCCTGGAGGGGCTTAGAAGCGAGCTGTGCTAAAATCTGTTACCTAAACAACATAATGTCAGTGCTCACTGGGCTCACTACACACACACACGCACGCGTACACATACACATTATGTGCATACACACATGTGTATATGCATATGCATGTTACGCGCATATGCACATATGCGTGTGTGCACATGCATATACACACGTGCGTGCACACACATGCACACACATACGCGGTGCATATACATAAATACATATACACATGCACACCATGCATGTACACATACATATACGCATACACACGCACATATGCATACATACGGCCTGTGCATGTGCACATACATGTGGACACACAGTATGCACACACGTATGCGTGCACACATACATACCGCACACATAAACACATGCCATGCATATACACACATGTACACACACAGAGAGAGACACACAGTGTGTACACATACACATGCACACACACTGTGTACACATAAATACACAAATGTGCACACCACACATACATGCATGTACATATACACATATATGGTGTGTACACATACATGTGTACATATACATATGCATAGATATTCTTTGCCAAGAGGAGCTTCTTTCCCTCTCCCATTTGGAGCAACCACTAGTGGGGAAGGAGAGGCATTTAAGGAAAAGTGCATCCCTTTAAAGATGAACCAGGGTGGGGCGACCTGCCAGCCTTTGGGGGCCCCAGCACAGCCCAGAAACCACGTGACAGCAAATCAGCCACCGCGGCCACGAATGTTTTAGGACACTCCGAAATAATCATTGGATTTAAAGTCATTTTCCTACCTTCTTTTATAAATGTTGTAATTACCTGATGAAAAGGGGGTAGGATACTGTGCACCCCCTTACGGATGTTTCCATTAGAATGGATCAAATGAAGTGGCTGATTTCCACCAACACACGGTTGTAAGAAACATTTAAACCTGTAGAGAATTTTTCTGAGTTTATTTAAGCCAAATTGACGACAACTTCCGAGAAGCAAAATCCTAGGGGACGGAGGAAACACTCTGGAGAATGGTGGTTTCACACCCTGCCTGACACATTTGTGGAAGAAAGGGGGCCACAGACTAAACCAGACTGGCTCAGGGGAGGCCTGCGTGGCGGCCCCACAAACTCGGAGACTGAAAACAACCCCACAGGGCGGACTGAAATTAATAGCTTTCTAACTAAAAGCAGATCGTGGTGGGTAGTTACATCTAGACCCTATTTTCGCTGACAAAGGCTGATCTTTACCTTAACAAAGTCTGCCTGCTGTCCTTTTACACTATGACGCCACACCTTTGGAATGTCAGATTCCCCTTGTCCAGACCCCTCAAAGCACTGGCCCCTGCCAGGGGGAGACCACAAGTCCCTCATGGTCATCGTTACCCTGTTCATTGCTGATGGTTACTGTCCTGTGCGCTCCTGTGTAAAAGATGTGTCTATCATTTTACATTTTATCCAATCCCAGGTTTCCCCACTTTGCTTTGTCCCGCCTCCCTAATCTCTCACCAGTGGACTTCACGTAACCCCCTGAGGCCTCCTCCTTTGATTCTAATATATAAAATAAGGTGCAAAATAGCTATTCCCTGGAGCATTATCTCTACTCCTTGAGGTTTTGCTTCCCGGCAATTGTCAGTTTGGCTCAAATAAACTCACACGAATTCTTACAGGTTTGGATGTTTCTAATGTGGACACGTTACAATCGAAGGAGGAGGCCTAACCCTAACCCTAACCCTAACCCAAACCCAAACCCTAACCCTTAACCCTAAACCCTAACCCTTAACCCTAAACCCTAACCCTAAACCCTAACCCTAAACCCTAACCCTAAACCCTAACCCTTAACCTTAAACCCTAACCCTAAACCCTAACCCTTAACCTTAAACCCTAACCCTTAACCCTAAACCCTAACCCTAACCCTAAACCCTAACCCTTAACCCTAAACCCTAACCCTAAACCCTAACCCTAAACCCTAACCCTTAACCCTAAACCCTAACCCTAAACCCTAACCCTAAACCCTAACCCTAACCATTCCAAACGCAGACCCCATAGAAGCCCCGGACCAGGGGTAAATCCTGGCGCGCTAACTGGGAGCAAAGGAATTCAGTTTCTTGAATTGTCTTAGTAAAGAATAAAATAAAATAAAAAGTTTCGCCTGCCAATTCCAACAACCTCGAACCTTTACCGCTCTGCGGTGCTGCGGTAAGATAGAGCCCGGGCCCAAAGCAGACGCCGGTGGACTCACCCCCGCGCCCCCCCGCCCCCCTGTTGTGCTACACTTCTCCCCCTCTCCACGGCCTTGCCCGCCCCTTGCCTCCTATCAGTCCTTGCCTGTTTATAGAAATCATTTGCGAAAAGCTAGAGCCCTCACCCCAGACCTTCCAATTCCCCATCTGAAAAGAAAGCACACCGTATTAAGAAAGAGCAGAGGAAGAGGAGGTGGCAGACGAACTGCTTCTCAACTAATTCTAGTTGTTTTCTGCTAACTATTCTGTTCGTGTTTTCACAGTCAGAGAAGAGGTGGGTGCTGAGTTACTAGCAAACACAAGACTATCCCGATGCTACGAAAAGCCCACGTTCAAGAGCATGGGGTAAGCATGCCCAAAACAGGAGCTGTCCCTATAGTTCTCGGTGACCACACTGAAATACACAGACAAGGGGACCACCTTTCAAGTAACTGCCCTTCACCTTGAGGAGCATTTGGTGGACTGCAGACAACATTGGAAATCACACACACAACAACTGTGAAGAAGAAGAAAAAGCAGGGCTGTGTCCAGGGAGAGAAGGAGGGCTGGGCGAGGGATTAACCCCCCTGCCGTGAAAGGCTTTTATTAATATTGTGAACGCTGGCTTGTTAGCACTAGGTAGCAGAATAATTTCTCGCTGGCAAAAATCTTAAATACCATTGAGGGGAAGCAAAATGCTGCCACCCTGTTGCTGCCTTTTGGGATATTGATTGCAAGCTGTTCTTTGAGAAACAAAAGACTCAGAAAGAATCTTTGGCTCTCCCCCGCCCCCCTTTCCTGCCCAAGAGATTCAGACAGAGACACCTGCTTCAGGAACGAGGCCTTAGGATGCTGCCTTCACCTGACGGGAATTCAGAGCAGTCCACAGGAAGACTTCCGGCGGGTGTCTGTTGGCTGGATGCCCATGCCCCATGGTTTCTACCAAGGATCTTCCTGTCACGTGTGTTCTGTTCTTTCTCAACCACCTGCAAAGCCCGCTCTCTCACTTCTGAAACCTAACAACCCCCTCTTCTCTTATGTCCAAAAATATCACATATACCCAATCTTCCCTTGCTGTCTTTGGAATTTTCATGCCTATGTGAATTCCCTATGCACAGGTATTAAAATTTTTATTTTCTCCTGTTCATTGGTCTCTGTTTGTTAGAGGAGTGGCCCAGCCAGAAGAACTTAGAAGACAGGAGGGAAAGTAATCTTTTATCTTTTAAGATTTCATTTATTTATTTTCAGAGAGAGGGAAAGAGAAGGAGAAAGAGAGGGGGAGAAACAAAAATGTGTGGTTGCCTCTTGAGCGCCCCCTACTGGGAACCTGACTTGCAACCCAAGCTTGTGTCTTGACTGAGAATCTAACCAGCAACTCTTTGGTTAGCAGACCCATACTCAATCCACTGAGCTACACCAGCCAGGGCTCATTTTTTTTAAGCCCTCACATCATCAATCAAGTCTCTGCCTGAGGTGCCCCATCCTTTTTACAAAGTAAAATAGAATTTTAAAACAAAGGTAACTAATCACCCACACGCATCCTCTCCCTTCTTGGTAATCACTTATTTAGCTCTTCACACTGCACAGCAACTTTATAATTCCCTATGTTAAGATTACTCACATCTTCTTTATATTGATTTCCAGGTACTTTGTACACTTTTAACCCAATTGTAAACGATGTCCTGTAGAAAATTCTGTTGGCTCTTTCTTTCTGATTTATAGAAAGAAATTAGATTTTCATTGACATTTGTACCTAGGAAGCCTCAGTGAGGTGGTTCAATCTACGCTACATTAGTAGATTAGAGGGAAGTAATCATAAAACTGTCGCAATCGCTGGAGAAGTTAATAACAAATGTTCTCAGCAAAGAACATAACTAATCTTCTTTAACCTAAGTACTAAAAAAAACTGGAAAAAGTCATAATGAATGAACAAACGCTGAGTGCTTTCTCTTTGAAATGGGCGGTAAGTCAGGGATGTCCACTAATGTAATACCCAGAGCTGCACTCGAGGCCCCAGTCGGAGCATTTAAAATAGGCAACAAAGAAAACAAGGTACAAGCCTTGGGAAGGAGGACACACACCATATTCAGATGGTGAGTTCTCGCATATGAAAAGCTCACAGTAATTTGCAGATTAGTCTGTATGCTAGGCTATGAACGTGCAACCAATCTGTGAACTTCCTTCACGCCAGTTACTAAAATTAAATACAGTTCAGAGCTTAAACATTTTACTTATTTACTTATTTATTTTTAGAGAGAGGGGAAGTGAGGGAGAAAGAGAGGCAAAGAAACATTGATGTGAGAGAGAAACACCCATCGGTTGCCCCTCCTACGCACCCAGCCAGAGACCAGGCACGCAACCCAGGCATGTGCCCGGACTGGGAATCGAACCAGTGACCCTTGGCTTTGACAGGATGATGCCCAAACCACTGAGCCACACTGATGGGGCACAATTCGGAGTTTATAAGAAAAAAAAGAACATATTTTCTTTTGGTTAAAGTAACACCAGTAAGGTTGGTGAATAATTTCCTTAGCTGGAAGAATCAATAAGTGATGTACAATGCTTTCTAAACTCAGGTGTGAATGTTGTCACTTTAATATCGAATAGGCAATGTGACCTGTTAACTAACTACTGAATGTACCATTGAGAAGCGTGTCAGAGATCTACTGGGTGATCATACACCTCACCATGTTGGCTGAAAGCAACAAGCAGGTACTATTTCTCCCGGTTCCGTGCGTTGGCCTGTCGGTTCGGATGCCCCAGTCTGAGACGGTGCGGTGCCTGCTTTCAGTCTGTGTGCCGGGGTCCCTGGAGGAGGTGGCTGTTTCTCTCCGTGGGGTCTGAATTCTCAAGACGCTTAGACCTGACTCTTGGCACGGTGGCACTCTAAGAAGGCAGGCTCCCATCAAAAAGACTCATCAATTCCCCTCCCACATCAGGTTTGCTTAGGACCCAATGGTCAAAGCGACCACACAACCAAGTCCAGAGTCAATGTTGAAAGGGCTACGGCAGACCCTGGACTCTGGAGAGCCATTAACACAAGCACAAGCCCAGCGAGTACACACTGAGGACTCTGTATGACAGAGTGGATGTTGTTAACCGTTTTCCATCAGAAACCATCAATAGAGGTCCGGCGTCCCCTGTGGAGTAAAATCAGGGGCCCCTGCTGGGAAACAGAAATTCTGGATTTCCGACAGATCCGTGCAGACTTGCTGAGTGATTTGCCGGCGGTGAGAACAGCACCAGGTGTTAGACCAGTGGGGTCAGACCAGACCTCGGTTTAGCAACCTCAGTACTTGAGTTCTGGCTGGATAAGAATTCAAACCCAGCCCTAGCTGTTGTAGCTCAGTGGATTGAGCATGGGCCTGGAAACCAAAGGGTCATCAGTTCGATTCCCAGTCAGGGCACATGCCTGGGTTTTGGGCCAGGTCCCCAGTATGGGGTGCACAAGAGGCGACCACACATTGCTGTGTCTCTCCCTCTCTTTCTCCTTCTCTTCCCCTCTCTCTAAAAATAAATAAGTAAACTCTTAAAAAAAAACCGTAAAAAATAAAGAATTCAAACTCAAGCCTCAAACTATAAGAGAAAGTGTATTTAGAAAGTCACGGAGGTAGAAGAAGTGAGCCATAGAAAATGGACTCAGGAAACAAGTTGCAGAGGCCAGAAAAGGGCCCTAGAGCTTAGGAGAAAGAGAGGCAAGGAAAATGGCCCTGGGGGAGGGGGGAGGGAAAGGTGTGGGCTGCCCCACAGACAGACACACTGGGTCCCCCGGCTTCAGGGTTTTTATCTGGAGGCCCCAGGGTACGATCTCAATAGAAGACTCATCAGCTTTCCAGCTGTGTCCTTTCAGGGTTGTGGTCACCACTGATTGGCCAGCGCCAGGACAGGCAGTCCTTAGTCAAGGCAGCTGGTCCTACGGCAGCCACGGTGCTGCTTGTCTGGTTTGGCTGCCTTTCTGGGGCTGGGGCCGAGACACAGCTGAGGCCTGGATGTATTGGATGCGGATCAGGACCCCCTTGTCCTGGGGGCTTCATGCCTAAGGGCTATTCCCTGGCCCCTAGTTCATTCCCCCTCTTCGGGGGTCTAACCCACTGACTAGAGACGTGCAGGGAAGGAAAGGCCAGGGGAGGGTCCGAGCTGCATGGCCAGTGACAGGAAATGCCAGGAGGCTAAACCACAGGGCCGTGATGTGCCCGGGGGAGGCATATCTGGGGGCTTTCCGCCCTGGTGGCCTTCTGCTCCTGGCCCACCGTCCTCGCTCTGCTGATGCCTGACTCACTGCCGGCCACAGGTTGGGTTGGGAAGCTTTCTGTTTCTGAGCTTTCCTCTCACCTCTCTGTCCCCGATCCTACACTACCGCCCCTGCAGGGCAGCGAAACTTTAAAGACGGTATGTAAGTGCCATGCCGACACCAAGTGTGCGGCCAGAAAAGCAAAGCTAAAGAAGACACCCTTACAGACAGATACCTTCACGCTTGTTTCTGCAGAGTTTGCACAGAGAATCTGGTCCCAGCAGCAGTGTGTGCAGGTCTGATCGCCTTACTACCCCGGGCGAGGGTCGCCTACCTGTCCACACTGGACAGTGAGGACAGCCGAGGGCTCACGCTGCAGGGAGCCCGACTGAGCGGCAGGCAGACGTGGATTTTCCCATCTAACCACCGGACCCTCCTGAGGGACCCCAGCAGAGCATCCGATAGCTAGGGCCTGAGCTTTGCAAATGTCTCCGTGTGCTGGAGGTGGGGGCAGACTTTATAAACAGGTGGCGTGAATGGCATCCTGAATCCCACCCCAACCTGGCACGTGTCTTTATGGTCCAGGAACTTTAAGAAGCGGCTCACAACAATGTGAACGGGAATGAAAGGCACAATGGATAATGTCACAGAAATAACGCAGAGAAGGGGCCGGGGGAGGCTGTGATGGCCACCTGATTTTCCAGTGAATCTGGGGGGGGTTCTCGCTCCAGCACAAACACGTTCTACAGTGCGAGACGCAGGCACGGCTTACAGAACTGTAAGAACTGGTTTTGCCAAGGGATCAGCTACCGACATAGGAAGGGAGCACCCAGCGGCCCATTTCCTCTGCCCTTGGCTTTCTGTCGTCATCCAGGCGAACACAGAACAGAGACGTGTCTCCTCCCCGTCGGGTTCTTCTGCCACCAAGAAGTCGCTACTACGTCCACGCAAGACAGAAAATCGGTGTTTGTCTTTTTTTCTAGACCCAGCCCCCAGAAGACAAAGTTCCCGCCCACACCTCAGCTTTCCCTGTGTCCCTCTGAAGAAGGGAGTCTAAATTGAACTGTGATTTATCAGGATAAGTACATAATCTCCCCGATGCACTGGGTCACGTGGAGTCAATGCCAGCTGCAGGATTCGGCTCTCCTCCTCCAAGAGGGTGGGTGGATTTTCCGGGCCGTCCACACCTCTCACAGTGTAGACAGAAAGGGCCCCCTGCTAAAGCTGACCAGCTCCGGGGCAGAGGTTGTGGGGGCCTGTGTGGCGGCCTTACACACGCAGGCTCCTAAAGTCACCACGCAGGACGGGCCGAAATGAAAGCTTCCCAACCACACGTGAGTCGTGGTGCGCAGCCACGTCCTGGGCCAGTATGTTACCCTAACATAAGTCAGTCTTTGCCTTAATGAGCTTGCTTGTTGAGTGATTTTTTTTTTACATCTACCAATAACATACCTGATAACAGTAACTTTGCAATCTCAAAGTAATTTCCTTTTTTCGGACCCCTCGAAGCACAGCCACCTCACCAGAGGGAGACCACGAATCCCCTTGTTATTATTATTGCATTCACTGTTCACCATTAAGTAGCCTGTGCCCGCCTGTGTAAAAGAAGTGTGTGTCCATCATTTTATTTTTTATCCAATCCCAGCTTTCCCTGGCTTGCTTTCTCCCACCTCCCTGATCTCTTACCAATGGATTTCACGTAACCCCCTTAGGCCTCCTCCTTTGATTCTAATACATAAAATAAGGTGCAAAACTGCCGTTCTCTGGAGCTTTTCCTCAATCTGTTGATATTTTGCTTCCCAGTAATTGTCGTCAGTCTGGCTCAAATAAACTCATACAAATTCTTACAGGTTTGGACGTTTCTTTGTTGATCAAAGCCAAGCCCCACCTGCTGTGCAGGGCAGGCACCATAACTGGCCTGCTTCCTGGTGTGTCAATTGTGCAAAGATTTGGGAGCCATTTATTTATGTAAAGAGGGGGGAAAATCACACTTTCAATTGAAATAACTTTACCAATTTGGTTGTATATAAAATGTAACAATTTACCTAGAATGGACATTTCACATTACATCCAATAGCTTTACGACTTAAGTGAAATATACATAAAAACCCTGAATGGGAGCAAAATTGAAACTCATTCTTCTCTCAGCATCCTGGGTCTGACTCCCTAGTGGTTTGCAACAGGTGTGTGCTGGGTGGATTTTGCAGAAGCTGTGAATGAAGGTTCCTGGATTCATATACAGGGGACTCCTGTGGAGGACTATTCCCCCTGCCCCCCGAAAACGTGTATGTTGAAACTCTGGTCCCTGGTGTGAGGGTGTTTGGAGGTGGGGCCTTTGAGATGGAATCCGAGTAGGTGAGGTTGTGAGTGTGGGCCCCCCATGGGGTGAGTGCCCTCATGCAAAGAGGAAGAGACGCAGGATCTCGCTCTCAGCTACCAGAGGGCAGACTGAGAAAGCGGCTGTCTGCACAGTGGGAGGAAGGCCCTCAGCAGAGGGCTCGGACTAACAGTGTCCAGGGCGGTAAGAAAACACGTCTATGGTTGAAGCTGGCCCTCGAGGGAATCCAGTCACTGCAGCCGGAGCTGATGCAGACCTGTGCTCTGTTCTGATCATCTGTGCTTGCTCTCAAGTTCAGTTGAATGAAACCACCGGGAATTTAAGAAAAGGCAGCGGGCGGGGAGCTCTGCCCTGGTCGCTCAGTTGGTTGGAGTGTCATCCCCATTTGCCAAGGTTGTGGGTTCAATTCCCAGTCGGGGCACATGTAGAGTCAACCAATGAATGTATGAATGGGTGGAACAACAAAAATCAATGCTTTTTTCTCTCTCTCAAATCAATAAATAAAAAAAATTAAGCAAAGGGAAGCCTAACGAACAGTTAGCATGTGGGTGCAAAGTGAGAGATGAGCACCAGCCAAGCCCCAGCAGCCCTGACAGGAGGGCCCCGTGGTTCCGGGCGAGCCACACAGCGGGGCGGGCGGGTGCAGCTGCCAACATGGCCACCAGTGGTCTCCTGGGTGCGGGCTCCCGTCTCTCCTACTCCGGGGACAAAGCGGCTGCTGCGGGGCGAGGACGTCGTTCTGCCGGACTGAAGTCCCAGAGCCGAGTCTCCCTCTGCAGGACAGTGGGACCCGGCTGGACAGGCCCTGAGGCTGTGGCCTCAGAAGGCGGGAGGTCGGTAGGCTTCTTCCACAGACGTGGGTGGGAGGGAGGGAGGGAGCTCAGCCACGCAGGCCTAACTGTTCCTATTTGGAAAGGAACATTCACAGTAGTCTATCATTTTCCCAATAAAATGTTTATTCATAGAAAATGATTTGGATTCATAATGTATTGTGTGCCCAGATATATTCATCAAGCAGCAGAGAATAAAGCCCTCTCCTTTTTCATCCACGTCTCCTTGCCTCATCTCCCTAGGTCAAGGTCAAATGATCACAAACAGAATTTGGGGGAATATCCGCTACTGCCTCAGCTCTCAGAACCCAGCTCAGCAGGGGGGAAGCTGCCTCCACTTAGGTCCAAGGACAAAAGTCACCGCTGGTGGACTCTGGGCCTCCTCCTAAGTCTGCCACACTCCCAAACTGTCCTTCGATCAATGCCTACCGCAGCCCAACGGGTCCACAATCCCATTCGGTGGTGGCTGTGTGCCCACTCTGCACAGGAAGACCTGGGTTCTGGGCGGAGCAAGCAGGGGGCTGCCGGCACCTGCTGGGATGCAGCTCAGACCACGCCCCACCATCCCGCTGCACCCCCCGCCACCCCCACCAGTGCATTTCAGGACGGAGGGGTGAGGGCAACGGGCGACTTAAAGCACCTACTGAAGTCAACATAAATCAGATCGACTATTGTTTTACAGAGTTGTTTTAAGTTTGAAGAACCTGCCCTCCATTCATATTCCAGGTGGGTAAACACCATTTTCAAGTTCAGAGTCAGACTGAATTATAACACTTTCCTGCGATGAAATTGGATTTCACTCCATTTAACACAGCACGATTATTATCGTGAAGCAGCTGATGTTTCCGCTTTCCCCGAGAAATCTAAAATTGTTTGACTTCTTACAGATAATTTTCACATATTAAAAACTACTTTTACCTGGATTGTAAGAGGCCTAATACGATTTATGGGTTGCTTTATTATTTGCTGGGATAAAAATTGCACTTTTGCATGCCAATCTCTTATGAACTTGGGTAAACAAGAGCATCATTACCGTTTCCCCATCTGTTATTTAGATCAGTCGAGGGAGTGGAAAGAATCTTTGTTGAGTTAGAAAAAAAATTTAATATCTTTTGCAAAGCTTGGATACTTAGATCGCTCTCCTCCATGTAACTGTGGGAGAGCAGTACAATACAGACATTCTTGCCTGCCAAGCAACACATAAAGGCTTTACCATATCAAGCAAATGAATCAATCAAAAAGAAAATGACAGCATGCTCAAATCTCTATTTGCGAGTGCAGGGGCTGGGAAAGGTTCTAGAATGGCAATCCTGACCAGCCTCTGCCTTTCTTCTCTAACAGATAGGAACTTTCACAAAAGGTCACCAAATTTGGGGGTTCAAGCCCACATGCATGAATCGTAGCAGGTAATACGATGTGTAGAAACTGACAACTGATTTCATTAGAGTCTAAAATCTCCTTGGAAGAGGATGAAGCCCTCTACTCCTGCCTCTGAGCTCCTCGTCTTCCTTCCCACTTCCCAATACCTGTAGCAGATGAACCTCAGGCATGTGTTGAAAGCAAAGAAAAATGTACAGCTGCCCTGGTTGGGTGGTTCAGTTGGTTAGAGCATTGTGTGATACACCAAGGTTGTGGGTTCGATCCCCAGTCAGGGTACATACAGGAATCAACCAATGAATGCATCAATAAGAGGAACAACAAATCAATGTCTCTCTGTCTCATGCTGTCTTTCTTTCTCTAAAAATCAGTAAAAAATGTGTGTATATATACTGCTAAGCAGCCTCCAAAGTTACCAGGAGAAGGCCCTGCCCTGAGGCATGCTATGACTTAGGCTAAGTCCCCTTCTGAGTCTAGTTTTCATTAATTTAAATATAACTACATTCTTCTGTTGAGCAGGTGATATTGAACACACGGGATTTTTAAAAATGTAGATGTTTGGGAAAATATTAAAAATATAAAAGTAACTTTAAAATTTCTTATTTTATTCATGCAAATACACATAGCATGTATGTAATATGGAAAATCAGTTTGAGACTTGGATATTAGACATTTTATCTAGAATATGTAAGTATATTAGAGGTTTCTCTATTTCCTTAAACTTCCTTTACTATTAATAAAGCACACTGCCCCGGTTGGTGTGACTCAGTAGATTGAGCAGCAGCCTGTGAACCAAAGGGTCACTGGTTCGATTCCCAGTTAGGGTCCATGCTTAGGTTGCTGGCCAGGTCCCCAGTAGGGAGCAAGCGCACAAGAGGCAACCACATATTAATGTTTCTCTCTCTCTCTCTCTTTGTCCCTCTCTTCCCTTCTCTCTAAAAATAAATAAAATCTTTTAAAAAAGGGAAAGAAAGCACACACGGCTTAGTTGGTTGGAGCATCGTCCGATACATCAAAAGGTTGGGTGTTCGATTCTTGGTCAGGGTGCATACCAAGGTTGTGGGTTTAATCCCTGGTTGGAGCTTTATGGGAGACAACCAGTCGATGTTCCTCTCTCTCTAAAATCAATAAACATATTTGTAAAAAGTGCATGCATGCACACACAGAGATGTTTTAAATTTGGTCCATGCACTTAACATGCGATTTAAAACCACATTCACTGCTCGGAGGGCCGTAATAACAGCGACCAGACTTCAGCCGCTCTGCTGCCTCCTGTGAAACCCTCTGCGGCCTGTGGCCAGTGACCGGCCGCGCCAGATGGTAGGTTCGCATTTGTAAAATTTATTTTTAGGACACTTTGAAAAATTTCAGTGCTCAGTCATTTAATCGCTTAATACCAAAAATAAAAATAAATCCATGAGAAGACAGCCATAGAAATGCTTCCCATTTTCAGATGGCACGATTCCGCAGAGGGCTGGAGCCGATGTTCTCTTCACTGTGAAAGGCTGTGAAGTGTCGCGCCCAACTCAGCCCACGCAGCGGCCTCCGCCTCTCCCTAATCCGGCTTCCATGCCTGGCCTGGTTCCCCCGGACTCACGCCCATCCGCACGTTCCCACAGCGAAGGCACCCACCTTTCCCTCTCTGTGTCTGCGCCTGCCGGCTGGTGACCTCCAAAGAAATAAAGTCACAAAGGTGACCATAACTTCCAAACGGCACACCAGACAGGCCAGCCGCCTTAGCCACACACGCACTGGACGCTGGGCCTCCCCTCTGGGCTGGCCTGCACCCCTGAGGCTCCAGCCACGTGCTTCCTCTCCAGCTGCTGCACCCACACCTGGCCTGCAGGCCACCCCCGCTCCCAGGGACGTGCTCTGACACAGAGCTTCTCTGATTCCCTGAGCAGGTGAAGCGCACGGTAGGAGTGCAGCCGGTGATTACGGTTGGAGGCCCCCAGGTAAGTTGTAAAACCCATCTCGCTGTCTCTGGGCTGTTAGGACTGGAACTCCTTGGCAGTTCTCCACGCTAGTGGACTTAAGTCTTCATCACTTTGGAGGGGACACAGGCTACAAGGAGGAAGGGACTCTTGAGCCACCTGCACACCCTGGATTTTGGTTTAGATTATTCTTCCTCAAATGGGAATGAAGAAGAGAAGCTTTACAAGAGATCTTCATCTATAAGGGAGCACACTCAGACTTTAGGAGTCAAGTCTTAGACGGAAAATTGGGCTGTTGGGAGAGACTGGACCCCTCCACTCCTCAAGCCCGGAGCAAGTTGGTCGGAGTTCACTTTCGAACCTTCAGCCCGTCCATCCATTCCGGTGGGGCTGTGATTCTGCCACCTGCAGGGGGTGCTCTTCCTGCAGGTTACCAGCGCTGTCTCGGGAAAGGCGATAGCAGGGGGCCTTGCATGTGTATTTTCTTCAGACATATCTTTCTTTGTTTTTAATTAAAAACATAAAAGCCTGTAAGCTAAGGTGCGATCACTTTAAGCCAGTAGAATTAGGAAGATGACTTCTGATGACCAACGTCTCGGTTACTGTGCTGGTGACCGCACTGCAGAGTCTCGGTCGAAGCACGGGAGAGGGGAGCGGACCCCAGGTGGGGGCAGAACTGGCGTCCCCAACCCCACTGCGGGAGCTCTCGCCCCGGGCAGCGGGCCTTCCCCAGTTAGCGTTCGGCTTTCCCATAGGAAGAAACTCGGGTCCTGGTGAATAACTCTCCCCGGCAAGGCGGCGAGGAAGTGATGGGCTTGGTGAATGGGAAAGGAGCTCCATTCAGTCCAGGAACCGGGAGCTAACGGGATTCCGGACTCCATTCCGGGCGCTCTTAGGTGCACAGCACGAGCCAGCCCACGCGTGTGGGGACTAAGAAATAACCTAGCGCGTTGCTTCTTAACCTTTTCTTTCCGCTGAAATACCCTGGGGCGAGAAAACACGCCCACTCTACCGGACAGCAGACCGGCGGTCAGGGGAACTGACCGACGGTCAGCAGACCGGGGGCTGCGCTGGGGAAACCCAGGAGGTGCCCGTCCAAGGGGCCAAGCTTCCAGCTGTGAAATCATCAAGTTCTGGGGACCTAATGTACCGGGAGGTGCAGCTGGAGAATAACACTGCATTAGGCACTTGAACGCAGCCACGGGAGTAGGCCTGACACTCTTCACCCCGAGGAAGAAACGTGACTCTGTGATGGGCTGGAGGCGTGACCTGCATCCAATCAACGCCTGCATACCTTCAACTCCCACAACGTTACCTGTCAGTTACGTCGCGCATATCCCAATGGAGCCGGAAAATTAAAACCGATACGTTCACACACCCGTCATTTCGCGGCGGTGCTTGGCGGGGGCAGGAACCGCAGAGCGAGAACCGCTGCCGACGTCTCGTCCGCTGAGCCCGGGCGAGGGAACCGAGACACCTGGAGCGCGTCCTCCTGACTTGCCGCCACCCAGCTCTGCCACCCAGGCCGCCCCATGCGCCCCGTGAGCCGGCGTCGCGGGGCCGGGAGAGCGGAAGCTCAGGCGCAGGGGAGACTCCACTCCCAGGAAGCGTAGGGCCGGGTAAACTGTGCGCCGCCCCCGCGCTGCTAACACGGCGCAACTGTCCCCTGGGCGACCGGACGGCTGTGGGAGGTGGGCGCACGCTGAGCTCCGACCCTCCGGACCCGGCCCAGCAGGGCGCGAGGGAATACAGGTGACACTGCAGTCCTGAGGAATACCCAAGCTTCAACCCAGAGAGGTTCTGGAAATTTACCGCAAGAGAACGTTCTGAATATAGGACCGATTGCATGTGAGAGTTCCGTAGCCTGAAGAGGAGGGTCGTCGGCCTGACCTGCCGGGAGCAGCGGGCGGATGGATTGGGGGCAGCTGCCCAGGGACTCGCCTGGGCGTCGGCCCGGTTGGAGGGCAAGAGCGCGTGGCCCGTGTGCGCCGCGGCCTGCGGTGGGGAGCTCACCTAGGCACCTTTCCGCGTTCATTTAGCTAGCTATCCACCCGGTGTGTGCATGTGTCAAATATATAGATTATACACTCACATTAAAGATGTGACATCCACTTCTTTAAATCTGTCATCTATGTATCTACCTACCAATCATCTATCCATCCAGTACTTTAAACATTAAAACAAACAAACAAACAAACAAACAAACCACGAAAACGCTAAAAGTGGCTGTGTTGGGATAGTAGAGTTGCAAATCTTTTTAAAAACATTTCTTCTATTTCATTGTTTTCTAGTGCATTTCTATTACTTTAGTAAGAAAAAATCATTTAATTGTAAACTACTCTCAAATGTGCACACAAGTAAAAAATGATGTTTTAGTCGTTTCTGAGAGACTTCCGCCCGGCCCCCACATCAATGTTGGATTGAAAAGAAATGCTATTAAAATACAAATGGATGTTATGTTTTTAAATTATTCGCAGCCCCACCTCTTTCTGTGTTTTTAAAAACAATGACTCACAAATTCTGATTACTCCTAATCCACCCTGAAGAAAGTACGTGAGAACCAACCAGAAGAGGCACACGAAGGAAGAAAAGTGGACCAACCTCATATGCTCGGCAGTGATTTCTTTTTAATGAGTAAAATTTTTATTTTATTTTTCAATCATTTTAATTTTTCAATTGCGGTTGACATACGATGTTATATTAGTTTCAGGTGTACGTGATTAGACATTATATAACTTACTAAGTGATCATCCCGATAAATCTCATACCCACCTGGCACCATGCACAGTTATTACAAATGATGGACTATCCTCCCTGAGCTGTGCTTCGCATCCCCATGACTATTCTGTAACTGCCAACTTGAACTTCCTAATCCCTTCCGCTTTTTCACCCACTCCTCAGCACCTCTCCCATCTGGCAGCCCTCAAAATGTTCTCTTTAGCTATGAGTCTTTCTGTTCTGGTGGTTTATTTTGACGTTTAGATTCAACTGTTGATAGAAATGTATTTATTGTTGTTTTATTGTTATTTTTATCTTTTCTTCTCCTTCCTCTTCCCCTTCCTTCTTTTCTTCATCTTTCTCCTCCTTCTCCCCCTCCTCTTCCTCTTCTTCCTATTCTTCTTCCTTTCCTTCTCCTTCTTCAAGAAGACCCTTTAACATTTCTTGTAATACTGCCTTGATGGTAATGAACTCCTTTGGCTTTTTCCTGTCTGGGAAGCTCTTTCTCTCTCCTTCAATTCTCAGGGGACAGTTTTTAATTCCGCTCTGGTTCTGGGTGCCTGTCTGTGACAGGGAAGCGACCATGAGAACACCAGGAGTGGACTGGAGGCCCTCCGGAGTGCTCTGGTGGCACCATGCCCAGGAGAGCCGCAGTCAGGGGTCTAACTTCGGCCCATGCCACCCCTTTCCCCCAGGAGCATCCCTATGGCTACATGGGAGTCGGTCCTGACTAGTAAGGCGGCATAGGGGTCACCTAATTGGACGTAAGGGTTCACTCCAAAGACCCCTCAGAGGCCTTAGATGGTGAGCACATTCAGGGATGGGCTCCCGTATCCTTCCTCGTACCTTGTTTTGCGTGCGGGGCCCCTGCCTGGGATGACGCTGCCAGCAAGCCATTGACTCGGCATGCTGGCCTGCAGGCCTGGCTCGACTTCTCGTGCCGCAGACTCTCAGCCTTGGAGGGGGTCTGAGTCCACCCAGGGGAGCCCCTCAAAAAGCAGAGAGCAGCCTGGGGAGTCCTCTGTTGAAGGATTAGCTAAGACAAGAGCTTCAGAAGAGGAGGAAAGGGTGGGGGCTGGAACTAGGGTGCAACCTGCATTTTAAAGGCAGAAAGAATATATTGGAAAGAGTTTAGCCCTGACCCCTGTGGCACAGCTGGTTAGATCATTGTCCCACAAAGCAAAAGGTCACTGGTTAGATTCCCGGTCAGGGCACAGTCCTGGACTGCAGGTTCAGTCCCCGACTGGGGGTTGGGGCATGCATGAGAGGCGACACATGGATGTTTCTCTCCCCCTCTCCCTCCCTTTCCCTCTCTCTAAAAGTAAATAAATACAATCTCTTTAAAGAGAGTTTAAAAACAGAACATAGAGCCAGCAGAGGAAAACCAAAAGCACCTGCTCCCCTCAAACTAAGTGGATTTCAATCATGGAACCCATTTGGGGGCAATCATAAAAATGCCTGGTGTGTGGCTTCACTCAAAACGGAAGAACGAAAACAGCATTTCCATCATCTTTATTTGCCATCTGGCCAGGCAGGGTCAGGGTGCTGACCCCACATTTTGAATAGCAGAGAAATGGACGAAAAGCAGTGTTTCATGAAGCCGAAACAGGCACCATTTCTCCAGGCACACAGGGGACATTACGAAGCGCATTTTGGCATTCTAGAAGACAGCCACCTGGTTGCAATAAGGCAAAACATTCCAGAGGCACCTGGAAATGTAATTTACGTCAAAGGTGTATGGATGACCCGCACCCTCACCCCCACAGGCTGTGTACCCAAGGCTGGGACTGTGTATGCCCCGCCAGGACTCCCCAAGAAACCCCCTTGAAAATAACATCACTTACAAAAGACTCATTTTCTGGGCACCTTGAAAGTAAAAATTAGCCTTCCTCAACTCCTTTTTGAACCATCACAGATTCTGGGAGTTAAAGATGTTAAGTGCAGTAACAGAAACTAGTGTTGTACCAAGAATTGGTGGGTCTTCAGACTCTTCTCCACACAAATGGGAAGAGAAAGAGCTCCTCTCCCCCCACAGAGTTTGTGGACCTGTCCAAATGTGAAGGTCACTGAAGCCCCCCGAAGAGTCACATTTCTGAGTCCCTCAGGGGACACATCCCTTCAAAAATCTTCTATGACTTTCATCGTCTAATAAGAGGCCTCATCTACTGATAGCATGTTCCAACCCCCGTCATTGATCTGTAAGCCTGAGCGACGTTCTTCCCCGAATGTCGCTCAGAATGTGCATCTCCGTATTTGTGGAGTGAAAGATGGGAGGGAAAAATGCGAGAGAGAGAAACCTAATTCCTGTTCAACCGACTAAAATGACACATAATGCCTCCAGTATCAGCTACTGCCAGTTATGAAGACTGTACTGATTTCCTGATGTGTGACTTCTGATCCTGGGTCAGCGGTGACAAGAAGCGTCCCCCACGCACAGCAGAGCGCCCACATGCCTCCATCGCCCACCAATCTATATCGTCGGGACCATGCAGTCTTGGGGAGAACAGTTGCCCAAGTCACTGCCCACACGCTTGGGCCCAGTGACAGCATTATCTGAAAACGTGTTTTGAGCAAATGATAATTGCAGGCAGGCGTTTTTACACAAAGTAAGGTGGGAACAGACAGTCCGCCGTGTCCTTGGGCGCTAGAAGTGGTTCCCATCCACGGCTCCGGCAGGAACCTGGGGGACGCCGTCCGCAGACGGATGAGCGCGTAGCCCAGAGCCACTGGGCAGAGGCCAGGATGGAGGGTGAGGGTGAACAATGGGGGGCCACGGAATCCACAGACGTCAGCGTCATGGCCACCCCATCACCAGCGTGGGAGCCGTGCACTGGGTTAGGGGGAGGGGCCGAGCGGCTGGCAGGACTCACTCCGCGGGGCAACTCAGAGGCCAGAGAGGGGGCGGGGCTTCTCCTGCCCAGACCTTACCCGCGGAATCCTGGGGGATGGGTTGGAGGATGGGTTTCACCCACACCAGACCTTTTGCCTATGCCTTAGGGCAATGCCTCATCCTGGCAGGCATTGCCCACCCGCAGGCCAGGGGTGCTGCAAAGGCAAAACAATGGCAGTTCCCCTTGAAATAGAAAAACTGTGGCACAGGGTCCCCTTGGACCCTGATGGTCCCTGAAGGGACTTAAAATCCAGGAGAAAGAAATGAAAATCGATAAAGGGACAGCTCCAGGGAGGATTTCAGGATCTCAGGAGAGGGAGTGAGTGCTTGGGCTGAGCGAACGGAGAAGGCCAAGGTCAGAACAGGGCTTAGCTGAGTTGAAAGAACGCCAGCCAGGGCCCTGGGGGAGGGGAAGCCACAGGACTTGGGTTCGCTGCTCCTCACTCTAAGAGCAAGACTTACAGGGGCGGACCTTCGCTCTGTGTTAAAAGTACATGGACCGAGAATAGTTCTCTTACTGTGGAGGCAGACACAGCCGAGGTCACCCACCTTACCATCGGTCCCAGAGGTTTAAATGCAATGACGCCTGATTCCTGAGTCCTGGGCTAAACCCTGCTCCCCTCTGTAAAACACGCTGGATAGAAGGTAGGCTTTAAAGGCCAAGACAAGGCCTGGCTGGAGTGGCTCAGTGGACTGAGCACCAGTCTGCAAACCAAAGGGTGGCGGGTTCGATTCCCAGTCAGGGCACATGCCTGGGTTGTGGGCCAGGTCCCCAGTAGGGGGCACTCGAGGCAACCACACAGTGATATTTCTCTCCCTCCCTTCCCCTCTGCCTAAAAATAAATAAATAAAATCTTTTTTAAAAAGTTAAAAAAATAAAGGTCGAGATGAGACACAAAAATCACCTTCAGAGCGTGGCCTTCAAGTTGTTAAAAGGGACGCTCAGGCCGGATTGCCACATTCCACCCAGTCAGACAGACGGAGAGAGTGGGGACCCCGAGGAGCCTAAAGCGCAGGGAGCTGCAGCACTGGGGTCCGAGTGCTCCTCACTGGTGAGCGACGGGGATCAGAATGTGCCACCCTGGCTGCGGATTATTTTGAACCAAAGGCCACTGTGCATCGATAGATACAGAAAGAAGCTTTCCCGGAGCATCCCTCATCTGACTCAGCGGAGGAACTCCGGAGAGATGGAGACCGACAGAAATCCTCTCCCAGGAAAGTTTTATGGCCTCGAGGAAGAGCCAGCGCAAGCACCACGGGGGTGGGCTGCACCAACAGGCGTTACTGCGTGGCCCTCATCTCCCACTGGCTTCCCCGCCCGTTTTCCTGCCTGACGACTTGCCGCCCCTCGAAGTTCACAGCTCCTTTCCTTTGTCCCGCGGCTTCTCCCTGAACGTCCTGCCCCCGTTAACATGGTATATAGATCTGCAGGCCTGCTGGTCTCCTCGGGGTTTGCACTTTGCTTCTGTTCGGCCTGTCACATGCCTGTGAAACACGCCTGTGTCACATCCAGGTAACTCACCTTGTGTCCGGGCCCCAACTGCTGAACCTAAAGAGGGGAGAGGAAAGATGTTTCCCTTCTGGTGTGAAGAAGTCTGGGATGCCAGGAAGACAGGGGGCCCAGAGCTCCAGAGGAATGGTGGGACGTACGAAGTGCAGCCACTTCCGAGTCCCCAGAGCCTCTGGCCCGGCTTCCATCCTCCTCTGTCACCCACCCTGTCTCCAGGCTGGGTGCTCACCCCCCCTACCCCCCCACCCCCGTTCAGCACCCACCGCAGGGAGAGGCAGGATGGCTCTGCCTCCTAGGAATCTGGTCCGTAAGGAGCAGACCCTCTATATGGTGTCACATGTGTCTGTCCTGACCCCAGGAGGCTTTGCTTTCCTTTGCGTCCCTCACGGCGTGGGGCACAGATTGCCAAATCAGAGCAGGAGTGTAACAGAGTGCTGCTCCCTGGCTCCATCTCATTCCAGCCACGTGGTTCCTGCTGCAGACACGCCACTCCTTACAGGAATTCTGCTTGCAGCTTGAGTTCTTAAAGAACAGCGCCCTGCCAACAGAGGCCGCCCCTGAGGAGGTGGGGGCAGTGTGTACAAAACTAATTATTGTTTGCCAAAGGGTTTCGGGAGCCTCCAGACTGGATTCAGGCCCCTCCAGGTCCACAAACCAGGAACAAGGAGATTTAGAGATTTCTCTTTTTCATCTTCCTTGAACCCCCACTGGTGCCCAAAGGTCAATCACCTCTTGCCCCTCCCATTCCCCTTCCCTGGACATAAAAGCAGCCTGAACTCTGGGCTTGCCCCAGATGGATTTGGGGGCCTGCTAGCCTACTATGACATCACTGTGACGCTGTGTAGCTTACAAGACACTTCCATGTGCACTCACGAGGCATGCAGGGGTGGACACAAAACTGTGACATCAGTGTGGCCCCAGGCTGCAGCGAGATCCCAGAGGCTCCCGCTGCCTGAGTGGCACCTTCCATTTCTGGAGCCTGGGGTAGAGCCAGAAGGTCGCTCCAGGGGGTCCCGGGGTGGGGCTGGGGGGGCCAGGGCGTGGGGGACCGCAGGGCGGTGGGTACTACCCAGCCACAAAAAACCCACTGCTGTCATTCTAAATTGTACTCTCAACTCAACGATAAGAGGAAAAACACTTGTGTAAGTGTAAGCTGCCCGTTACTTCTCAAGAACTCTGTGTACAATGACAGGGATAACCTTCCGACTTAATTCCACATGACTAGACTATGAAAGGATACATTTCAAACGCTGTGCTCTGCTGGAGGAGCCTCTAACCCTCTGAAGTGCGTTTGTTTTGGGGCCGGAAGAGCTTCATGCATTATTTGTTTGCGAGCTGCATTTCTGCTCTCACATCAAAGGGCTTGTTTATCACATGGTAAACGACGTCCCACGGATGTCCAAGTGGTGCGTTTTTATGTTAGTTTTCGGAGGCTGTGAAATAGCGAATATGGGGTCGCTTCTCTGACCTAGTAACCCAGCGGCTTAGAGCGGAGAATCAAGCGGCTTCACAGCTTCGGGCCTCTCTTGGACACATGGCCCTCAGTTTCCCCTTTTGTAACAACGGTCTATTAACAGTCTTCCCCTCAAAGGACAGGGTCCCACGAGGGGGGTCCTCAACAGACTCAGCTCCCATTCCGGTGTCCAGCATGGACAGAAAGCCCTTCTGCATCAGCCTCTGAGAAGCCGGGTCTAAGCTGGCCCTCCCGTGAACTTGAACTGTTCAAATGCTGATTTTCTTTAAGATTTGCTTTCTGAAGTTTGTGCTGCCAGAGGCTTAAGAAAGGCCGATTAGAAACAGAGAGAACTGCGACAGAATCTACTGCTGCCGGTGTCAAACTGTTGTGAGTGCCTAAAGCCGAGAGGGGACAGAAAGGGGGGTAAGGAGCAGATGGAAGACAGCCTGGAGCACCACGGTCGCCCAGCGCGACCCCTCGCCACCTCGGGTCACAGCTCTGCCCCACCCAGCCTGCCGCTCAAGGACCTCGGCGCAATTTACATTCAAGACACTGTCTTTGAGAAGATGGGGGAGCAAAACACGTGTCAGAAAATCATGCTACCAAAAGGGCAGAGTTGAATCTATCCACGTGGTTTGGAGATACGTGCATGTGCACGTGAGGGTACTCGCTGGTTCCTGCGTTCTGGCAGCACGGGGCATCTGCCTGGCTTCCGGGCGAGGCTCCGCGGGTCGCAGGCCTGGAGACTGGGCGACGGAGGAAGATGCGGCGCTGGCGGAGGGTTCCGGAACAGCCTCTCTGCAGGGCTGCTTCTCTGGCAGCCCCGGCGGCAAGGATGAGACGTGAGGAGAGAACCCGAGGTGTAGGTGTGCTCAGCCCCTGCGTTTCCTCGCTTCCTCCAGGGTGTTCATCTGCCTCCAGCTCCCACGATAACCAAACACCTTCGCCAGCAGGCTCGGTGTCACTACAGGGGACATGTTCTCCTTTCTGGCACACAGGAAGTTGGCCCTGAAGGACACACCACGACTGTGGTTCTTCTAAGGAACTCGGAGAGACCCATGTGAGGGAGGAGGGGGAACATGTTACCAGGCAGACGGCCTCCGGGTTTTCTCTGAGCAAGGATTCTCTCCGAGCAAAGTGCTCCTGCAGTGAAATGCTACTCTTCCTGCTGTGTCCAACCTTGACTTCTAAAATGCCAGGATTTAAACATTCAGCCGAGCCACTGGGGGTTCCGGGCTGCCCGTGGCTGGGTCGCTGGCTGGAGGACACAGGGGGCGAGCCGCTGAAATCTATGGGAACCAGACAGCGGGAAGTCTCCCACGTGGGAAAACGTGCTCATGAATCCTCTTCTTCCTGGACTCAGTTTCACCACTCGTGAGCTAGAGAGCACCTGTGTGGTCTGCCATCGAGAGAGGATGGTTCTAGAGTGATCGCAGGTGCTTGGGAGGCTGAGGAGGGAGGAAGCCTTCCTCCATTCCAGCTGCCTGTCTCCATGCTCCTCTACAGCCTCCTCCCTCCGGCTCCTGGGGCCTCACTCCCCGGTCTCCCCAGAGGGGAACGGACGCACCGTGGAGCCCGCAGAGGTTGGTGGGACCTTCTCCTCGAGCTAAGAGTTATTTAGCCCCGGCCCAGGTTTCTAGGCCTCAAAGAGTCCAAGTTACTTACGTAAACCAAACCTGTCAGGAAGACACGGTTGCCAGCACTTAAAAAATACCCTGGCCGACTGCCCACAGGCAGGAGGGAATCTGTTTACTGCTCACGACGGCTGTTCTTTTTTTTTCTCTCTTTTTTCTCTCCCCTACTCTCTTCTTTATCTGTATTCCTTTCTCTTCCCACTTCCCGTTCACACACACTCACACTCACTCACACACACACACGTACACACACTCGCACTCACACACATGCACACAAACTCGCTCTCACACTCGCATGTGCACACACACCTCAGCTGGTCATGTGCTTCCCCTGGGCCTCGGTGACACCCTTTGCGGAACTCCCTGGGCTGACCCCCTACCCTGCCCTTGGCCGGGAGTGTCTGCTCCTCTAACTCCCTTACCCACCTGCCGCATCGAGGGGTGGGAGCCAGGCCCCTCAGCTGCACGTCCAAAGGACACGACACACTTCCAGGGACCCAACGGGTCTCCACACGGAACAGGTCCTTGACCATGTTCTTCAGAAACCTAATCGGATGCGATTCCCCAGGCAGCGGACGGGGCTCAAGATAAATAGCCCCCTTGCCTTTCCTCTCTGCTTCACACTTGCTTCCATTAGTGGGGAATCTTTCCGGAGGACGGGTGAGTACCCAGACAGAACATGGAGATGCTGTCATGTTGTTGCATAAAGTACGGATGAGCGAGACCGTTGGAGACGGCTAAAAGGAGCAGGGGAGGTGAGCAGCGGCAGGAAAAAATGTAACGTGAAGTAAATCACAGGCCCGGAGTCAGGACTTGTGCGGGGAGCGATGGGTACAGCCCGCGGGCAGCACAGCGGGGCTTTCCGGTCAGGTCTGCGCGGAGGGCTATTTTTGTGAATGGGGTTCCGCCAGGACCCAGCCAGGCC
This sequence comes from Trachops cirrhosus, assembly GCA_028533065.1. NCBI lineage: Eukaryota > Metazoa > Chordata > Mammalia > Chiroptera > Phyllostomidae > Trachops > Trachops cirrhosus. Next base: position 48,504,974 of record CM052550.1, read on the forward strand.
CCACGCTTTACACACCGCCCTGCTGCTCCCCCTGCAAGGCCCCCAGTGAGCGCAGGGACAGGCCCTGAGGCCCACAGAGGCGCCGGGAGAGCTCTGCAGGGCAGGGTCTGCACGCGCCGTGAGGTCTCCGGCTGGAGGACGGCCGCCGCCTGGCAGCCGCTGCCGCGGAGCAGCAGGGCCCTCAGCCCCGATGGGGGTACCACTCCCTGCAGGCGCCTGCGGGGTCTTCTTGCTTCATCTCTCGGGAAACTCGCCAAGGGGCGAGGAGGGATGGGACCCTGTGTCTAGTGCAGCCCACAGGCGTGGGCCTGGCCATACAGGAGTTGCCTGACAGGGCATGGGGGGCACAGCTGCCCCCCGGGAACTGCAGTAAGGCAGCTGCCCAGAGACCACGTCAGCAACAGCCCTCACCGAGCTGTGTCTGCTGCACCTGCTGTTTTAGGGTACCCGCCAGCTAGTGAACACTCGCTTACTTTCTCCCTTTTGTTTTGTTTGGAAAAGGTGCAGGCAACACTCCAGGATGCAGAAGGAAGGAAGGAAAGGAGAGAGTAGGAGGCAGGGAGGGAGGAAGAAAGAGGGAGAAATAAAGGAGAAAAAGGGCCAACCAGCCAGAAAAGTCTGAGTGGGACTTTGTCACCTGGGGCCGCAGTCCCACTCTCCCAGCGGGGACACCCGGGCACCATCAGATGGGAATGTTCTGGAAAATCTTGTTTCATTGCGGTTAGAAACAAATTCACGTTAGAACGAACGCGCATCCCTTCCGGGACCCGATTAAGAATGGCTGACCCGATCTAAACAACAGAGAGAAGGGGACCCTAAAAAATAGCACAAGGCCTCAGGGAGCAATATGTCAATACGGAAGGGGTGGTGTTCGTACCACTGGAATTTCAGAAGAAGGACGGCAGAGTGCATTGAAAAAGTATCGGGAGTAACAATGGCTGAGAAGTTCCAAAATGTGATGAAAGACATAAGCCTACAGATCGAAGAGGTTGAGAAACCTCAAATAAAGAAATAAATCCATATCCAGACACATCACTGTAAAAGTAATGAAAACTGAGACAAAAAAGGCTCAAAAGCAGCCAGGGAGCAATGCCAGCCTCCATGTAGGTGAACACCAGTGCAAACGACAATGCACTTTTCGTCGGAAACAGGTGAGCTGGAAGGACGTTTCACGTCGTCTTTCAAGTGCAGAAAGAAAGGAACCATCAGCTGGGACAGTGCGAAGGCCCCTCTGAGAAGAGGATGCATAACACCACACTTAGATAAACACAATTCAGCAGGTATGTGGCCAGGAAATCTCCCTTAGAAATGGCTGAAGCAAGTTCTCTAAACAGAAAGAAATGGTAATAAAAAAGCTTGGAACTTCAGAAAAGAAAGAGGAGCATGAGAATGGGCAAAAGTGGAAATAAAAATGTGAGTTTCTGTTTTTTAATCTTTATTGTATTCTTTTGCATTACCATTCAGTCCCCTCATACTCCCCTCCCCTCAGCAATCACTGCACCGTTGTCCCCTCCATGCATCCTTTCTCCTTCGTGCTCAATCTGTCCACCCCCGAAACTGCCCCCCAATAGCTGTCTCCTGCTTTCTATCGCTATAGAGTCTGTCCCCATTTTCCTTTTCAGTTCAGTTTGTTCATTAGATTCCACATAGGAGTGAAATTATATGGTATTTGTCTTTCTCTGACTGGCTTATTTCCCTCAGCATAATGTTCTCCAGGTCCATCTGTGCTATCACAAAGGGTAAAATTCTCTTCTTTTTTATAAGTGAGTAGAATCCCGCTGTGTAAATGTACCAGTTGTTTTATCCACTCATCTATTGATGGATGCTTGGGCTGCTTCCATATCTTGGTGATTGTAAATAACACTGCAATGAATATCGGTGTGTTTATGTTCTTTCGAATTAGTGTTTTGGGTTCCTTCAGATACATTCCTGGAAGTGGAATTGCTGGGTCAAAAGACAGTTCTATTTTTAATTTTTTGAGGTATCTCCATACTGCTTTCCACAGTGGTTGCACCAGTCTGCATTCCCACCAACAGTGCACGAGGGCCCCCTTTCTCCACATCCTCACCAGCACTTGTTGTTTGTGGATTTATTGATGATGGCCATTCTGACAGGTGTGAAGTGGAATCTCATTTGGGTTTAATTTGCATCTCTTTGATGATTAGTGGTGTTGAGCATCTTTTCATGTGACTATTGGCCATCTGTATGTGCTTCTGGGAGAATGTCTATTCAGGTCCTTTGCCCACTTTTCAATTGGATTGTTTGGGGTTTTTTGGAGTTGAGTTTTGTAAGTACTTTATAAATTTTGGATATTAACCCTGTATCAGATGTATCAGCAAATATGTTCTCCTATTCCGTGGGTTGTCTCTTTATTTTGTGGATGATTTCCTTTGCTGTGCAAAACCTTTTTAGTTTAATATCGTCCCATTTATTTACTTTTTCTTTTGTTTCCCTTGCCTGGGGAGAGATATCGGATAAAAAATTGTTACTAGCAACGTCCGAGATTTTGCTGCCTATGTTTTCCTCTAGGATTTTTATGGATGAGTCATAACACCATCTGATGCGGTACTCCATGTGTGTGAAGAAAATCCTAAGACAAATATGTTGGAAACATAGGGAGGAATAGGAAACGGAATCAAAGTAGGGTTTCTACATCGCATTCAGTGGGGCAGAACACCGAGACTCTCATGACTATGTGTATTGTAGTCCGAGAGTGGCCACGAAGAAAACCACAAAGAGCAATGTATTCCAAAGCATATAAATACACTAGGATGCAATCCTGAAACATGTTCAGGTACCCAGGTGAAGTAAGTTAAGACAATGGAATGAGAGAGATATAAAACAAAGGGAATGCAACTACTTATAATGGCAGACAGATGCTAATGTCTATCTCCTAATGGGGGGGTGTCAAACTCATTTTCACTGGGGGCCACATCAGCCTCGCAATTGCCTTCAAAGGGCCGAAGGTAACTTCAGGACTGTACACATGTAACTGCTCCTTAACAGCTGAGCAAGAGCTCGGCGCTGCCTGCGGGTAGAAACAAGGTGCCGGGCCGGAAAAATCAAGGTGGAGGGCTGGATTCCACCCGCGGGCCTTGTGTTTGCCACCTGTGTCCTAATACATCAACAATTATCATAAACGTAAATGGTGTGGACACCACAATTAAAAGACAGAAATTATTGATCAATGATCAAAAAAACATGGTCCGACTACATGCTGTCTCTAAGAAATTCACTTCAAATTCAATAACATTAGTAGCATGAAATTAAAATATAAAAAAGGATATACAATAAAATCGTTAATGTTAGAAAAAGCAGGAGTGGTTATATGACTATTTCGTGAAGCAGGCTTCAGAGAAAAGCCAACATTGTTTGGAAATGAACCAAAGAGGAAAATAACATGTGCTTCCGAGGTCACATGGAGTTCGACAGTTTTTTAAGGAGAAAAGACGACCCTGGTGCACTGCTGGTTAGAATGTAAATTGGTGCAGCCAGTTCCACAAAATAATTAAAACTAGAACTACCCTATGGCCCCATGATTTGATTTCTGGGTGTTTATCTGAAGAAATCGAAAAGGCTAATTCGAAATGATATCAACATCCCTACGTTTATCGTGGCGTTATTCACAATAGCCGAGATGTGGAAGCAGCCTAAGTGCCCATGAACAGATTTATGGATAAACGTGCTGAGTGACAGACGAAGCCAGGGCGTGCGGGTCCAAACAGCTGGCTTCCCGGTGGCTGTCCATGTCCTTGCCTGTGCCACATCAGCCATGCGACTTCATCCCTCAGTGTCACTGCTGTCCCCCGGCTGGGGGCTCAATGCCAGCTGCAAAACCAAGCCCAATGCTCTGCTTTGCTTTCTCCGTCCCCGTCTTCCTACCTCCCAGGAGAGGAAGAGAACTTTTTTTGCATCTTATCAATCAGAAATATGACATGAGAGACACACATTAGAAAGACAACAAAGCACATTTGGAAACTCCAGCTGAGCATTTCACCGCGTTTCAGCAGGAGAAGCTTGGAAAGAAAATTGCCCTCTTTGGAACAATATTTCACAAAGTAGAAATCAAGGATTTAAAGAAAGCCACCACCTAAGGCTCTCCTCTCAAAGATGAATTGGTCATTCTCCCTTGAAAAGGAGAAATAAATCATAAAAGCGGACAGCTTTATTTTCTTGTTTTTGCAGTATTTAGCTTGACGTCACCCCGAGACCACATCCTGGGTTATCAAAGGATGATTCTGTAAGTTTCCTGAAAGCATTAGGTGCCCATTAGGTGTCTGCAGAGGCAGCGGCTCATTTAGGTCAAGTGCACATCCTGTTAATTAGACTGCTGACCCTGTGCACCCCCCCTGCCCCCCACCACCGCCCAGCCCACCAGCAAAACCACTTTGGATTCCCAGCAGTTAAATCCACCCGGGCACAGCACGTCCAGCGGGGCCACTCGACCTCAGCACGCATCTCTTCTGCTGGCGGCTGTGTGGGAAGCTCTTTTCTCTACACCAGCCTCTCAGCTAAGTGCCCTCTTCATTCAGCTCTCGGAGCCTTGCTGAGAAGTGGGCACCACAGCGTCCATGGTACAGACCAGGAGTGGACACCCAGGGATCGCGAGGCTCTGGATGCAGACCAGGGAAATATCGCAGCCCAGGAAAGCCTGTGCGAGTGAGTTACCTACCCAAGTGCAGAGCGCCTGAGATCAACCGCTCAGGTCCCCGGCATTTTATAATCTGTCATTTTGAATAAAGAGCTGTCTAAATAATGAGCCCAGCACGGCTGGTCTGTGGGAATGAGCTACGTATGTCCCAGCCACCCTTGTGTCCCAGGCGCCAGTCTGCTCCATGGTCAAGGCTGCAGCCTGAAACTGGATGGGGAACTGTGCCCAGGGCACGTAGCTGGGGCCCAACCCGAGCTGACGCGCCCGTCTGACTGGCTTCTCGCGGTGCTCCGACATCTGCACCCGCATTCAGTGCTGGCGCTTTGTGCTCACTCCCTGCCCTCCACGGGGGTCCTATAATTTTCAGTTCCGTCCACCTGCCTATCCCTGGGGACGGGCTCTGCCACAGAGCCTTTGGGCAGTTTGGGGGATGCTCCCTGCTTCCTCTGCGCGGAGCTGGATGGGAAAGCTTGCTAAGTATCAGGTATAGTTTTGTAGGAAAAGAAAAGTCCAGAATTTTGTTAACTGGGACCCTATCAGGTGTCCATGAGCAGAACTTATCACTGTTGAGGGTTCGAGTCTCTGGTTTGCTGCTGCTCACCCTGCACTGTGAGGAGTGGCTGCATATCCTGGACACTCAGAGGTGCCTGTTAAGGGGACAAGCGAGCATTTGTCACGGATGTGTTACGCAACACAAAAAGGGACCGGTGCCTTCAGAAGGATGTGCTAGAGGGGCGTGGGTGACCAGATGGCCTTACGATAGCTCACTGGCACAGAGCCAGCAGGGCTGGAGATTCGCTCAGCCAGAAAGCGTGGAATCGGTGTGTCCGGCCTGAACCTCCGACCACTGCCAGGACTGTGATACTTGGAGTGGCCACACGCCGTGGCAGAGCTGTGGCACCCACCGCCATTGGTGTGAGGACACACCTGCAGGCCCGGGTCTGAGTTTGGAGAGGCTTCCAGTAAGCGAGGGTATGGGTGGGCAGGACCCCACCCCCGGCCTGTTCTTCCCTTTCTCGGGGGGCGAAGGGTTCCGGGGATTTAAAGTAGGGCAGCCCCGTTAGGATGTATTAAGTTTAGATTCCCAGCACATGATGCCCCCGAGCTGCCTGTGTGGTGTGGGCACCTCCCGGTGACCCTCCCCTGTGTCGTGTTTTGGAGCGTAAGGGTGCTTTTGAGCCACTGCTCCTGCCAGGAGCCTGCTGGCCGTGTTCCCATGTCGGGACATAAACAGATGAATGGGGAGATGTGAAGGCCTTTATTTGACTGAGGGTCTTTGGCTCTTGGCTTCCACGTAGTCAAGGTTGAAACGGGGCTCTTGTAAGCAGAGTCGGTACAATCCAGCCACTAAATGGACACCCGGAATGAGAGGGGAACTGCCCACCCTGCTGTGCGCTGCGCAGCGCCCCCACTTTCCGGTGTTGAAGCCCCACCCCCACTGTGACTGTACTTGGGGGCAAAGCCTTCACAGGACTGAATGAGGCTGTGTGAGGCCACGCGGGTGGCGCCCTGATCCGACAGGATTGGTGTCCTTATATGACTGGTCTCTGCCATGCGAGGTCACAGGAAAGCGAGGCTGTCTGTAAGTCTGAAAGGGAGATGTTCTCAGGCACCGAATCAGCAGCACCTTGACCTTGGACTTGCAGTCTCCATAACTGTGTGAAATGCGTGTCTGTTTTTGGGCCACACAGTCCGTGGCATTTTGTTACGGTAGCGGCGGCAGTCTAAGACAAACTCTAAAACACCTTGTGTTAGGTTGGCTAGGCCACCTCTCAGTGCCTCGCTAGACACAGAACAGTTTCCGGGGACTGCGAGGGGCACCTATGCTAACAGTGACCATGGACGCAGGGCCAGGAGTGCCCAAGGAGAAAGTAAAATTACGATGGAAAGAAACCACCCCTAGCACTAACTCTGGTTACACACTCACACAGAGCGCAGGTTCGCCTTAGGAATGGGATCCAAGCCGAGTAAGTTGGTGGGCAGGGGACGGCCCGGCTGGAGCGCTGTGCTGGGCGGGAGGGTGTGGGGCGGGGGACTGGCTGGGGGGGGTCAGTGGATGCTGAGGACATGCAGGCTGTGTGCACAAGGGAGTCGGTGCATTACCGGGGTGGTGTTGGTCCCGAGGACAGACACGCGCCACCTGACAGTAACTGAGAAGTATCCGGGGGTCCTTCATGGCTGCTCGGCTCGTTCGGGGTCCTATCTCTTCTTTCACTCGAGCCACTTGCACACCTGCACTCTGCTGCTGCTGACGCGTGTCAACAACCCAGGCTTTTTGGCCAATGAAGCTGCCGAGACCTATACTTGGGGCAAGGTCCTTCAGAAAGCTGTGTGCTCACAATGCACATGCCCAGTCTCTCTGCCCCAGGTGCTGGCCGGCACCTCAGTGAGCTCTCTCAAATGGCTGACAGTGCAGGGTGCGCTGGGGAAGGCTGGGGACCACAGACGTTCCATCAGGCATCCACACGGCCACGCAAATGACCGGCACAGAGAGACAGCACCTCTCATTCCTCAGAGATGCCCCTGATTGCATCAAAGGGATGACGAACTCACTGGGACCCAAGAGAGTAACCGGGAGGGAAAACAGTAGAGGAGCTGTTTGGAGCTGCCCAGGCTGAAGAGGGAATCTCTGTCCCCTCCCCCCATGATGTTCACTCTGCGTTGTCAACCATCCCCGTGCTGCTTCTGGCCTCCACGCACTGTAGCGTTTGAAGATCGAGTGGTGAAAAAATAAAGAACAGATGGCAGCAGATAGGAATCAAACTAAACCTCTGAAGATGCTGCATGAATGGGGGCCCGAGGGGGCGTGGGACCCCAGGGGCTGCTCTTCTTCTTCGTGTCCTGGAAACGAGCGGGTCCCGAACCTGTGGAAAGGGCACACTGCTCTCGTGGGCAGTTCCTGCTTAACGTGTTCCTACTGCAGCAGACGGGAAAATGAGGACTTTCTTAGGGTCAGGCTAAGCATCGAGCCAACGGATTTCATCCCAAAAATCAGAGGAATCTGTTATGCAGAGAAGTTAGCAGACTAAACAGAAGCCATGGCAGAGCTGGAGGCTCCTTATCAACCCAAACAGCAGAGGTCACCACGCCCCTTGGTTTGAACGTGCAGGTGGGAGATGCACCGTTACCTCGGCCACACAGGAGTGCCTGAGGGTCGTGGGTGGTCGCCGGTACTACCTGCACCGGAAGGAAACAGGGACAATAAATACTGCACCGCTAGAGGGCTCAACAACTGGGCGTGTTTCTAAAATGGCAAGTCACCGCACTCCAAAGATTACACTATCTTCGTTTGAAAACGAAGTAGTATTTCCAAATCGGGCATCGTTTTAAGTTTCGCAAGATGAACTTGATGATTTCTAACATTTAGGCTTGTACTGAGTCGCAGGTTTTTGCCAACATCAAGTACTGGGTGAGTCGGTAACACTCACATTCACGTTTGGAGCGTCTATGAGAGGCCAAGCATCGTTTCCCTGGGTCTGTTTAAGCTCGACCTCGGGCAGCCCTGAAAGGTTTTTAAAGGGCCTGGGGAGTAAGCAGAGCCATGAGGCAGTTTCCCACTGCTAACACAGCCAGCCTTGGGAAAGCGATGCGCCACCAAGGCGTGACATGCATGCGCCAAAGCACCCGCTCTTTCTACACAGGACTCCACTGATCCGAGAGTCACAGCGTGCACACGTCATTGATCCTCTTTGTTTAAAATCAGGCCTTGACCTCAGCACCTCATCCCCGGCGCTGTCCAAGCCCTTCCTCCTTCTGGTGGAAACTCCACAGGACCGGCAGACACCCCGGCTCCTCCTGCTGTCCACTGGGGGCACGCGAGCTCCTCTTCTGGGAAGCTCTCCTGACTTCCTAAGGCGGAGTCGTTGTTAGTATTCAAGTAAATAAACAGGGGCTTTTATAGACCGGGGTGGCGCTAGAACCTTGGTAGCTATAAAGCCAACTGAAACTTCAGCCAGAGCCACTTCCTACAAATGCTCTGGTGTTGCATTTAGAACAACCAATCACGAACAACCAATTAGGGACCTGCTGAAGCCACAGCCAATCAAATCCTTCTCTTGCTTCGCTTCCGCGTCCTCTGTAGAAAAAGCCCTCCCAGGTCCTGATGGTGGAGCGCTCCTAACCACCTCCCCTTCACTCGATGGGAATCCACATTTGCTCAAAAACCCTTGAAACTGTTAACAACCCTCAGATCATCTTTTCACACCAGAAATGGCCTAGAAGGGCTTCATGTAACAGCTGAATGACTCTTCGCGACAAGAGGACCCCCACACTGCCAGTCCTCATTCTCTGTCACTGCTGTGCTCGCCTTGCTGCGTTACCATGAGTTACTAACCTGAACGTAGATCCTGAGCAATAACCACACGGCCCAGGGCAGCACCACACTATTCAGTAAACACTCGTCCCTGACATGAGTGGTTAAAGAATGCACTGGGCCCTGGCCAGGAAGCTCAGCTGGTTAGAGCACCAGGGTTGCGGGTTCCATTCCTGGTCAGGGCACACACAAGAATCAACCAATGAATGCATCAGTAAGCGGAACAACAAATCACTCTCTCTCTCTTTGCCTTCCCCTATCTCTCTAAAGTGAATAAATAAGAAAACATTTAAAAAGCAGAAGGCACAGTACCACCTTTCTTCAGCCCACAGGACTGGGGGTTCATAGCACTGTGGGCCCGCAGTCCCGATCTGCAGCTGAGTAACCTGGAGGCGCAGATATACAATGAGGTGGATCTGAACTGTTAGAATATAGAAATAAATAGGCTGGGTAGTCAGTTACCTTGGGAAGTATTTGTCTTAAAGATATTTATTATGTGTGTATTGCATTAGCATACTGTAGGCTGTGTTGATAAATCAAAAAGCGGAAACAGGTATAATTTTACTTAGCAGACAGATTCGAGCTACAGAATACGTTTTTTGCTTGTTGGTAATTTTTCAGTACACGGGGTTCTGCAGGCCAGGGCAAGGGTCCCAAAGGCCAGCCTGGTGCTCCCTGCCTTTCTAACACACTGTGGCTGAGAGCTGCTCTTCAAGCCTCCTCTGTGCCGATTACCACTGCCCTGGCCCCTGTGCTGGTGGCTCTGCAGGAGGCTCAGAGCAAGGGACATGGTTCCTTTCAGTCATTGTCACCAGCAGTTAGAGGTGAACTGGAAATGCTGAAAGCGACAACTGAATTATTCTCAGCATAGAGGGCGGGACCCATTGGGAGGGAAAGAATACCCACCTCCCTTCTTTAGGACAGTCCTGAGAGGGCCTGTGGCAGGATGGACAGACGGGTCCCCAAGGATGTGGGGGCAGGGGCTGCAGAGGAAGCAGACCCCAGAGAGGGAAGAACAGCAACAGGCACCGTCTCAGGGAAGGCTGCAAATACAGAGGCAGACCTAAGGTCTCGTCGTTTCCTTAAACGCTATGCGCTCTGGCTCGGAATGCTGGAAGGTTCTAGAAACCATGACAACCTAAGAGCCATGCCCGCCCCTGCATGCCATTTCCCTCCAGGGTGGGGGGCAGAGCTCTGCTGAGGAGTGCCAGAGACGTGGTATCACAGAAGCGAAAGACAGGAAAACGTGAGAACCAGAAAGCGTAATGACCACAGTTGATTACAATACAGTGGCTGTGGAAGGGTTTATGAGTTTATACTGATATTCCATAAGGTGTCAAGACAGGGAGAAAGGGAGGCGGGGAGGAATTTACCCCTCCCTTTTCTGAGCCGCAGCCTTTCCAGGTGACCATACAATTCTAACTGGCAAGGAAAAGTGGCTTTGTAATGAAGAACTGAAGCCCCTAAGACCAGCAGTAAGAGCCCTGGATGTGATGTGGTGTGAGGAAGGCAGACAGTGCGCGCCATGAAGCAAGTTCAAGGCCACCCCGAGGATGAAAGGAGCGAATGTCTTCGCCCTGGGAAACGCACACAGATGCAGGTTCTGCTGGAGGATGGGACACTCGGCAGACATGCAGACGCATCCGAGTGCAGGGGCCCCGGAGCTGCACTGGCGGCCACGCAGGACGCTGGCGTGTGCGCTGGGTATTGCAGGATGCGGGGCGGGGGGAGCCCTGGGGGTCTCAGCGGCAGGGTCACACCATGGTTGTCAGGTTAAACAGCCGTGGCAGTGAATTCTCAAGAATGTGCAGGCAAAAGGATAAGGGGCCTGGGCATGAGTTAAAATATTTCCCCACCACAAATAACAGAAAGTGTGGGTAAACCTTGGTAACTATTGAATATGGTGATGGGCACACAGGGCTTTATTATACAGTCTCTCTGGTTTGTATGTGCTTAAACAACAACCAATAAAATCTTCTTACAAATATTCT
>CM052550.1:48516427-48611841 GCA_028533065.1 Trachops cirrhosus
CTGAGCTCTGTGAGCTGATAGCAAGTTGTCCACCCCAAAAAGGGGGCACGGGGACCCTGCTGCCCAGCCAGTCGGTCACAAGTACAGGGATGGTCTGGGGCTTGTGGCTGGCATCGGAAGCAGGAAGTACCTCGTGGAACTGATCCCAGAATCTGCGGGAGCAGGTGCTGCCTCCGGGAGATGGGTCAGGACCGAGCTACACGGTAGGACACCTAGCAGGCCTCCCAGAACTGCCTGCTGTGTGGGAAGGCCCACATCCGGTGGAGAAGCGGTGTGAGGTGACGTAGAAACACGGGAGTGATTGTCTCACACAATGACTTATATTTATTTCGTAATTCACAAATCTGAGTGCTGGGCACAGTCCAGGTTTAACTTTCTAAAGGCTCCTCATCCGCAAACAGGGGAAATGTTACCTAGAAATCATGCTGTGTCATTTCTATCCGAGGGGGTGTCATTTGTTCTGCTCAGGACTGTCCATAACCGAGACAGAGTTAAGTTTAAATGCAGGTGGTCCTCTTGGGAGGGCTGTGGAGGACAAAACACAAACGTGCACTCCGATGACACACTTATGTCGGGATCACACGGACTAAATCAACGCGTAAGGGAAAGTGTCTCCGTCAGCACTTTCACGGGGAGAAGTAACTCATTGGCTGGTGCGGTGGCAATGCTGTGTCTCAGTCCCTAGCGCTGTACCCTGAGCACCGGGCACAGGGACAGCCTGTTCCCGGTTAACGCAGCCACGGGGAGTCCTCAGCTGAGATTCACCCATTGACCAAATGGACTTTGAACAACAATGTCTCCCACAAGAACTCCCTTCTCTCAGAAAGCCTATTATTATTATTGTTGTTGTTATTTCTTCTCCTCCTCATCCTCCTTCATCATCGTCATCATCATCATCATCCTGGAGACTGTGTATTCACTGAACTCCTTTCAGAAGAAGGACAACGCCTTGAAATCATTTTCCAAGCCAACTTTGACTTCCTAATGCCTCAGTGGAAATTCTGATTCGTCGTTCCGAAATCTTCAAATAGCCATCATCCCACTGGGAATAAAAAAGGCAAGTCAGAACAAAAACCAAAGGCTCTCATTTCCAGAACTGTGTGGAAAACAGCAGTTTTTGGGGCTTCCTACTGCTGAGGTTAGAACGGACTAACTGTGTCCAGGAGTTTGGACCCAGTGGGCACAGGGTCCGGTGGGCACAGTTGCACAGCCGAGCCGGGAGGTGCAGGCCGGCAGGGGACACCTGTGGCCTCAGGAGGGCCTTGTTCATATCTGTGTGGCCTCCCTGCGGCCACACTGTCCCTTTTGCAGAAGCCTCCCCCAATAGGAATCGGGACACCCAGAATCTCCACTGGACACAGCGATGTCCTACCGTCCTTAACGCAGCCACACCAAAACAGCGCGCTCTCTCTGGGATGTTTGAACTTTCTTTTGCAGGTCATTGTAAGGTCACGTGCAGCTTCAAGAACGATCTTGAAGAAAGATCCTCAATCCTGAGTATCTCACCATTTTGAAAATAAAAGCCTGTGGTTTGACCTTTTATTCTCAGTTGCTGTTTATGGGAAGTTGAGGTGAACGTTGACATTTTAGTTTTGCGTATCTGCCTGTTCGCCCGCAGACGCCCAGGTCAGTCACCAATCAGGTGAGCAGAGCCGCGTGGGTCTAGAGCTGGGCACCTTGTTCCGTTCCCCCGAGCTGTCCTTCCGTTCCTTTGGGAGTCCACACTGTCCCGGTCACTGTAGCTATAGTAGAAGTCAGGAAGTCCGTAGATTAATTCCCTCAACCTTGTTCTTCTTTTTCAAAGTTGTTCCAGCTATTCGAGGGCCCATAGTGTTTATTCCATATACATTTTTAAGTTAGCTTGTCTCTACCTGCCAATAACCTTGCTGCTCTTGTGACAGGAATGACATTAAGCCCATAGACGACATAGAAAACTGACACCTTTATTATTTTGAGTCTTCTAATCCAGGAACAAAGTGTCATTCTAATTACGTCGGGCCTGTCCGATTTCTTTCAATACTTTGTCATTTGCAACATATAGAATCTGTACATGTTTTGTTACGATTATACTTAAGTATTTTGATTATAAATGCTATTGTATTTTTTATTTTTTTAAGATTTTATTTATATATTCTTAGAGAGAGGGGAAGGAAGGGAGAAAGACAGGAAGAGAAACCTGAATGTGTGAGAGAAACAGCGATTGGTTGCCTCTCATGCCCCAACCAGGGACCAAATCCACAACCCAGTCACGTGCCATGACCGGGAATTGAACTCATAACCTTTTGCTTTGCAAGATGGCGCCCAGCCAATGATGCCACACCAGTCAGGGTGATGCAAATGCTACTGCATTTTTAATTTTGGTTGCCACATGTTCTTTGTCGCTCTATACAAATGTGACCAAACTTGTGCGCTAATCTTTTGTCCTAAGACTTGCTGATCGGATCGGTTCTCGGTGTGCTTTGCAGACCCCTTGTGATTTTTCCTTAGACGTTCAGGTCGCCTATAAGTGGGTGACACTTTAATTTGACTCTTCCCAAGCTCCAGGCCTTCTATGTCCCATTCCTGCCACACTGCGGAGGACTTCGGCACAATGCAGAGTAGAACTCATAAAAGCACAAGCCTGGCTCCCCATCCCCAGGCTTTCACCACTGAGTGTGACATCGGCTGCAGGTTGCATTGTGGGAACTTTGTAGACGTTCTATATCAGGCTGAGGAAGTTTCCCTTTATCCCTGGTTTGCTGAGAGTTTTATCATGAATAGGTATTGGGTTTTGTGAAATACGTTTCTGCCTAAATGACATAACCGTATGGGTTTTTTTTCCTTAGCCCATCGAATGAGTGGACTGGATCAATTAATTTTGAAAGCTGAACCAGCCTTCCACGCCTGGTATAAATCTCACTTGGCCGTGCTGTATAATTCTTTTATACTTTGATGGATTTCATCTGCTAATATTATTGAAGATGTTGGCATCTAAGTTTATGAAAGAAACTAGCCTGTCATTCTTCTTTTTCACACTGTTTTGATCGGTTTTGTTTGTTTCACATAACACTACCTTCATAGACAAGAGTGGAGGAGGCTCCTCCTTTCTTATTTCCTAGAAGGGATTGTGTAAAATCGGTGCTGATTCTTCTTTAACCGTTCAGTAGAGTTCTCCAGTGAAAGTATGTGAAACCTGAAATTTCTCTTTTGGGAGCTTTTAATTACTATTTCAATTACATAATGGCTTTGGTTTTTTATTTTGTTGGTGGATTTTTTTTAAATGGCTCATTCATTCTAATTTATAAAATAATGTTAAATTTATAAGTTTAAAGTTGATTAGAGTATTATCTTATTATCCCTTTAATGACTATAGGATCTACAGTGATATACTGTGGTTCATTCCTAATGTTGGTGATTTATGGTTTTTTTCCTGATTTTTATGATTCCTCTGTGTCTCATCTTTCTGTTTCTCTTTTCATATATCTCTCTAGGGGTTTCTGAACATTTTTAACAATCCCTTCTTATCTTACATGTTGGTTATTTTTTTTTAATATTTAATATGTCAGCTGTCTGCTTTTCTCTGGGATTGCTCTAGATACTACAATACACACATGTAACTGTAATGGGCTAAGTTATGTCCCACCTAAAATTCGTGTATTCAAGTCCTAACTGCCAGCACCTCGGAATGTGACTGTATGTGAGGACAGTCTTTAAAGAGGCAATTAATTTAAAATGAGGTCATTAGGGCTGGCCCTGATCCCACAGCACTGGTGTCCTTACAGGAGGAGGAGATCCAGACACAGATTTCCACAGGGGGACCCAGGGAGAAGTCGGCTGTGCATAAGCCAAGGAGAGAGGCCTCAGGAGAAACCAAAGCTCCAGACACCTTGACTGTGGACTTCCAGCCTCCAGTGGCGAGAAAATGCGTTTCTAAGGCAGTACCTTTCCCAGTCTACAGCATACTGGTCCCTCTGAGGGAAGGACACACAGCTTACTCCACGTACGTCCTTTCACTACTCGGTCCCCTTGCACGGCACACGCTATTGATGACGGCGCCACGTCACTTGTCTCATGCAGGCATCTTGGCACCTGTCATTCTCTCCTCTTAAGTTCTGCTGTCCCCATTTCACGGTATCTATGGCGTTTGGGTATCGCACTGTGTCTCTGGGCCTGGCTCACTGCACAGTTGGTCCCTAAGTCCGAGGATCACCAGGTGGCTGGCCTTCGTCCTCACACCTGCCGGCCTTCCCATGCACGTCGGTGGCATTACATCCGGGGATTTCCATCCTCAGAGGAAGGACCTGCTCCATCCCCACTGAGGCAAGAAGTCTTTCTGACATTTTAAAACAGCCTGTCTGTAATAGTGAGTGTTGCTCTCTTTTTTTAAGAAAATATTTTATTTATTTAGTTTTTAGATAGAGGGGAAGGGAGGGAGAATGAGGGAGAGAAACATCAGTTTGAGCTTGCCTCTCGCACGCCCCCTACTGGGGACCTGGCCCACAACCCAGGCCTGTGCCCTGACTGGGAATCAAACCTGTGACCCTTTGGTTCACAGGCTGGTGCTCCATCCACTGAGCCACCCCAGCCAGGGCTGTTTTTCTCTTTTTTGATTATTTTGTTTTATCATTTTCCATATGGAAATTTGCTGTATCAGAATTTCATGAGATGTTCTGATTTGCTTTAATGAGTAGAGGCTCTGCTTGTCCTTTCAGACTTGAGAGACTTTCCATCCTGAATCTGGGAAACAGACTTGGGAAAGGCTCAGATGATTTGAAGAATAATCTTGATGATAATTATATCAAATCTCTCATTTAAAAACTAGCAAATCACTTTCTCTTACTGATGTAGAAGTTAGGTTGATCTAAAGGAAAAAAAAGAGAAAGTATTTTCTAAATTAAGCCTTGCGATATTATCATATACTATTTTTTAAAGGCTTCATTTTCTCTTTTTGTGTTCTCAGAGCATATTTATAAAAGTCGACCTGGTAAAGTTGTGACAACTCCAAACTATCCAAGTCTAACACTATCCATGTGTCACCTAGGACTTCATCATTACTGTTTCATTTTTTTTTAACCCCACGATCTCTCCTTGTAACACCTCTCATAGAATAGAAACACAGAGTTAAGAAGAAAATAATTGTTAGCTAATATAGACAGCATTTGGAATATAGTCATGATGTCCTTTATCCCAAGTATCTCTGTTCTCTACGGTAGATTTCTCAGAAGCTGGACTGATATTTGGGCCAGAAAGTTCTTTTTTGGGGCGGAGGCGTGGGCCGTCCTGTGTGTTGTAGAACATTCAGCAGCACGCCGGGTCTCCGCCCGCTCAGTGCCGCCAACACAACCCCCTACACGCTGCGCCAACAGCCATGTCACCGATCGCCCTCTGCTGTATGTGTGTGTGTGGGGGGGGGTGAGGGTGAAAAAACTGTCCCAGTTTATCTTGTCCTAGAATCACTGTTCTAGGGTGAATGGACCATTTAGCGACTATTATAATAAAAACCAGAGCTCTGAAAGTAAGAAAGACTGGGGAGGGGGAGAAGGAAAGAAAGGGAGAAGCCACCAGCACGGTTTTCCACGCCTGGGGAGAAGTTGGGAATGAGGTGCGCCGTGTGGCCAGGGAAGGCGCTCTCTCTTCTGTGCCCTTTCTATCCCTGCAGCTCCGCCCGGGAAACGGCCCTGGGTCTCAGCCCCACGTCCCCAAGGCTCCCTGTAGCCCACACTCATGGCTCAGACGCTCTGTCCACTCCTCCCAGGCTTCCCCTCCGCCGCTTCCTCCATCACTCACACTTCTCACGTGCCAGACAGCAGGCCAGTCTCCGAGGACGTGCCCGCCGGAGCTCGAAAGCTGCTGGAGGGAACTAACTCAAACAGCCCATCAGCATGTGGCTCATTCACTTTGCAATACAGAGATGCATACGAGACAGTAATGCAAAAACGAAAGTAAACGCCCAAAGCAGGTGGACAAAATCTAAACCTTGTCCTTTTCCTGGCCCCCTTCCAGTGTATTGGTTATTTGGAAAGTGATCCCAGATTAGAAAAATAAATTTCCAAAGAGAAATCAGTGTGTCATGGTTATTTGTCCTTCTCAGAAAGCATACATATGAAATGCGGGCACTGAGCTCCTGACAATTTGAAGGTAAATGCTGGTTCTAATTTCATCCTTTGTCTGGAGTTGCCTGTTCTTAACTATAGAGTTTCTTGTCTCAACAGAGTCAAGCCTGCAGCTCCATAATTCCGCCTTAAAAGTCCAAAGACACCCGGCTGGTGTGGCTCAGTGGATTGAGCACCAGCCTGTGAAACAAAGGGTCACTGGTTCGATTCCCAGCCAGGGCACATGCCTGGGTTGTGGGCCAGGTCCCCAGTCAGTAGTACACTAGAGGCAGCCACACACTGATGTTTCTCCCCCTCTCTTTCTCCTTCCCTTTCCCTCTCTCTAATAATAAATAAATAAAATTTTTTTAAAAAAAGTCCAAAGACACCAGAATCATGAGCAAAACAAAGGTGAACAGTCCGTCAATCCAATGTCTTTCTGCTGAAGGATCCGATTTTTCCTGCTCTCCATACACCACAGAGGCGCCATGCCTCGCCTGGTTTACCAGATCTCTGCACGCACATTTCAGCCATTCATCAGGATGGAGACCCCTGAAGACAGAACATTTTTTCTGTCCACCACCGGTATCCTTGGCAACGCTGGGCCCAGGGACTCTCCGCAGTGCTACTCAGCAAATATTTGTTAAATTGAATGACAAACGGGAGGGAAAAATCACAGGGAAACTAGCACCCCGCTTCGCATGATGGCGTCTACTGTGAATCTTGACAGAATGATCTGTCACCATGCCGTGTGAGCTGATGGTCCCCGTTCTGCCGGGGACTGTGCGTGCTGAACTGGGCATCTCTGAATGCAGAATGCAGCCTGCCAGGCGGACCATGGGGCGGCATTTGTCCCATGTGACAACCCAGGTCACGCTGAACTGCTGCAGCCGAAGAGCAGTCATGGGCACAAAGAGACAGAAGTTCTGAAGCCAGCGGGGAGTCAGCCCCAGGGCGTGGGACAGACCTGCTGGGCATCTGTGTCCAGGGCTGAGTGGTGTGATGGGGACACAGGGGACCAGAGAGCGCCCGGGGCTGTACACCCCTCCTGGCTTCCACTGAGTGACACACTGCCCTCCTGCAGGAAGGGAGAGGTGTGGGCTCATGCAGGGGCAGCAGGCGGAGAAATGCCCACGTCCTCGCCCTGCAGAGTCCTGCAGGCCAGAGGGACCTCCAAGGCTGGAGTGGAAGCCCATGGCAGGTCTCCTGCCCCTGCACTCTGGCGTCCTTCGAGGCTACTGAGCAATCAGTGTCAGCTAGGTTGTGCAAACTCTAGTGGGCGACGACCTCGGGTGACTCCAGAAGGCGGGATTTCCATGGGCAGATACCTCCATGCTCCAGCACGTCGCCACAGAGCTCAAGGGGGACGGCGGCCTGGCCAAAGGCTATCATTTCACATGAGGAAGCTCGTGGTTCCCACGTGTGCGGTGGGAAAGGGCCGGGCGGTGACGGAGAGGAGCTGAACACCTGTGAGGCGGGGCTTAAAGGCACAGCCGTGGGCTGGGTCTTCCTTTAGGCCTCTCCTTTGTCGTCATAGAAAAGCATTTTTTGTTTTTAAAGATTTTACTTATTTATTTTTAGAGAGAGAGGAAGGCAGGAAGAAAGAGAGAGAAACATCAAAGTGTGATTGACTCTCACACGCCCCCTACTGGGGACCTGGTCCACAACCAAGACATGTGCTCTGACTGGGAATCGAACCTTCGACCCTGTGGTTCGCAGGCCGGCACTCAACCCACTGAGCCACGCCAGCCAGGACACAGAAGAGCTTTTATATAGATGGCTGTGTGTGTGTGCACACGTGTGTGTATACGTGTGTGTATCTGCATGTGCCTCCATCAGCTGTCCCTATTCTGCTATGATGCTCCATAAAATCACACCCACTCGCCAAACCAACTGCACAAATGTCCTCGTTCCACAGACCTACTGACAGACAGCTACACAGGGGCACGGGCCAGACACTGTGAAAATGACGGCGACAGGGCAGGCTCAGCTCTGGTCCTTGTGGGATTTAACTGACATTTCATTTGCCTTTCGTTTACGGCGGGCGGTGGAAACGTGGCGGCAGCCCCGAGGTGTAGGGCTCATCTGCAGACAGGCCTGCCCCCCAGGGCAGCGCGAGGCCGACGGTCCCTGACAGAGGCCAGAGCTGTGACTTATGGCTGAGAGTCGCCGTGGGGTGGAGGAGTTAATTACACAGGTGCATTCTTTTCACTGGTGTATAACTGACATACAGTATCCTATTTGTTTCCGGTTACATGGGTATTTTGATGTATTTGGTGTAAAGAGCAGACGGCTACTGAAAGTGTTTTACATGAATGATGAGCATATACGTGTGTATTGTCAATATGTATGTATTTGGGAAATGATATACTAAAATGTAAGTGGTGATATGTAGGATATTTTTCTTCTCTGTGCCTTTCTTTATATTCAAATTTCAACTGTAAACATTGATTCCTTTTGTGATCAGGAAAAAATCTTCATGGTAAATTTTTTTTTTAAAATTACCCTCCGAATGCAGAACACACACAGGGGGTAGGAATGCTCTGAGTGAGGCTCTGTGGCATCAAGATAAGAAGGCACCCGCCCTGGCCGGGTGGCTCAGTTGGTTGGGCATTGTCCTGCACACAGAAAGGTTGCGGGTTCAATCCCCAGTCAGGGCACGAGCATGAGGCAACAGATCAAGTGTGTGTGTCTCTCTCTGTCTCTCCCTTCCTCTCTCTCTAAAATTAATAAGCATATCCTCAGGTAGGGATTTAAAAATATACCAATAAAGAGGCAACCAACTCCTGGATCACTCCACAACCACTGGCCGCTGCCGATGCGCTCTGGGTCCCCAGACTCGGTCACCTCTCCCCGGGGCCAGACAGTTCCCAGGACCCTGCGAGGGCAATCCCACAGGGCCCCACCCCATCAGCTGTTGCCCTTGGCTGAGACTGAGGGGCCCTGCTCCAGGGCTCCGCAAGTTTCGAGCATCAGGGAAGACTGCTTTTCAAGGAGGCTGGGAAAGCTTTAGAGCCTGGAAGCCCCTATCTGGAATCCGATGTTGCCCCACAAACCATGGGCAGTGCTCACAGGCTCTGAGTCCTGGTTTCCAAAGAAGCAACAAGGAAATAACAGGAGCCCTCGCAGCCTCTGACAAACGGAGCCGCTCAATCCCCAGGGGAAGGGCAAGTGTCTGCCTCCGGGGCTCAGAGGCGGGGGCGGGGCACACGGAAGCCACGGCTGAACAAAGGCCTGTCCTCGGTACTGAATAGTATTTGCAAGCACTCATGCTACAACTGCAGTGTGTGTTGACTACGTGGCGCACACCACGCTAGCGCATAACATTTCTGCAAACATAAAACCGACTTTAGTTGTCAGACATTATCATCTTTAGTTCTTAAACAGGACAAGGTTCTGAGCCCATGGACTTGACCTTGGAAGCAGGTAATGCGACCAAACTTCGAGCCACGACATTCTGCCTCCCAGCATGGAGTAAGACATTAATGATGTCCTAGCTCCCTGAAGGGACCTCCATCTGTAAAAGGTTCAACACTACCGACCCTTTCTGTAGGGTTCTTTAGGTCATACTCTAACGTTTGGAGCTTCTGTTGGGTTTTTATTTTGAGTGCCTAAGTATTGTCGTCAAAACCATCCAGCCTGGTATCTGTCTAAAATTTAAAATCAACCAACCAATCAATCAATCAATCAATCACAAAAGATCCTGGGTATGAGCACACGCGATCTTCCAGTACCCCCAGGAGACGGGTCGACAGTAAGAATGAGGAGAAGGCACAGCGGACTGGAATTTGCGCACCCTGACAGGCAGAAGCCCTAATTCCTCTGGGCGCCGCGGTGCTTAACACGTGCCACCCTCACACGGAGCTTATAGGCTGTCCTGGGGGCTGCGTACACTCTTCTCATTAGTCCTTTCTACTATCACCACCCCCTGCACTGATGAGAAAACTAAGGAGCTGACACAGAGTCACACGGGAACTGGGGCGGAGCCGGGAGCAACTCTGCAGCGGAGGCTCCGCCCCTGGCGCAGCTCTGCTGCCCCCTGCTGGTGGACCGCTGGTGGGCCTGGGTCCGTTCCCTTTCCCCTCCCGCGCTGAGGCCCTGGGTCAGCACCTGCCGCCCCAGGGGACATGCTCCTTCACCCCAGCCACTCAGGGGTTGGGGGAATGGGTGGAGGTAGATTTCAAGGGCTGGGCAAAGGCAGGAGGAAACCATATCGGGGGAGAGGGTAGCTGCCCATTCCCCGTAAAACTTTATTACAAGGAGTCTAAAACGCAGGCTCCCGGGTCGGAGAAACCCTCAGAGGAGGACACTCGTCTAGATGGACCCCAGCAGCTGCGTGGTGCTCAGGTGCGCGCTCTCCTACATGGCACCTGCTGGCGGCGGTGGATGCGCGTGGTTCCATCCCCCGCGCTGTGAAGCAGAGACGCAGATCAAGGAGCCTGTGCGGGGCTGAAAACCAGGAGGGCAGGGATCCTTACACAGCGGCTTTGGGGAGTCGCAACGTCAAAGTCAGGGGTGCTGAGACAGAGCGGGGTCTCAGAGGGTGCAAGGGGAATGCACGAGAGATGCACACAAATGCCCCAAGGCCTTGTGAAAATACGGTCAAGGACAGACCAAGTGAGAAAGGCATTGTTGCAGGTGCACACGCAGCTGACCCTTGAACCCCGTGGGGGGAGGGGCACTGACCCCCCCACACACAGTCTAAAATCCACATAAAACCTTTGACTCTTCTAAAAACTTAGCTGCTAATTGCCTGATATTGACTGGAAGCCTCACTGATAATATAAGCAACTGATTAGCATATTCTGTACCTTATATGTATTGCATGTTGTATTCTCACAACGAGGTAAGCTAAAAAAAAGAAAATGTTATTAAGAAATTCATAAGGAAGAGAAAATACACTGACATACTGTATATTGAAAAATATAAGCGTGCAAGTGGACACGAGCAGTTTAAACCATGTTCAACGGTGCACCGACAGCTTGCACACACACACAGAAAACATTCTTTGAGACTCAAATCCGAGGCACCACGTCCCGTAAAGAGTCCCCCTTTCCGTCAGCAAAGAAGTGACAAGCTGTCACACCGAGAAGCAGAGGGTAAAAGGGCTAGTCTGTTAGCCCACGCGGTGGGATCCAGACGCGGGCCGGGACCCAGGGGCAGAACAGAGGCGTCAGCAGAGGGCGTGTGCCAGACGGAAAAATGGAAAACCGACGAGAACGTTGAAGTTCCAGACGAGAACATCAACGAAAATGGCCGGGCACCGACCTCTGGAGTGTCTTCGAGAGAGATACAGAAAACATTGGCAAAAACTGTCCAAATCCCCCCTCTCCACACTCTGAAAGCCAGCGGGAGGTTTATGTCACCAAGTTGGAGGCCCCAACCCAGGGCAGGGGGCACCGTGGCTCCTGGCCTGTGCCGGCCGACCACGACTCAGGGCCGCAGCGGTGCTGATGTCCGCAGCCCGGGGCCCCGTGCGCCGCCTAGGTCCCGGGCCGGCACTGCAGACCCTGCTTCAGGAGATTGGTGCCTGCTGGCTTTGACCTGACAAGGTTTCCCTACAGCGCTGACTCCAGGGACTAATTCACAAAGAAAATCTGAACAGACCCACAGCTAGCAACGAGGCTGAATAGCCATCAGAACCTCCCAGCCCAGGAAAGCCCGGCATCCGATGGCTTCACTGGTAAATTCTACGAACTATTTAAAGAGGAGTTGACACCAATTCTTTCTAGACTTTTCCCAAAATAGAAGAGGAAGGAACACTTTGTAATTCATTCTATAATATCATCATTACAAAGCCAGATAAAAGACATCACAGCGAAGGAAAACTAGAGGACACTATCCCTTATGAATAAAGATGCAAAAACCCTTAATAAAACACCAGCAGACAGAACTAGGGAGAGGGTGACAGGGATTACACCGCGTGTCTGAGCAGCATTTACCACAGAAATGCAGTGGAGACCCAACCTACAAAGACGAATGCAATACACCACATTAATAAAGGAAAAAACCTACACGATCTTCCCAACTGGTGCAGCAAAACCAATGGACGAAATGCAGTAGCTACTCATGATAAAAACACTCAGTAAACTAGAAATACAAGGGAACTTCCCGCAAATTATAATTTTTGATGCCTCCCCCAGCATCACCCTGAACCACCTGCCTCTCTCTGCATCACACATGGCACCTGAGCGGCCAGAGGAAACCTGCCGTCTGCACATCCCTCCTCACCGCCCACGGTGTCCTTCTTCCTGGGGGTGCCGCGGTTTCTTCTGTCCGGCCTTGGCCAGGGCCCGTGGGGGCTCCCAGGAGGAGAACCACTCCTCTAAACATGACAGGTGACTCCCTGTTCCTCCCCCACCCACGTGCCCTTGCTGTTCTGGAACACTCTCCAGATACTCGCTCTCTTGCAAACTGTCTTTTCTCCAGAGCCACTCAGCTGTCCGTCAGCCATTTCGGGTCTCTCTCTTCACATGTGCACGCATACACAGACACAGACATACACATACACACACTCAGGCAGAAACACAAACACATACACAGACACACTCAGGCATATACACACAGAAACACACACACCCACACACAAACACACCAACACTAGCATACAATCCCTCTGTCTCTCACACACACACGCACGCACACACACCCCAGGCCACCCTTACCTCCTGTCCCCACTGTAACTTCCCACACAGAACTGACCGTCACTGGGCATGTCATGCACTGGTTTCTGAACTGTCGTATCCCCCACCTCAGGCTGTGAACTCTGTGAGTGCAATGACACTGTTTGGTTGGCAGCTGCACATCCAGTGCCCTGGAAGGGTGCGGCACAGCGAGGTTCCGGTACATGTTTGCTGGACAAATAAACCCTGGACAGCTCAGAAAAAGTCCGTTCTCAACCTGGAGAGGAAGTGTGGAGACTGGGGCGGGACATCAGCTGCAGCTCCGCCTGACAGGGGTCTGCAGGGCCGGTTGGTCGTCACTCCAAGCACTTGCCCTGCTCACGTGACATCAACTATGCACGTGGTCCGGGCACACTGTGTCACTGGGGCTGGGAGGTACCTCGGGTCACCCGGGCTGTGTCTGCAGATAGGAATGTCACTAGCAGGACACGGGGGATCCAGCACTGAAATCCCAGAGAGGTCTCAAGACCCCAAGGTTGCAAACTCAAGATCAGGGCTGAGATCACATTTTCAATGTGTCAAAACGGGGGACGAAGGGGAAAAGAAGATGCAACCCAAGGTCTGTGGGAGACACAAAGGGCTGCAGGAATCCGGAGACGCCCAGGATCAGCCGTAAAGCCTCAAGCACGAGACCGCACCTGCTTTTGGACTGAAAGGATGAGCATTTTCAAGGCGATGGTTTGTCTTGGACAGGTTTTCAGAGAATTGGGAGAGTGGCTGAGGCAGGACAGGGGCTGGGTTAGACAGAGAACAGGGGACCCACTGGGGTCCAGGTCTCGGGTGGGTGAGGGCAGAGGCTGAGGCCCCCCACGGCACCCCCAGCCCGGAACCAATCCAGGCTCCCTCCGTGCCCTCTTGGCTAGTGGACGACAGGCAAACGATCCCCAAACAGACTTGTGGTGTTGTAGGCAGAGTTCACCTTCAGGCCACGTAAAAAAAAAAAGAAGCTTGCTGAATAAGAACAATGAGAAAGAAGTCTAGAAAGCAAAGAGTTACACTCCGCTCCTGGCCTATAGAGCACCCACGTCCCACGTCCACGGTAAGATCACACCGCAGAGAGGCTCTGGGAAGCCCCCACGTGTGAACTTGACATGTTGGGAGACATACTCTCACCAAGGCCATGCATGTTCATTTTTTTTTTTTTGCATTTAACTGTGTGTATCTGGAAGTGATGACTATTTTTTTTAATTTTATTTATTTATCTTTTAGAGAGGGGAAGGGAGGGAGAGAAACATCAATGCATGGTTGCCGCTTGAGCGCCCCCTACTGGGGACCTGGCCCACAACCCAGGCATGTGCCCTGACTGGGACTCGAACTGGTGACCCTTTGGTTCGCAGTCCAGTGCTCAGTCCAGTGAGCCACACCAGCCAGGGCTTGATGACTATTTCTTGAGAAATAGTCACTGGCTTCCTTTTATTCCGTCATTCAAACTTTGCCATCGGTCAGTTCAGACGACTAAAATTTTATGTGGTCCTGTAGCTTCCTTTGTGAATGGGAGTCAGGAACAAGGAGCTCCGCCTTTGTCATGGGGGTGGGGGGTTGGGGGCGCTGGCTTGCCTGCCTGCCAGAACCATTTCAGTAATGAGTGGTTTTTTAGTTTTCTCTGCCTCACTTATGTTATGCTAGCAAGCCCAGCTTGTAAATTACTGAAAAAAAGTGTTTTCAGTTACCATGAAAAATTATATTTTGTATCATTTGGGCTGTTTGATGGTTTCCTTGTATTACAAAGTGTCACGGTAAGACTTAAATTATACAACATGTAATATAGGCTTTTTCAAGCATAGAAAATGGTTAATGGAAAAATATGTAGCACGGAGAACTCTGTGGCGGGGGGCGGGGGAGCAGAGATCCAGGGAGGCCAGAGGGACTCTGGCAGACGGAAGTGCAGGGAACAGCGTGATGGGAGCAGGGAATGGAGCCGCACCAGGCCGCCCCAAATTCCTGCTGCCGTCGTAGGGGTCATTCGTCACCCAGCCAGGGGGCTACAGTGGCTTTCCTTGCAGGGGGCTTCAAGAGGCATCCCGTGGTCCCTGGTAGTTATTCTCATCCTCCCACAGGACTCCCATCTTCTGCCAGCTCCTTAGCGACGCTGTGGTTTCCCCTTGGTCTTGGATTCTCTGTGTCACCGTCCTCAGCTGTGGGACCACAGGCAGACCTGGCCGGCGCATTAGTGGTGCAGAATCAGGTCCCACTTAACGTGGCGCGTCCCTTCATCCTCGTTCCCCCTCGGACATCATTTCTGACCTGGGACCTTGCCCGAGGAAGCTTCCTGTTTCATTATTTTGAAAATTTGGGCAAGAATCCTAATGAGTGTCGTGCAAGCTTATGTATCTCCCAGCTACGTGGAAGGTTACAAATTCAAGGCGCCTTTCTTCCCTGTCTGTTATACCTGCGCTAAAATCAAGACAGCGATTTTGGCTTCATTTGAAAATTCTGTGGGTCGCGGATCAGAGGCCCAAGCCCTGGGACTTATTTTCCAGGGTCTTTCCGTGCCTGATGTCACTGCCAAGTGCAGGAGCAGACAGGATGGTCTGTCACCCTGGGGGTATAAGGATCACATCCCCACACCCCTCGGCCAGTGCTGGGCACAGGGACGCTTCATACCCCGGAAGAAACAGCCAGGCTGTATTTGTAATGCGGTGCGACTGTTTGCCTCACAATTAAAAATTCACTGGGACATGTTCAGATAAAGGCTATAAGTTAGGCACAGTTTGGCTTCTCAAGAGAACGCTCACTCAGAATTAAAGCTAAATTCAATGAAATGTGCCCAGTTAATAGACACTGGAGGGATCCACGGTTCCAGCAAATACAGTTCCAAGGGCTTTTTCAGTATTAAAAATCGATTTAATACCCACGCGGTCAAGCCGTAGACATTGGAAGCCAGCCTTCCCTGTCGAGCGGCTGGCCATGCAGATGGGCTCAGTTACAGGCTGTCGGACCCCGCGTGGGGGATGCCCGGCTGTGGGTGCTCAAGCAGGATGGGAGGGACCCGTCTGCCGAGTCACCCAGCACTTACAGCCCCTTCCTCCCCTCCCGGTCACAGAGACCAGGAGCGTTTTACACGCTGTGACCTGGCATCTCTGTGGGGACCAGCCCACTCTGGTCCCCAAATGCTCTGAGGCACAGCTGAGGGGTTGATGAATGCTATGATTTATTTCTTGATCAGTAACTATACTCTTCCTTTTATTTTAGAATCAATAAGTGAGTGAATATTTAATGAATCTGAAATAACTTTTATAGAAGGGCACTAGTTAAAGGACCCGCCAATCGACCGGAACGTTCGTTTTATTTTATCAGCTTCCCAACCCCCGGCCGAGGGAAAAGCCCTCGGTCAAGCGTCAGAGCAGGTGGGCCCTGCATGCCTGGCATTCTCCGGGCTTCACTCCTCTTGTTTGCAACTGTTAGCTGGGGGCAGCGCCTGCATGTGTTAATTTTTGCTACAACCAATACTTAGCGGCTTAAACAACCATCATTCATCATCGCTCGTGAGTCTATAGGTCAGCCGGCTGGCCTTGCTGATGTGGGCCGGGCTCAGCTGGCCCTCGCTGAGCTCACTCCGGTCTCACCGAGGCTGGCCTCAGCTGGGTCAGCCCGTCTCTGCCCCGCAGCGCCTCTCATGCTCCAGCAGGCTGGCCGGCCTGGTTTCCACGGCAGCTGGGAGGAGTCCCAAGCCAGGAAGTGGAAACTTCCCTGCCAAGCCTGGAACTGAGGGGTACCTTCCACCAGCTTCCACTGACCGGAGTTAAGTGTCAATCAAGGCCAGGCCTGCTGCAAAGGATGGAGAAAGAGGCCCCGCCTCTGAGGGTCCTGTGGGGACATGTGGGCAGAGGGGGCACAACTATGCCCACTGCTCATGGGGGGGTCATTCGCGGTGCATTTTGACCTTTAAAACACTGCGCTGCGTGGCGCAGTGGGATTTCCTGTGGTCTGAGGGCCTTGGGCCGACTCCAAAGAGATGCTCCTTTGCCACAGAGATTACTTCCTGCAAGCAGACCCCACTCTTAGCAGTGCTCCCCACGCTGCCTGTCCTGGGGATCCTCCTTGGTGACAAGCCAGCGCCTCAAAACGTCAGCCTCTGCATGTGGAGAGTGAACCCGGAATTACTTGGGAGGGTACCTTTGTGCCGGAACGTGATCCAGAGAAGGTTAAACCTCGGAACGTGAGACCGAGTTTCACCTGCTTCGCCCCCAAGCCATCCTTGGCCATCGAAGGCCCCGTTGACGGTGTATGTGAGGCTGGCACGCACCGGTCCTGGGGCAGCTTCTGCTCACGGCAAGCCTGGGCCGCTTCAGGACCGGGCTGCCCTGCACCGTGTCCCCTCTGCCGCAGCCGCTTGCTCGATCGATGGCAGCCCTTGCCAAGATTTACCCCACCTCCCAGGGAATCGCTCCCACTCACGACACACCCCCTGTGCGGCATCTCTGTATGCACAGCTCTTACCCTTCGGCCATAATCAAGGCCTGTTTCTGCCGACACCTGGCTTCCCTGCTCCCATTTTATCTTAAATTGTGCGTAATTTTTAAGAGTATCATTCTAACTTCTAACAGGTCTTCCGTTTTGTAGAACGGGTTTTGGGTGCCTTTCCTTGGTTGTTTCCTGTTGCCCCTCTACCCTTTGCTTTGGAATCTCTTTCAGCACCCACCAGGGCTTTGGGGAGGGGCCTCGGTGGACGTCCTCACCGCATGCCAAGCCCAGCACCCCCAGCGCCATGGCGGAGCTCGCACCCGATCCTGCCTGTGGTCCGAAATCACACTGTCGGCTGGGCCACGCTCTTTCTGAAGGCCCTCAGGGACAATCGTCCCATGCCTTTCTCAGCTTCTGGTGCTGCCAGCCACCCTTGGCTCGAGGACACATCACTCCGATCTCTGTTCCCATCGTCACACGGAGCTCTGTGTGTCTCTGTCTCTGCATCTTTTTTTTTAATAAGGACACCTGTCCTTTTGGTGAAGGTCCCGCACTACTACTCTAGTATGACCTCCTCCTAACTCACTACATCCGCGACAACCCTATTTCCAAACAAGGTCCCATTCTGAGGCCCCAGGGAAGATGTGAATGATGGGGGACGCCATCTGACCCATCATGGTTATTGAACCTGAGGTGAGGACATCACGCAAAGCCACTTCTACATGATCCCTTGCACCATGACAGCAGGGGTCTCAGGGGAGACTCTGATTGTCCCCACTTGGCAGGTCGGGAGGCCCTGGAATGACCCGGTGATGTCAGGGGGCACGTTCACCGCAAGAGATGTTTTCCTCTCCTAATTTCCCTATTCTGTGCGGGGCTTCTGCTCTAGTTCCTCTGTGATAGTTTTACTTCTACAGATTTCTTAACATGTTACAATTTCTATGAGAAATGTATGTTATATATGCTCCATAAGTGTGAATTTTTGCATGACCCACAGAAGAGCCGAGAACTGGTTTTCCAAGGTTAGAAATATTATGAGAAGAACCAAGAAGCGGTGGAAGCCCCAGAGGGTAAGAGGAAATGGGGTGGATTGTTAGGGTTCTCCAGGGAAGCAGAGCCAACAGGAGTGGGCCACGGGATTACGGAGACGGGCCAGCCCCAAGATTGGCAGGTGCAGTGGAGGGGGCGGAGCCTTGGCAGAGCAGGGGTGGAGTTCCAGGCGGAGTCCAAAGGCCCAGGAACCCCGACAGAGCGCTTCTCTGAAGGCGGCAGGCTCAAGGCTTCCACATGCGATGCTTCAGTTGGAATCCAAAGCCAGAAAACAAGCTGCCATTCCAGATTGAAGGCCACCAGGCAAGAAAAATTCCCTCACTCGGGGAAGGGTCAGCCCTGGGTGCTATTCAGGCCCTCACCTGATTGGGCGAGGCCCACCACCCTGGGGAGGTCACTCTGCTCTCCTCAGTCTACGGACTCAGACGTTACTCTCAGCCAGAAGCACCTTCACAGACGCACCCAGAATCATGTTCGACCAGCTACGTAGGCACCTTGCAACCCAGGGAAGTGGATAAAATTTACCATCACAGAAGGAAAACCCACATTCTGGGTGTTCCGAACCCCGAGCGCCCCAGAGAAATACAAACACGTTGAAGCATCTGACCCCACCTGACCCGAAAGCCGCGCTGAGGCGGCCGTGGCCAGCCTGTGGGGCCGAGGCGCAGCCAGCGCCAGGCCACTGCACCAGCGTGTGTTGGGCAGTTGGGACGCTCTTGGCCGTTCCAGGCTCGGCTGTAAACGCTGCTTTGGGTAAGAGAGAAAAATCCCTTTGATTTCCACAGCGACCTGCAGCTGAGTAAGAGGCGAGATCTGCTAATCATTACGAAGCCTGGAAAATCACCGTCCATCAGAGGAAACGGGTCCTTTCATCTTTAGTCAATGTCCTCAAAGTCTTCTGGACGCAGAGAGGGTGGCCGGGAGAAAGCTTGTGTCAGACACAAGGAGGGTGTTTGTGTTCCTGCCGCCGCCACTTCCCCACAGAGGTCAGCGCAGGAAACAATCGATTAAGCCGCAAGGGGCATTTGCAAATTAGTCCTCATTTGTCTTGGCATTTCTAAAATTAATGTGTCCAAAATAGAAAAAAAAAAATGAGAATGACAGAGTGAGAGGCCAGCCGTGGTGGGAAGCGCACAGAGTTAGGGTGAATCTGGCAAGCCCATGTGTCTGCGTGGGCCCTTGGGTGCAGGTGGGTCTCTCGGCGTAATTCCCATCCGAGGGAAGCCCTTAGGAAACGGAGACCGGGGCACGGTTGGACCACACGGACGGGGTGCAGGGACCGCCCAGCGCGGCCCTGGGCGACGCTGCCCCGCTGACATCCGCTCACTGGCTCACTGACACTGCCCGCCGCTCAGCCCCAGGATGCTCTGCTCCGGAAATGGCAGTGGGAGACAAGTGTGACAGGTGCGACACCCTGGCTGTGTGGGGGCTCACAGGACAGAGGCCTGGGTCCTCCCAGGTCAGCTGAAGTCTCTGAAGTTAACTCCTTCATTTGTCAGTAAGGAAGAGTCCTGCGGCTGCCGTAACGAAATGCCACAAACGGTGGCTCAGAGCACAGGACCCTTTCCTCTCGCGAGGTCTGGGGGTGTTGGCGGGGCCCCGCTCCCTGCAGAGGCTCTAAGGGAGGGACCCCCTGCACGTTCCAGCTTCTGGTGGCTGCCGCCCTCCTGGCCTTGTGGCCACGGCACTTCAGTCTCTGCCTCTGTCTTCACACTCCCTTCTCCTCCACCTGTGTCTTCGCCCTTCTGAGCGACTCTGATCACCCTGCCTCTGTTTCATAAGGACACCTCTCTCTGGAGACAGGACCCCGTTCCGCTCCCTGCCCCCAAATAGTCCGGGATCATCTCATCTCGAGATTGGCAATTTCACCCCACCAGGAAAGGCCTGCTTGACCAATGAGGTGACATTCACACGGCCCAGGAATGTGGGGTGATTTTCTCCTGTGGAGCCATTTTCTGGCCTCCCACAGACGGGCGGGGTGAGGTCGCCCCTCAGACCCCCTAATTCTGACACTGAATCCATGAAGACAGAGTGATACGGTGCCGACTCGCCTGTGAAACCAAGGGAGAGGGAAAAGCATGCAGGGTCTGCAGGAAAGGCATCCGGGGTTAGAGGCTAGTGAGCTCTGGACCGG
The DNA here is from genome assembly GCA_028533065.1 of Trachops cirrhosus. Lineage (NCBI taxonomy): Eukaryota > Metazoa > Chordata > Mammalia > Chiroptera > Phyllostomidae > Trachops > Trachops cirrhosus. The sequence continues at coordinate 48,536,770 of CM052550.1, forward strand.
GAAGAAGTCCTCGAAAATACAGCGACTTTGCAAAAACGCTGTGTGTCAAGGACACACTGAGAGCACCTCCAGGTCATGCCTCTCATTTCTTTCTAGAAGGGGCCAGGAGACTCCAGCGCATACACGCACACATCCGGGAGCCAGTTGCCTGTAGCAGGACAGGGACGCCTCCCCGCTCTCACCGCCCGACTGACCTCCCAACACAAATACCACCTCCACCAGGAAGCCAACCTGGCTCTCCCACAAAAACTAATTTCTCCCCCAAAGAAATGACGGGCACATCTTTTGACAAGCAAAGATCACATTCCCCTATCATGTGACTTTCAGAAGTATTCTAAGTTCTGTGACTTTGTCATCACGTCTAGCTTGCCTCCCGTGTGTTGAATTGTTTGACTCGGTTTCAGTGAATTACTCAGAAGGAAGAATGGGCTCCTTACACAAACACTGTAGGAAGGTTCTCCGCGGCTGCCCGGAGCTGTCATCTCCCGGGAGCTGCCTTCCTTTTTGTGCGAGGCTGAGGATGAATCATGTAACTCGTGTTTTCTACAAACCAGCATTAAGCTCCTGCTGTGCCGTCCACACGGTCTGTGGGGCAGGGTTGCCAAAATAGGCAAGATTCTGTTTCTTTCCTCCTCGAGAATCCACAGCGGAGCCCAACCAAGGGAAAGCCTGCATGGCGAGTGAACCATGTGCAAGGGAAATGTACCTGTTTTCAGATTTTGAATATGCCTCAAAAGTAATAAACCCTATTCCGCTAAACGCTTTGAGATGTGTTTCTCAATCGAGGAGAGAAGTCTTGCCCTAGCCGGTGGCTGAGTTGGTTGGAATGTCGCCCCATACACCAATAGGTTGTAGGTTCGATTCCCAGTCGGGGTACATACAGTAGGCAACTGATCGATGTTTCTCTCTCTCTCTCTCCTTCTCTCTCTCTTTCAAATCAGTAAAAATGTCCTTGGGTGAGGATTAAAAATAAAAAATAGAGAGGGAAGTCTTTTGTGAGATAATTTTCCCTTAAGCAAACAAGTGAGAAGAAACAGTAACCAAAATAGCCAGAGTTTTAAAAAATTGTTTTAAAAACCACATCCGTATTTAACTTGCAGTTGACTATTTATGACTCAGTCTTGTATCAGTCAGAATTATCTTTTCTGACCGTCAACTTTGAGGCTAAGCTGCTGGACAGGACCCACGATTCCTGAACATTGATGGACACATTCCCAGTCCTTCCGACACAGTGGCTCCTGCTAGAACTTCAGACGGGCACCTCAGTGTGACATTCAGACCGCCCTGAACGGTCACAAACGGACCCCACCCTGCCTTTGCAGCTTCCCCCCTCTCTGCTCGCGGTCTACGGGTCCCTCCTGCACTTGCAGGTGTGCACACACACACACACACACCCCTCCATGTGTTACACTACACACCAAGTGTGCAGCCTTGCCACACCACTTATTATCAGGTTCCTGATGGATCTGAACTGCACTTTTCTCAAACGGGAGACGAAGAGATGAATGTGTCTCACATTTCACTGTAGAAAGTAAACACTGCACATTGTCACAAAGAGCAGATTTTCAGTCAGGGCCCCAGGATGACCTGAAGCTCCACCCACTCCTAGTCGAGCCCCTGAGCGGGACCGGCGACCAGATGTCACCTGTGATGTGACTAGAGTGTCCACCTCGGCCTGGCCATGATGGAGCCAACAACGTGTCAGCTGGGCCCGTGCGGCAGGGCGCCCCAGTCTGCAGACGGCCAGGTAAGGACAGCAGTCGCCTGTCTGACCAGGACCCTGAGAGTCACTTGCAGACAGGCCCCCGATGAAGAAGGCCTCGGCGTCAGGGGGGCGCACGCCAGCAAAGACGGGAAGCAGATGCGACGTGGGCAGTGGGAGACGAGCCCTGTGCTCAGCACGCTTCCCCTCCTGCCTCACCTCTGCACGGTGCTGTCCACGTGGCTGAGCTGAGAAAGGGGAGGACAGCTGCGTCCCCTCCTTGGCCTCTATGCCCAATGCGGTGACACCACGGGCCACTGCTACTGGCAGCATCGATCCCAGATGGGCTAAATGACAACACAAGAAAGCTCCTATTAGTTGGGACGAGGGGCTGTGACAGAAACACAGAGGATGCCACCCGCCTTGGACTGTCTCTGCTTCAAGCAGTTGCCTAGGATACAAGGGAGCCCGATTTAAAACACACACACACACACACAGACACTGAATGCATGATCAGACATCTTTCGAGTTATCGGGATTGAGGGAAAATCAGAATGCACAGACAGAGTCCCCTGCAGCCGCAGGAGGCTGGAGGTGGGAAGGAGCCTGGAAATCCCATTTGCATTTGCAAGGTCTGCCAGTTTCAGCCAGCGAGCCAACATTCAAAGAGCCACCGCGTTGTTTCAGCCAGCGAGCCAACATTCAAAGAGCCACCGTTGGAACAAAAGGCCCTAACTGGGAAGTTCTTTTTCTCACCTCAGAACAAAATGTGTCCATCTGACACTTTACTCCGGGGGCCTGATCTAAGAGATTCCTGCCAGCTCACTGGGTTTCCAGCTCCCCGATGCGTCAGGGGCCACAGCTCGCCCAGGGCGGGCCAGAACCAGGTTCCGCGTCCTGTGCACCACAGGTCAACGTGAGCCACAAAATCTCATCGAACTCCCACTTCCGTCCCAAGCATCAGAAAGGACAAGGGCGCGGGCTGAGCAAAATCTCATCGGACAGTTGGTAAGGGGCACAGTTCCATTCCAGCGATGCAGGAGGAGAAAGGTTGTTGACGTGAAACATTTACAAGACGTTTCTTTCCAATGGGGCTCACTCACGCTGTAGGATGTGGTCTGACTGAAACGAGGGAAGTGTGACACGATGACAGGTCACACGTGGCCACAGTCACTCTCCGTGATAAGAAAGAAACAGCCTCACGACCAGGCAGATCCTGCCCCAGCACAGCCCCTGTGCCACCAAATGCAGGGACGAGTGCCAACGGGAAGCAATGCCCCAAACTGACTGACTGTCCGTTTTTACGTTGGCACTAAGGACACTAAGCCAGGCTGCCACAGCCTTCAGGACGCTGGACAAGACTCGGCAGTGCTCAGAAGGTGAGTAGGTAGAGATGGGTCCCTCCCCATCTCCTCCGCTGGGGCACCATTTCCTTCCAGGGCGTCCGCATGTCCACCCCCTGCCTCCCTGCCTTCTTATTTCCCCGACATGCTTACGAGACTCTCCGCCTCCTGAGTTCGCTTCTCTTCCTGCTTCCGTGGGCACTGCAGCTTGGGTGGTCTTCAGTTCCCGCCGGCATCGGGAAGAGGATGTTTGCGAACAGGCTTCGTCCAGCAGACAGAAGGGCACGCGGAGGAGGCGCCGATCTGCAGGTCCCGCTGCGAGCTCAGCTCTCCTTCCTCCATGAGCACAGACCACGAGGACTCGCTTCATTCTTGCACACAGGCCACGCCGATATATGTCTTCTCCAAAATGATGGGGGCAGTATGACTTTTGACCAAGAACTCCTGGGTCTGATGACAGCTGTGACACATTTGGACTTGGTGACATTCGGAAGACTTGGTCAAGTAGAGAGAAGTTCAAATCACCCATAATCTATACCTTACCAGTCTTGTCCTCCGATGTTTGCACAGAAACACACTCAGACACACACGCCTGCATGGAGAGGGGGAGAGACAGGGTGTGTGTGCAGCTCCGATCCCTGCACTAGTCTCTCTCACACGACAGATCCCAGCGCTTTGACGGACAGCAGAACTCCGGCAGCACGTGGTGAGGAGAGCTTCTAAGTGCTGCTCACTGGCTGTGGGAATGCGACACCTGGACAGGGGACCGGAGCGGCTTTCCACCGCGACCCAGCCACAGACAGGGCAGGCAGCCTGCCTGCGAGTGCCATGGTCTGTGTGTGAGAGCGAGGACAAGTGTCTCATCTCCAGGTGGCACCAGACCTGGGAAAAGTCAAGAGAACAAGCAACCGGAAGTAGTACGGGTTGTGACAAAGCACCGCCTGCTTCAGGGCTCTGTGAGCAGCCCCGGCTCCAGGGCTCACTGCATCTGGACAGCACGGCAGCAGCTTCCTCCGTGAGGAATTCCGTGAGAGGCGAGAAAAGAAATCGGAGCCTCAGGGGACCCAGAGGGAGACACCTGAATGGGGACACGGCAACCTCTGCCTGTCACACCCTGCCACAGCAGCCTGGGGATCGAACACCAGAGGGGCGGGGTCAGGAGCGTGCACGTGGCCAAAACGCCCCCCAGCCTCCTCTGTCCCTTATCTCTAAGGACTCCAGGTGCATCTGACTCCAAAACGCCCCGCTTCAGCCCCCCTGGTTCTTTGGCAGCCCCCTCGACTGGGGAGGAGACACTGCGGGGAGGAGGGCAGTAGGGGTGCAGTGTGTTTTGATGTGCTTTTGGAATTTAGAAATCTACGAATATTTTATTTATATACATCAATATAAATAATACTGAAGCCAGCAAAGGAGCCCCCGCGCCCCCCAGGGCACGCCCCCATTGGCGGAACCCGGTGCGTATTTGGGGCGGATTTCTCAATTGTTCACCCTGTCCGCTGCACCCAGACACGGCATTCCCCTACATTTCGGCACATGGTGTCTGTCGAACTGTGCACTACTTTCCATAAATATGGTCAAGTTCTTCACTCCTAGAACCTGGGATGAAAACGTTAACAGGATACCATTAGGAAGCAGATTATTCTGGAAGCACGCACATGAAAATGATGCTGTTTCCCAAGATCGGTTGAGCAGGGAGCGTGGAAACGCGGCCCGTGCAGCCTCGTGAGCCCTGGCTGGCCCTGCCCCGCCGTGCCAGGCTGTGCTGGTCCTCTCAGGTTCGGGGTCTTTACGTTGTGCTTTTGTGTTATTGCTGGTCTTATTATTGTTTTTAAATAAAGATTTGTTTCATTTGTTTTCTATGGAAATAGAGGTCAGGTTTTACTGTTGATGAAAAACATCATGACAACCTATCACTGAATCACTAACAAAAGCTAGCTTTAAGTGAGACGAATTTTGAAATTCGATTTCATAAACATTCCAGATTGGTGAATTTTGCCCAAAAAAATATGAGCAGAAAGGAAAAGCACCTTTTAAAAAATCTTTCCTTTTAAAATTTTATTTGTTTATTTTCAAAGAGAAGGGGAGGGAAAAAGAGAGGGAGAGAAATATCAATGTGTGGTTGCCTCTCATGCGCCCCCTACTGGGGACCTGACCTGCAACTGAGGCTTGTGTCCTGACTGGGAATTGAACCCGGGACCCTTTGGTTCACAGGCCTGTGCTCAATCCGCTAAGCCACACCCACCAGGGCAGCACCTTTTGAACAGATAGTAAATTACAAAGGCTATTTTTTAATGCTTTGGGAAAAGCCACCGTATAGTTACTTAAGAAAGCCAATTAAGGAAGACAAATGCTTCGAGTCAAATGGGATGCAAACTGAAAGCTATTTTCAGATTTACCTAGAAACTGAAGTGTTTCCATGCAAGTGCGGGAAACAGTCTTCTCAGAGGCCTGGATTCTGCTGCACCTCCCAAAGCCACAGACACCGAGAAAAAGGCCACCAAAACTCCAAGAACATGCAGAAAAGGACAGAGTAAATAGAATGGATGAGACCTTTGTAAGACTGCATTTCATCTTTCCTTATGACTGAGAAGTGTTCCACTGTATATAGTGTGCACCACATCTGGTTTATCCAGTCCTCTGCCCAAAGGCGCCTGTTGTCTCTGTGTCCTGGCCACCGTAAATAACTCTGAGATGAACATCGGGGTGCATGTACCTTTGCAAATGCGTTTTGAGTTTTTCAGGTGGATCCCCAGGGGGGGATTCTCAGAGAAGCCTGAAATATGATGACTACAAATGACCAAAGGACTTTTCCAGGAAACAATTTTTGCAAACAGCTAGTGCCACTTCTGTACTTTTATTTCAGCTGCCTCTGAGCAACATGACAGAAGGGTGTCGGGCTGACCTAGTCACGTTCCAGGAATGTGCACACAGGTGAATGCCGCCACTCGGCGGAGAAGCCTCTTCCCTGTAAAAGCACAAATCCTGTGATGCTGGAGCTGCCCGGCTGAGTTTCCCGCAGAGGATTCCAGTGGAGATGAGAGGGGGACGCGCTCGGGTTCTTTCTCTGTCGTTTCTCAAAAGCAGCGCGTCCGAAGTGCCGTGGTTATCGGCTGCATCTGGCCGCGGCGACGGCCTGATCGTTGCTCAGCAGGCAGCTCGGGTCTGCTCGGTTCTCTTCTCTTGTCACTTCTCTGGAAACAAACACTTTACACCACACGTCTTCTATTGAAACCAAGACAACTGGAGTGGGCACACCAAATCCTTGTGCGGCTGCCGGTGCGTGCCCACAGGGTGTCACAAACGGGAGGGACAGGGACGTGTCCGTCCACAGAGCAGCTCCCAGTGGACTGGACGGTGGGAAGACTCACAGTCCTGACACTGCCCCTGCAAGTCTCCCATGTGACGAAACCACTGCACAGGATGCCGAGTCCTCAGAAACACAGACACACACCGTGGGGGTGTCTGAGAAACCCAGTCCCCACTGTGTGCGCTGAAAGCCCCGGTCCTGAGACATCAACAAGACCTGCTTCGGACTCTGATGTACCAGCAACAAAGAAGATCAAGTCCGTGCACCCACTTACTCACTGTGCACACTGATCATTCACGGGTTCATCCATTCATGAGCGGGAGTGCCAGGTGAATCGCTGAATGAACCTTCCCTTAGAGGCCTTCCAGGCGGGGCGGGTGGGCGCTAGGGAGCACAGACAGCAGATGCAAATCACAGAGGAAAGGGGGGTCTGCTGAGAGATCCGGAGGGACCCGCACGTGAAGGGGTAGGCAGGCCTTCTCAGAACAGATGACAATTAGGTCTGTGTTACCGGTGACTCTTTTCGAGGCATCACGTTTCCTGTTTAACTGATTAAGATTAGTGTCTCAACTGTGTATCGATTGAAAAAAGGACTGTTATTTGATAAATGTTTGTGATCGATGTAAGAGATGGTGGGAAAGAGGGCTGTTTTCCATGTGTCATCAATAACTAGTCGCTTACGGCCCTGACTACTGTGGCTCAGTGGGTTGGGCGTCATCCTGCAAACTGAAAGGTTGCAGGTTCGATTTCCAGTCAGGGCACATGCCTGGGTTGAGGGTATGGTCCCCCACTGAGAGTGTTCAAGAGGCAACCAATAGAAAGAGAGGCAACCTGTCTTTCTCCCTCCTTTTCCTCTCCTTCTAACAATAAATACGTAAAATCTTAAAAAAATAACTAGTTGCTTATGGTTAGAAATCATATAATATTGCAAACAGACCATGGTGAGCAGCGGTGAGTCTCCCTGGAATCGCCTTTGGACTCTCTGCTCTAATGAAAAGGGGACAAAGGGAGGCCCCCGGGAGTCCACGTGCTCATTTTCATGCTTTGAGGAACCGACACCGTTGCCTGGAACCCGCCGCTAAGGAGAGAGAGACGAGAGCTGGGGACAATCACTGAGCCGGGCTGCAGTGCTCGCTGTCACTCAGCACGCTCTCCAAAACTCCGGCGCCGAGGGACACAGCCCATCCGTCCGGCGGCCCCGAGCCAGCTTCCCGCCAAGACTACCCGCTGACCACCCCGCTGAGGGGCCCAAGGACTGGGAAGGACAGGAAATGCCGTGCGGACCTGCGGGTGTCAGACAAGGTCCGCAGAGCCCGGCAGGCGGATGACGCCGCACGGCGCGGAGGGATCCCCCAGCCTGACGGGCAAGTCAGGCTCCGAGTCACCCATAAGAATGTCACTCTTGCGAAGGCAGCAAGTCGTGGTTAAGGGCCACCCTCTTCTCGCGGCTCGCCCTCACCGGGTGAGCAGACCTTGTTATCATAGGTGCGGTCACCTCCCCGCCTCTGCCCTTGCCCCTCCCCACACGCCCTGCACCCGAACTTCCCGTCCTCCTCTCCGGAAACCCAAAGCATCGCCTGCACCTTGAAGTAAGCACATAAGCTGATGTATGGCTCCTCTAAACACAGTCGGTCCTTTCTCTGATGGCGGCGGGCAGACAAGTGCTGGCATCTGTCAGAACGGCTGTTTGTCCTCGGAGAGCAGGGAAGGATGGGATCCGTCAGCGGCCCATCAACCTTGAAATTAGGGCCCAGGGTGGGGAAGGAGGGGCGACAGGACATGCCCCGCCTTCCCCAGGAGATGGACTGTCACGAGGTGAGACAGGGGCCCTCCATGGGGCCTGCACATGCTCATGAGCGGACAGGCAGACCCCGAGGCTGTGCTTCCTGGTTTCGGAAGCTCAGCACAGGCTCCCGAGGCCCTGAGTATCTGGGTTTGCCGCCGAGGAAGTGGACTTTAAGACATTAGCATGTTGTCACTATTGGGACACAGACACTAAGGACCTCTACGTAGGAAGCTTTTTTTAAAGTTCCCGCTTCTGCCGTGCCTCTAACTTTGCTTTTGCTTTGTAGCAGTTCAGCCAGGCTGAGGCAGGTAAGGAAGGAATCAGACAAGCAGAGCGAGTCCTCCTTTGAGCTTGTCCCTCCCTGGGGGAAAAAGAGTAGGGCGCCCCCTGCTGTTAGCAGTGTGCAGTGCACAGTATGACCTCTCAGGAGACTGCACTAACCTAGGAATGAGAATTGCTCTTATATGGGAATCAACCGAGAATACAAAACCTGAAAGGGGTCTTCGATGCACTTCAGTTGAATCCACTTATTTTACAAATAAAACCATAATCTCCGAGGACATTAGCTTATTAAATTGTTCTTTCAGAGTTTACTTTTTCTTTCTTTAAAATTCCTTTTCAGTTTGGTAAATATTAACTGAGCGTTAAGTAGTATCAACTGAACGCATCCGGTCCTGATGGAGCTTACGGTGAGCATAAAATATCTGCTTGAATTATTTATTCAGCTCTAGTCAAAATAGCTATTGCTGCTCTCAAGCTAAAGACTGAGCTATTCTTGCCCTGGCTGGTGTGGCTCAGTGGACTGAGTGCTGGCCTGTGAACCAAAGGGTCGGTGGTTCGATTCCCAGTCAGGGCGCATGCCTTCATTGTGGGCCCCCAGTAGGGGGTGCGTGAGAGGCAACCACACAATGATGTTTCTCTCCCTCTCTTTCTCCCTCCCTTCCCCTCTCTCTAAAACTAAATAAATAAAATAGTAAAAAAAAAAAAAATAAGACTGAACTATTCCCAGCCTTTTAAAATTGACCAAGTCCAGTCATGGCGCCCACAGGAGCATGCACCCAAAACGCCAGTGGGAGAGCCAGTCTCCTTTCAGACTCCACACCAGTCACCTCAGTCCGCGGGAAGTAGCTTCTCCCAGGGCTTCGAGCTGAGACAAGCTCTTGCACATCCACCGTGAGAGGCCATCGGGGATCTCGAGACAAGGGTCACAGGAAGCTGAGCTCGTGCATGTGGGACATGAATGCGGAGACTATGGCGGCTGCCTTGCATTGTTAGACAGGCAGCCTGTGGGTGACGGGTTGGAATTAATTATCAGTACGACTCCAGAAAGCAAAATGCAGTAGACGGAGGGAGAGGGAGGCAGGTGCTAGCTTCGTTGGAGGAGGTCTTTAGTACTTACAGTTGCTCAGGAATGGAAGCATCTCCCACTGAGATAGTACAGTGGGGGTCGGGGATGCCCACCTGGGCTTTTCCACGCAGGGAGCAGCAGCCTGGTCTGTGAGGCTGCTCCCAGGTCCCAACTACCCTTTCAAAACAAGCTTGTGGCCGGAATGCAATTTACTGGAGGTTATCGATGGAGCTGGGGTCAGAGCTGAGTTTCCGTCATCATGGGAAGCACTTTGCTTTCCTTTCCTTTTTTTCTTTTTTTTTTTTTTTTGGTTGGGATGGGGAGACAGCAAGGTGGCAGATAGGGAGGCTGGTGCCATAAATCAATGTGAGCGTTTCTTTGAAGCTGGTAGCAATCATCAATCTTTAGCCGCCCCTGACAGGCATGTGAGATCAGGACGGACCAGGACGTGGATTAAACTTGGGAGAGTCGTCATCATAATCTGAAGAGCTTTCTCACAGCTGAGAGTTTTTATGCAGCCACGCAGTCTGGCTTCTAGCTAGATGGCAACATTTTAACTATCTCAGCGAAAGAGTTGTTACCCAAATGGAACATCGCTTTCTCGTGGACTTATTAAAAACCGTAATCAGTTGCATGGCCCGCCCAGCCCAGAACACAGAATGAGACCAAAAGCGTGCGGTTTTGTTGTGACTGACGTCTCGGGGCTTCCTTGAGGGACCCTCTCGTCCGTATATTATTTACCTTCATTGAGCGAACAATTAACACAGGGCAGCAAAGCAAGTGGCCTCATTCCTAATATACAGGCTGGGCAAAAGTCGGTTTGCAGGTGTGAGCGTGTGAAACAGTTTATTTTGGTATTATTACTTACTAAGCATTGTATTCTTTTCCACGCGAACAACTGCAGACCAACTTTTGCGCCACCTGGCATTCCTGCTTTGGTGCAGGACCTTCTGGTCTACGGAACTCCACCCATTGGAGTGGCGCCCTCATTAAGTCAATGGCAGAATATTTAACGGCATTGAGTGGCTTCCCCAGAAACTCAGAGTCCTGTTAGGACCACACAAGAGAAACAAGGGGGCTACCGGCAGAACTCCTAGCAGACACAGGGCTGAGAAGAGAAATACTAAAACCGGGACTAAGGGGTCCGTCCCTTTACAGATCAGAGGGCTGTGGGGCTCTATGTTCAATCTATTTTCAAGCGCACACAGCACTGAGACTGGCCGAGTGCAGCTTGCAAAGAAAGCCTCTCCTTCCTCAGGGCCCCGCAGCCTGCATCGAGATGCTACGAGGAGGCACGGGCTCCTGCTTCCACAGCACCCGAACTTCCCCGGGGGCAGGTTCCCATCAGGAACGGGCTCTGTGTCATCCTCACACCACCTTGCACTCAACACGGAGAAATTCCACGAGTTCACCCAATGGCACTGTTCGGAATGCACGGACCCCTTGACAGTCTAGAAAGCCCAGGGCCCTCTTGAGCTGAGTCCTCATGGGTGGGGACTGTTTTGCAACAGGTGGCGATGATACAGTCTGTTGGTTCATGGGGCCCGAGGGCCACCAGCTGTCCCCAGAGCAGCCTGCCAGGACCCTGGAGCCCCGCCCCACCCAGCCCTGGGCAGCCCCGGGCAGCTGGCTCAGAAGCAGGCTGGCATGGATGCCCTCGGGTGGGTGACCACGCTGTCCCTCTGCAGGCGCAGAAGAGGGGCTATATTCATGCAAAAGGTTCAAGTAATCTAGGTTCTCCTCTCACGAAAGGTCAGGGCCACAGTGGTTCAATACTGGAAATTTATAAACCACCTGGATTTTGAATTCATCTTCTTCATATCACACACATGAAAGTCACAGTTATTATTATGTCATTTCCACTGTCTGTCATCTCTTGGTTTATAACCACAATGCACTGTCAATATTCTAGCGTTTAATTTTATAACATGGATAAATTAATATGACAATATCTGCTCATGCCCATTAGGGAAAAAACTAGAGAGGGGAATGCTATTCCTTCTCCAGTAAGCTTTCGCCACACAGAGCTACTAGGAACGACCAAGTTTCACTGCGAGGAAATACAGAGGCCCACGGGAGGGATGCACTATGGGTCCCGCAGCAAAGGCGTCTGGGAGATGCGGACCTCTCTGCAACTGCTGAACTCTCTGCAGCCTTTTCTTGGCTGATCGCCCAGAAAAGTCGGAATGCCACCCACAGGCAAACGCCACTCCCCAGGAGGGGGGTTAATGAAGGTATAGAGTAAGTAATAACTGCCTGATGTTATCTTGTAACTCTTTCAACCTAGCAATGCATCATTCTGTTGGGTGGTCTGTGTGACTACCTGCCACGTGGTTCCCCTTTGTTATTAGCCCTCTTTTAAAAGGGGCCCAGGGGAGGGAGTGGGGGTGGGCCCTTCCCAGCCCGCCACCACTGGGAGCAGTGCTTTGCCTGTGCATGTACGTTTCTCCTATTAAAGTTCTTATGAATTTGAACAAGGTTACATCTCAGTTCTTCCCATCCTAAACTCAGACTTTTGGGGCTTCCCCTAACACTGAAGCAAATATATATTTACGAAAACAAGCCTTTGCAACACCCTGGTGATGGGTGCAGATATGCGTCTTCTCGGTGGTGCCCCCTGCTGGTTCAATAATTTAACTACATCTTTACATAGAGACAGGCAAGGTCCTCAGGTGGGCAAAAGCGATGCACATGGTGCAAATCCTTTCACTTTGCACAACGGACCTTCACACGGCGTCAAAACTACAGTCTTGGAACATGAGTCTCCTCTCTTGGACATCTAAGCTGGAAACGGAAAAGCATATCTGCTGAACTCTTCAAGTTTCTGGACATGCTTAGAGAAGAATGCTGTTGGCATCCAAATATTGGTTGATCGCTGAGTGAATCTTAGCCTTGACTTCAGGGCTGGTCATGAGAGTGGACATCTGGCTCGCTGCTTTGGAAGAGCCAGAGAATGCAGGGCTTCTCTGCCATCTCCCCTGTTAATATCGCTTAAAATAGATCCCGATGGTCTGAAAATAACCCGGCGTGTGTCCATCAACAGCCTTACATCGGAGAATCGTGGTACACACTCCGAGGAGACAATGAGGCACACTCGGCCCACCAGGGGAGGCCCTGTGAACTGTCACAGCACTGTGGGGACAGTGCCACCGGGAACGCGGATGGCAAAAAATGCTGCTGGGAGAGTGGGTTTAGAAACTGTTACATAATAACAATTAAGACTCTATTTTGGAATACATTTTCAACTCCATCTCTTTTCTCTTTTAGATTTTATTTATTTATTTATTTTTAGAGAGGGGAAAGGAAGAAGAATGAGAGGGAAACATCAATGTGTGGTTGCCTCTTGTGCGTCCCCTACTGGGGACCTGGCCAGCAACCCAGGCCTGCAACCCTGACTGGGAATTGAACCAGCGACCCTTTGGTTCACAGGCTGGTACTCAATCTACTGGGCCACACCAGCCAGGGCTCGACTCTGTCTTTAATGACCCGTATTTTTGGATTGGGAGAAAGGTTGAAGTTATCCCAGATATCAACAGACACTTAGAAATTACAGTTCAACTGCTATTCTCGTCATTTGGGTTTGGCTTGTAACCAACCCAATCATGGCAGAGACTGGTATCTGCCCACCAATATCCATCCCCAGTTTTCTGTGACAGGAGGGCTGTGGGTGGGAGTTGTCTGCCGGATAGGAACACATTCCACAGACCTCCCTTGGCAGCTGACTGTCGCCCAGGGACTCGGGCGTCCCCAAGGGAAACGTGGGCAGACGCGGGCAGTACCCACCTGGCGCAGCCTGCTTCTCAGAACAACCGAGGGACCAGCGCAGCCCACCACCCTGAACTCCGCACCTCAGAATTCCTGCAGGACATATGTCTATACTCCTCAAATCAATGAATTAGTGGGACTGTCTCATTACAGCAGTTTATTATTCCTTAACTGACATATCAAGGTCTAAAATTTTAACAGTGGCCATAGGATTCAAGATTTGTTTGCTAAATTCTTTCCTATCACTCGTAGCAAGGTGTTTTTTTTTTTGATGTGTCTTCTCAGGCAAGGGAAACAAAAGAAAAATAAACAAATGAGACATCAAACTAAAAAGGTTTTACATAGCAAAGAAAACCATCAACCGATCGAAAAGAAAGTCTATTGAAGGGAAAAGATATTCGCCAATGATACACAAATAAGGGGTTAATATCCAAAATATTTAAGAAACTTGTATAACTTAACACCAAAAGAAAATAAATACAAACCAATCTGATTAAAAAACAGGCAGAGGACCCAAATAGACACTTCTCCAAAGAGGATACAGATGGCCAATAGACATATAAAAAGATGCTCGACATCACTAGTCATCAGGGAAATGCAAATTAAAGTAACAGTGAGAATCACCTCACACCTGTCAGAATGGCCACCATCAATAAGTCCACAGACACGGGCTGGAGAGGATGTGGAGAAAAGGGGACCCTCGTGCACTGTTGGTGGGACTGCAGACTGGGGCAGTCGCTGTGGAAACTAGTATGAAAGTTACTAAAAAAATCAAAAATAAAACTACCATATGACCCAGCAATTCCATTCAGTGGGTATATATCCAAAAATATCCAAAACACTAGTTTGAAAAGATGCAGTCATCCCACTGTTCATTGCAGTGTTATCTACAATAGCCAAGACGTGGAAGCAGCCCCAGCGGCCACTGGCAGACGAGTGGATAAAGACAACGTGGCACATTTACATGATGGGATGTTACTCAGCCGTACGAAGGAATAAATAAAACCCTGCCACTAGTAATAGCATGGGCGGGTCTAGAGAGTATCACGCTAAGTGAAGTAAGTCAGACCGAGAAGGGCACATACCATGTGATTCTGCTCATATGTGGAATCTAAAGCACAGACTGGCAGTTACAGAACAGTCCTGGGGACGTGAAGTACCGCTCAGGGAACACAGTCAATACTATTGTCACAACAACACACGGCACCAGGTGGGTCCCAGACGCATCAGGGTGATCGCTTCGTAAGATACATAAATGTCTCATCAGTATGTTGTAGGCCTGAAACTAACATAATATTGTGTGTCAAGTGTAATTGAAAAAATAAAATACATTTGTTTGTGGTAGGTTTCACAGATGGCTTTATTGATATAGACAATGGTCGCATTGAGCCTCAGCGCTTTTTGAAAATACACCCAATGGCACCTATGTGATGTGACAGAGCTGGTAGTTAATACTATGGTGTAATCATTATGCAGTTTATAAATGTATCAGATCGACCAGTTGTAAACCTTCCACTTACACAATGCTAGGTGTCAATCATGTTTCAATAAAGCTGGAAAAAAATAAGAAATACTGTAGCAATACAAAAGCAGTTAAGAAGCAATCTTACTCTACCCGAAATGGCCCAGCTGTGGATAGTGCTAACCCTGACCAATTCTGATCGAGCCAGTGAACATGCTGGATTCTAGCAGACTGAACCGGTCTTGAGAATTACAGGGACACCTCCAGAAAGCGCATCTAGATGGTCACTGTGATTATTGATGAGGTGGTGGTGGCTGCCAGTGTCCATTGTGGCACTGGATGTTTTTAAAGAATTTTGACAGACAGCAACCTGGCTGGGTTTCTCAGTGGTTAGAGCATCATCCCATTAATCAAAAGGTCACCGGTTTGATACCTGGTCATGGCATATGCCTAGGTTGTGGGTTCAGTCCCTCATCAAGGCACTTATGGAAGACAACTGATCTACATTTCTCTCTCGCATAGATGTTTCTCTCTCTCTCTCTCTCCCTCCCTCTCTCCCTTCCCCTCTCTCTAAAATTAATGGGCATGTCCTCAGGTGAGAATAAACAAACAAACAAACAAGACCAGAAACTGGATGTGTGGCCAGAAAGTTTGGTATTATAAATTAATTTCCCAAATTCAGAGATACTGTGACTTCTGGGTGAGCAAAACGTTGCTCACTTCCTGTTCGATAGGTCTCTCCAGGCTCAGTCAAACGGGAAAACCAGATGAGTCAGGCCCCTGCTGAGTTTTCACCCTAAAGGGTGCCTCTAAAATTTAAAATGAAAAGCATGCAAACATCTTCACTCTTCTGCACAATTACTCATAGATCCTGGCGATTCCTCGGAGTGCGGCACGGACGGCTGTCACCATCTGCTCCACTCTCGGGTGTGGGGCCAAGCCGAAAGCCGGGACTGGCTGGGAGAAATCGACACTTCTCTCATCCTGTTCTGGCATATTTGCAGTCTTGTTGGTCGGGTGTCTCACCATTGTGAGTCATTGTGGGAAATCAGCGCGATGGGACCTGAGATTTCAAGGGCATCTTTGCAGACAGAGTGGATCAGCACAGTGTTCAGTGACTCCATGCACTTGTCCAAGTCCATGTGCCTGCTCAGCTTTGGAAACCTCCCTAAGAGTCCCTGTGGCGAGCAGGATAAATCAGCCACCTCTGGCTGACCTCAGGCACACTCATGTTATCAGTGTCTGTCCAGGCCTGGCCGTCCAGGGCGGCTGGAACAAAGCCCTTCCTGGCATCACAATGGAAGCAAGATGCCAAGGGCTTTCATTCTGGACGCTTCTTTTAGGCAAGTGAACTTGGTTTTCGGCATTTAAATTGAATGGCAAATGTGTTGAACTGCACTGTCTTTTATCCACCAGCCTGCATGCTATATTTCCAAAGGATAAGTCCATGGTAAAATCCCTTTCAGGAGACACCAGGTTTTATACCAGAATGTCAGGAAGGGCATGCACGAGGCGGGCACTGGGGGTGACCTGGTGACCAGGAGTCACGTCCGTCATCCCAGTGCCCTGATATTTGCAGGCCACAGCCCTGTAGACACAGGTAGGTGAGCAAACCTCAGACGACCCCGTGACACATCCCTTGGCATCCTTTTTTTAAAATCTCAGATAC
This sequence comes from Trachops cirrhosus, assembly GCA_028533065.1. Classification (NCBI taxonomy): domain Eukaryota; kingdom Metazoa; phylum Chordata; class Mammalia; order Chiroptera; family Phyllostomidae; genus Trachops; species Trachops cirrhosus. Next base: position 48,553,152 of record CM052550.1, read on the forward strand.
CCTAGTTCTTTGGCATTTGCCACTTTCTCCTAAAAACCAAAAGCATAAATAACCACACGGTTTAAGCCTTCCTGTGCATTGGACTGAAGAAAACATTCTCTGTTGGAAGAGCAGAAATGATTCAATCCCATAAAAACCATGTCTCAGAAGCCTTGTCCTGGCCTGGCTTGTGCAAAGGAACCAACTAGAAAGCGTCCTTGTTGACATTCTCAGTCGCTGTGGGGCAGGCAGAGAATGGTTCCTCGAGGACCGGCTCGCATCCCTGTGCTCCCAGGTAGGATGAAGAACTGCCCATGGGAAGGGTCTCAGCTAAAAGCCTGAAAAATGAAACCAAGGACTGAATCCTTCAAGACGGGCTGGGTTTGCCCATCTGGACAGTGGACCTAGAAGAGCACCATCTACTCTAGACTCTGTCTTGGGATCCTCAAGCCTTTGAAATAAGCAAGAAGAGTGTGGAGTCTGGAAACAGGGAGAAATGAACACGCCCATGGCATGCTTGCTGAGGAAGGCCGGAGCGCCTGCATGCACAGGAACTGGGTGATCTGCTGTGGCTTTGCCCTGGTCCAGATGCTGGGTCTGAGGAAGAGTCGGAATAAAGAGCTAAAGCCATGCCTGAGGATCCACTGCCCAACTGAGCTTCGTCTGTGGCAGAACAAACATGACAATCGCAATAAAAACTCATTGGCCGCCCTGGCTGGTGTGGCTCAGCGGATTGAGTGCCGCCCTGTGAACCAAAGGGCCCTAATCAGGGCACGTGCCTGCGTTTCGGGCCAGGTCCCCAGTAGGGGGCGCGCGAGAGGCAACCACACAGCGATGCTTTTCTCTCTCTCTTTGTCCCTCCCTTCCCCTTTCTCTAAAAATAAATAAATAAGATCTTTAAAAAGAAAATTCATCGGCCCACTCTGACATCTTGCATGTCTGTTGATTTTCTGACTGCAGTGTGGTGGGCCCAAGACTCCTGCATGTGACGGATCCACAGAAAGACAGGATGTTCCTTGGGGCGGATCTTCTCACTCTTTCTCCCCACAAGCCCCGGCTCTGTTCTCCCACCAACACTGAACTTCCAGCACCGCGTGCCCACCTCTGAGAGCGGCTTTGCCACTTCCCACCGAATTCCTGGTGTTCAACCTAATTCCAGCACCTGAAACTGCCTCACTCAGAGAAGGTGCTCAATATACTTTTGCTAGTCACTTTCCTTGATTACTGATTTAATCTTTGGTGTGTATCTTTACTTTCTGTTGGTGATTCTTTTTTAAAAAAAGATTTTATACTCATTTATTTTTAGAGAGAGGGGGAGGGAGGGAGAAAGAGAGGGAGAAAATCATCAGTGTGAGAGAGGGTCATCTATTGGTTTGCCTCCTGCACGCCTCACTGGGGACCGAACCCACAACCCAGGCATGTGCTCTGACCAGGAATTGAAACGTTGAGCTTTTGCTTTGTGGGACGATGCCCATCCTGCTGAGCCACATGCGTCAGGGCTGCTGGTGATTCTTCTCTTGTGAATTTTTTAAAAATCTTTTTTCCCAGTACCTCTGGGGTGATGATTATTTTTTTCTTGTTGACTTCTGAGAACACTCTTTAAGTTTGCTCTCAAACCGTTAATAATCTTCTATTGTGACCTAAGTTTTTCATTGTCTCCTTTTGTTTTTTTAGATAGATAATAATATCATTAAGAAATAATTTCAGAATGAATTTCCCCAAGTTCTGTCTCTAATTGTTCATGTTACTTTTTGATGGATGGGCCCTTAACATCCAAAGTCAATGCCACGATCCGAGGAGCAGGGGGAGAGAGCTCAGAAGCATAAGGGGGAGGAAGAGGTCCGACCCCAGCGCGTTCTCCCGCGCCGGGTGCAGAGCAGTGATCTCTGCGGGTGCGGGAAGCTCTCCTGGGCCCTCGCCCATCACAGAGACGGATCTCACTTACGAGCCTGCTTGTGCTCAGACACGAGAATGATCAGATGGACCACAAGGGACATTTGAACCTGCTCCGCTGCCGAAACTCTCGCTTCACCTCTGTGTTGGAAAAGGCCCCCCTCAGAACAGAGAAGCACTTGGCTATCACAGGTCTTACTTGACCTGTGTCAGAGAGCATCGGCTGCTCCGGAAGCTCCGGTGTAATAACCTCGTCCGCCCACAGCCAATCGGTCTGTGACAGGGCTTAGCAAATACCAGCAGAGGCTCAGCGGGAGGGCAAGAGGGTCCTGGCTGCACAGCTCACAGCTCACTCCTGACTCCTCCGGTTTCAGTCCCTCCCACCAGTCCCCTGGCCTCCCAACTAAAATCCCACCACCTACTTTTCTCCTGTTGCAGAGTTTGTACATTTCAGTCACGTCTTTACTTCCTGTTCTATGAGGAAGTATTACTAGTTATTGAACTAAATACGTATATATGTGGGATAGCTGGTGTGATTCTAAGTTGCTTGGGCAGGGATTTTATTGTGCCTAATTTCCAAACATGGGAAATGAGTAGGATGATATTCAAACCCTGGGAGTTAGAATTTGAGCCCAGCCCTGGCTGGTATGGCTCAGTGGATTGAGTGTGGTCCTGTGAACCAAGGGTCGCCGGTTCGATTCCCAGTCAAGGCGTGTACCTGGGTTGCGGGCCAGGTTCCCAGTAGGGAGTGTGCAAGAGGCAACCACACACTGATGTTTCCCTCTCTTTCTCCTTCCCTTCCCCTCTCTCTAAAATAAATAAAATATTTTTTTAAAAAAGAATTTGAGCCCAGATTTGTCCTATTCCATGATGGACAAGGCTACCATCTTGGGGTCTCTGAAGTCCGCTGTGCAGGCATCCCCAACAAACAAGTGTGTGGCTCTAACTTAGTGCAGTCTGTCCCCAGCTCAGGTCAGTGACTTGTAAGGATCCCTTGGGCAAGGAGTGAACTGCTAAGTTAGAAACTATAAGATTACTGTGTCTTACAGCATGCCCTGGCCCCTCTTAGGAAGAGAGAGAGAGACAGAGAGAGGGCGGGAGAGAGATGGGGGCGGGGCGGGAGGCTCCAGGCCCTCAGCAGAGTGGTGAGCACGGGAGAGACACAGCCCCGAACTCCAGGCCCAGTGGGGGGCCCGCCACCAGAGCCTCTTCCCAGGCTCCAGCGAGCCCCTCCTACCCACACACGCCCAGAGGGAGCCCCTCAGTCCCTCCCAGGAAGTCTCCTCGTCCCCCATCCACTGTTCGTGCCGTCCCCTTACTAAATATAAACGAGCTGTCCTCGACTCATTTGCTTGAGCCCCTGCTCATCGGACTGGCTCATTTTCCGTAATTCAGTTGTTCCACAAATTAAATTCTTACTGGGTTCAAAACATTTAGCAAGATGATTTCTGATTAAAACCTAATCGATCCAAATAAAGATAAAGCACACGGGTCGATGTGGCCTCCTAGAAGGAGGCCATCCATCTGGCGGGAAAGCAGACTCACGCTGCCTCTCCCGGCCAGCCGAGCTGGAGGCGGCCCAGCGGCACATTTGACATCACTTCCAGCGTATTTCTTTTAAAACACAGCCAGACCATGACTCTGGGCAGCTGACAACTGTGTGAAGGATGCTGGCAAAGTGCACGTCTGAAAAGCTTAAAACTGTGCATTGCAAACACGTCTCTGGTCCTGACAGTTCCCTTTTCCTTATTCAATCAGCGGGACGTGGATACGATAGGAACTTACCTTTCAGCTGACCTCACCCACAAGCAGCAGACCTGGGAGACGAGACCCGAGACCCGTGGACACGTGTCTGATTTGCATAGTTAGTTATGCGGCCTGAGGGCTCCTGCTGAGCCAGGCCATGGGCGCATCTTTGTTTGCCAAACCACAGTGAGTGCCTGAGAGGCGCAGGAACAGGGCACCGGCCGTGCTCCTCAGCGAGTCTGTGCGTAATGACAATGACCTTGTCTTCACAGACGTGAACTCTGGGGCCTTTTCTCCTTCGCAAACACCTGCGCGGTAGGACTGAACACCTCGCCGAGGGTAAGAACCTGACCAGACCGCTCCTTCAGAGCACAGCCGCCTGCCGACTCGCAGCACGCTGGGCTGGAAATGAACGTGCGTCGGTCGGTATCTCTGCAAAGGGAGCGAGCGTGGAAAACCGAGGCGAGTCGCTGAGCAAGCACCTGGCACCAGTGGCCCCACTGCAGACATGACCGAGGTCGTTTTTCAGTGTCCTCTGTGTTAAAGAGAACTGTCACTACAGACAGACTTCAAGTAAAGAGTTAAATGTGTAAGATGAGAAACATGTGCAGGCATCGCCACGATGACGGCTGCGTTTGGACACAGTTTTGCAGAAGTCATCCACCTGTTCCTGTGTCTGTGAGCTGCGGGTGCGCTGACTCCGGGCTCCCTCCACCAGGAGGATGCTGGGAGCCAAGGTATCCAGACTGCAGCCAGGTGTTTAAGGCAAGTGCCCATTTCCGGCCCTCCAAAACGCACCCTTCCCCATCCAAGAGCAAGGAGGCATGAGCATGAGGTGATTTTGAAATTGGAGTTCAAAGCTTTTCCTATCGACATATTGAAGCACAGAAATAGTACCAGAATCAGCTTTCCTCTGCCCTGGCTGGGTGGCTCAGCTGGTTGGAGCACCACCCCAGACACCAAAAGGTTATAGGTTCGATTCCTGGTCAGGGCACGTACCTAGATTGCAGGGTCAATTTCAAGTGAGGGTGCGTATAGGAAACAACCGATCAATATTTCTTTCCCACATTCAAGTTCCTCTCTGCCTCTGTGTCCCTTTCTCTCTCTCTAAAATCAATAAGCATATCCTTGGGTGAGGATAAAAAAAGGAAAAAAAAGAATCAGTTTTCCCCTGAAGAGGAAATTGGGTGTGCAGGGAGTGACCACATAGCCGCAAGAAACACATCAAAGGAGGTCTCTCAGCTGTTGTGACATTGCTGGAGGACAGAGCAATGGGTCACAGAGACATTGAGGAACCAGAAATAATGTGAAGCCATACATAAGGGCTTGGACCTGGCTGCCTGCTTCCTGTTACCACTCTGAATTCTCCATGCCTCTCAGGAAAAGCCAGCATCCACCACCCACTTTGGTAGCAAACATACTGGCATCCTGCCCTGGCTGGTGTGGCTCAGTGGATTGAGTGCCGGCCTGTGAATCAAAGGGTCACTGGTTCAGTTCCTAGTCAGGGCACATGCCTGGGTTGCGGGCCAGGTCCCCAGTCGGGAGTGCACTAGAAGCAACCACACATTGGTGTTTCTGTGCCTCTCTCTCTCCCTTCCCCTCTGTCTGAAAATGAAATAAATAAAATATTTAAGGAAAAACATCTTGGCATCACCATTTGTAAACAAAGACACAGAAATGGCTCCACAGTTAACCAGGCTCTCTGTGCATTCAGATGAATTGGCTGGTTGGTGGGGATTCGGTTTTGCTGCAGGGAGGAGGCCACCAAGCAGGACACGCACGGCTCTGGAGTGGACACACCTGGGCATGGGTCTGCGGCCGGTGCCTGATGGCGCTGGGTTCCGGTCTCTGAAAAGACGCCGGAAGTCCTGACTTCCGGGGCTCTGACTAAATGAGCTAATGTGGGTAAAAGGTTCGGTGCGCGGTGGGAACTCAGTGCTGCTAGCTCCTTTCTCCCCCTTCACTGAAGGCCCATCTGCTTTGGATAACTCGAAGCCCGGCAATGGCTGACGCCCTTCCATACCCAGCAAAGTCAGCAGATTCGTGGTGGTTGCGCTCCAGCCAAAAGCTGCTTCAACTGATTGTTGGCAAAGCGTGTATCGCCTCATTCACTCTCGATAGCTGATCTTGCAGGGGGTGCTGGGTGCCCTCCAGAATGAGGGGAAGGATGAAGAGGCACTGTGAGGCCAAGTGCAAAGCAATGGAGGGAGTGTTGCTGGGCTATTCTGTGCGACTCTGAGTATCTGGGATGTGCCCGCAGCACTCAGCATGAGGCCTTTGCACCGCTGCCGCCCCTCCCTGTTCAAGAGGTCCCCATGCTGCCCCTGCACCAGGTTAACTTCCGCTCAACCTGCCAGGTATCAGAGCTCCTCATGGAGCCCGCGGGTGGCCTCTGACCTAGGTCAAGCTCTGTCATAACCCGGCTCCAGAGCCACACCTCCATTCCCCCAAGGACTCGCTTTGACTGTGCAGTAACCCGTCTCGGTGGTTGTGTGAGGGACTGGCTACTGTGTCTCCCAGGCTTTCTCCCCTGACCTCAGAGACCACGTCTGGTTTGCTCCTAGCGCAGGCGCGAGGGCCTTCTGGGAGCTGGAGGATCACACAGGGGTGCTGGGAGTCAGCTGGGATAACAGCGTCCCCGGCACCTGTGGAGGGAGGGCCTGACATCCCCAGCAGGGGGTTTGGAGTTGAACCCGGGAGTGCAGGAACCACGGAGAGAATGGGAACAGGTGGTGTGAGGGGGCGGCGCCCCCAGGCAGGGAGCCTCCTGTGGCAGGACCCTTCCAGCAAGCCTGGGTGACATCCCTGGCACAGCAGAAAGGAAGGGACAGAGTCAGGAGGTGTGCCCATGCATGGCGCTCCAGCCACCACCACACAACCAAAGGAAAGGGGCAGCGGCGGGGCTTCCGCGGTGCCCAGCACAGGCTGACCTGCTCCCCTGTGCGTTCTGGAGGGAGGTGTGGCATCCGTGTACAGGAGGGTCAGCGCAGCAGGAGGGGCGGCCTCGCTCTAGCTCGGGGGTTCTCGGGCTGGGCTCCCTGGGCCCCTGGAGGAGCGTTGCTCCTGCGCCTGTGGCAGGTGGCCCGGTGGAGGCTCCAGCTTGCATTAGAGAAGCTGCAACGTTCATCTGTTTTGTATACTTGGGTTCTCTGTAAGACTTCAGGAAAAGGAGGAAAGTTATTCTATTGAAATTCTGCAGTCCAGGTGGAAAGCAATGAGAAGGGAGGTCTTCCATCAGCAGGTGAGCGTGGAGATGCAGGGGGACCCACGAGGACGGTCCTTTGTGTCAAGCTAGGTCATGGGTACTGAGTCCTCACACACAGGCTGGCCTTCGAGAACCTCATTCATGGAGGTCAGCTTTGGTGCTCTGCCTCAGTTTCCCCGAAAGAAATCCAATGCCACAAAATAAGACCCCAAACAGGAGTCCTGCCTCTCCTGCCAGGAGTCCATGGCAGAACAGGAATGCTGGGAAGGATGTCACTGTCCCTTCACTCATAGGAAGACCTAAGAGAAAAGTGTTTGTACACCTCAAGGGCCAGGACAGCTCTCTCAGAGAGGACCTGCAGGGACCTAAGTCCTGAGACCAGTAGCACTTCTCTTGCTGTGTCACCTGCAGGTGCAGAGGCGGGGTGAGTGCTCAGCCTTCCTGCTGGCAGAACCACCTGGCCAGCTCACCTGGTGGCTCAGGAAGTAAGGACACAAAGTCAAAGAGGACCCAGCCTGTGTTGGCTGGTCTTGGTTGGCTGATTTGGCCAATGCATGGGTTGCTAAGATGAGGGAAACCAAGAAGGGGAAGCTGGGAGGCGAAAGTCAGAGTCCAGTTAACTTGCTGACTGAGGTACAGTTACTGGGGGGAGTCAGAAATGGCACCTGTTAAAAAAAACCTCAGAAGGTGCTCCAATGATAGAATTTTAAAAATAAGGGGCATTGCGTCTGGTGCCTCTTTAGTGGGCTTATCCCAGGCACCGTCACCAGAGAGACTTTTGGTAAATACGGTCCATGAGTGATGCCCGACACTGGTCCTGGAGGCGGTTCCATGCACAGGCCACCGTGCAGACAGGCCAGCCCCTCAGACATGGGTCTCGCAGGCCAGTGTCACCGGGACAGAGTCATTGAGAGAAGGCTGGGCAATTTCAGGAGAAAGAGAGGGGAACTGACTTCACGTGTCAATTTCTTCCAACACTTACACCTTAACTGCTCTCATTCAGATGCCTTTCTCAAAATCTCTATCTTGTAACCCTGACGCCAAGAAAAAAGAAGAAGAAGGAAAACAATAGTTTCCTGCTTTCTTTGATAACTCCAGTTCATTTTCATTTCCTTGCAGAACTCCAAGGACAAACCTATCTTTGGACATGAGTATTATGAGAGAAGGAGGGGGCAGACTGGAGAGCTTAGAAAGACACAGTGAGTGACTGCAAATCACGGGCAAGATGAGTGTTGTTAGAAATTTTATTTTATTTTCTTAGTTTTAATCCTCACCCGGAAGTTTAATTACTTTTAGAGAAAGAAGAGGAAGGAGAGAGACAGAGATTGAGAGAGACAGAGACTGAGAGAGAGAAAGAGGGAGAGGGAGAGAGACACGTGCCCCAACCAGGGATACAACCCACGACCTCGGTATGTGCCCTGACAAGGAATCACATCTGCAACCTTTCTGTGTAGGGGACGACGCTACCAACAACCGGGCCACCCAGCCAAGGCTGTTGGTAGAAATTTTAAGAGTTTCTTTGTTATTATAAAATCAGATTTCCCCCTTGTGTCTTGGCTCATAAAATCATAGGGTGTTGCCTTTGGAAGAGACCAGAGAGGCCATGCACACGCGCACACATCTCTTCTCCCAGCAACGTGCCCAGCACCTGGGTTTCCAGCCCCACCTCAGGGACCTGGCAGCAGAGGGCTCTGCCCAATGGGAGCGCAGGTGCAGCCTGCCCACCTCCGAGGCCCGGCCACTTGTTCCGTTCCAGTCCCGTCCTCTCCCAGAACTTGGAGCGCTCTTGGTGGATGAAGAAATCACTGACTGGAACCTGTGGCCGGGTCCTCCCAGCCCCCTGAGCAGTGAACTCAGCCAACGGCAGTGGGTCGGCCACGCCCACCCGCCGGGACACGCCCCCCCATTCTAACAGGCTCCGCCCTGCTCTCTGGCCGGAGCCACAGGTAACACCAAGCCCAGCCAGGAACGCGGGCTGGGGGGCAGCTTCACGCCAGAGCAAAGACTGGATGGACAGAGGAAGGGAGACCCAAACTGAATGAAGCGAGGACGGCAGGTGCGGGAAAGGGGAGGAGAGTGTCTAAATGCGGATGTACTTCCCGTGGAAGACGAAAAAGAAACAGATTCTCTCCAGTGAGTGGCTCATCAGGCCTACGGGACCCCTACAGTGGGACTTCGGGGTGTCTTGAGCCCCCGCGAGGGCCTGGCTGCAGCATCTCCCCTAGAAGATTCGCGTGAAGGTTGGCACGCCCTGGAGCCTGGGAGGTCTGGCATTATTTTTAAAACAGGTCTCGGGACCATGGCTGTGCCTCCTGAAAGACCGAAAATCACCCAGCAGAAAAACACGTGTTTTCCTGACAGGGGCGAGCACTGTGAAAGAGGGGGCCTGGCCCTGACGTGAAGTAGACAACTGAGGGCCCTCTGTGACACGTCATCTCTGTGGCGCTGCAGGTCAGGGTGGCTTCCTGTCCTGCATGGGAGTCGCTCACAGGAACCGCGGGGCGGCCGCAGGGGCCTGGCCCCTCCGTGGCGCCGGCAGCGAGGAGGCCGCTGGGCCGTCTGCCCTCCTGTGCCTTCCTCTCCCGTCCAACACGGGAATGCCAGCGTTTCTGGAACAGGGGAGCCCTGTGACCCAGCTCCTGCCCTCGGTGTGTCCTCTCCAGAAAGGGGAGCGCCGGACAGAGCCGGCTGGCTTCGGACACCACGGCTTTCCCGCCCCTGGACCACAAAACTGCCACTGAATTACACAGAAGCATCCTCAAGAATCAGCAGGCCTGGCTCTCTCTCATCGACCTTTTTGAAAATCAAGGCAATATTTATCCATCCTCGTCCAGCATCTGCTAGTTTCCATAATTTATCAAACTGCCTGAAGACTGGCGTTGGGCTCACAGTGACAACCTTTCTCAGGATCGGTCCGGAGTAAAACACCTGTATTCAAATGCAAGAACTTCTCTTTAATTTCGGAGTTAATTCTTAATGTTTATTAGATCCTTTCCGGTTGGAAGGTTATCTTCTTACAACGAACTTTACAAACCTGTACGCATTTATTAATCTTCTGTGTGCACAGAACCCTGAAATCGCGGTTTGAAATGGGAGGGGCCGGAGGGCTGTTCCCGGGTAGGAATAGGGAAAAGCGTACTTGAGCCCCGAGGCTGGCTTTTATTTGTCTGTTTGTTGTTTCCCTGCAACAGTAGCTGAAAAAGGCCTCGGCTGCTTGGGTGGTGGCTGCGGGGTGGCTTCTGGGTGAGGGAAGGCGTCGCCATGAGCGTTGGAGAGTGAACACAATCTTCACGGAGAGGCGTGCGGGGCAGTCACGCGGGAGAAGATGAGAGATGCACAGACAGGGAGGCTGTGAGCTCAGCAGCCTGAGGACGAATCACATTCCGAGAGCGGGTGTGGCCGGTAAGGAGGCCCGTGACAGGCCCGAGGCCACCCAGCCACGGAGGACCCCAGAGCCCGGCGAGGGGCCTTTGTTCTGCAGGCACCCGGGACCCACACAGGGGTTCGAGCAGAGCAGCCACAAACTCAGACCCGCATGCAGGCCCCCGGCAACACGGTGAGAGTACTGGACACAGGAGAGCCACCTAGGAAACTACCAAGTGGCCCAGGCACACCGTGCAATGAGCCTGAAGGGAGAGAGGTAAAGGCTCAAACAAAGAAGGCGGCTGGGGAGCAAAGCTCCCGGCACGGGGGAGAGTGCACGTGGAGAGGCCAGGAAGAGCCTTGGCCAAGCCCGCAGCTCGGGGAGGTGCGCTGGGAGGGAACACTGCTGGGGGAGTGTGACTCCCACAGTCCCCGAGGGAGCAGGGCATCCCCACCATCCCCCACAGGCCCGGGGCACCGAGGAAGGGCCGGTATGTCCCCAAAGGCCACTCCTGTGCTCATCTATTCATTCTTTGCATCGCAGACCGGAGCACGAGGCACCGGTCCCTGGCTGTTGAATGACAGTTTCCCCCAACTCGTTCTTTGCCGACACCCCCTCACCAGTCTCTGGTGAGAGGCAGGACTTGTAGGCGGTGTCTGCTGCCTCCTGGGAGGGGGGCGGCCTTTCTACCCTTTGCATAATCAGGGCACAGCACTATTTCTGACAGATAAATGCTATCCCCCAGTGTACGTGGTTAGTACCTTTCATAGGTTTCTCTGAGCCTAGACTGAAACCCAAACATGTCTCCACGGCTACAAACCACCAGGTCCCCCACCCGCCCCGTGATGGGCTGCTGTCTACGCTCCCTCCACACTCGCGTAAGGAGACTCCGGTCACAACCACGTGGTCAGTTTCTTCAGGAATCTGTCCAGGAATTGAAATAATGGTGTTGCTGTTCGTGGGATCCTCGTGGCGTAAAGCATCGAAGTCGAGTGACTACCACGACCTTATCCCTGTGTCCCCGCCCCAGTCTGTGGCACACAGCAGGTGCTCGGGAAGGTTTACGAGCTGACGAACTGTGGGCCCCTGCGTCACCCTCGACCTCCGCCACTCCTGGAAGTCCACGTGCAGGCAATCCTCACGCCCAGGAAGTCACGTTTCCCGAATCTGCCCCCACCTCTATCCAGGTGCAGGTTCACCATTGCCCGCCTTGGCTTCCATTGCGGGCTCCCTCAGCCACCCCAGCGCGGCTCCCTGCCTTGGTCCTGCCAGCCCTCCCATCATCCTCTGCTGCGCTGCCACAGAGACTTCGCTGAGAGACGCACGTGCCCAACCCCCACGAGGAGCCTGTACCGGCACCTCCCCACCTGGGACAACACCTGGGCAGGGCAGCCCTGTCCTTCTGAGCCCTGACCCACCGCAGGTGCACACGACAGTCACAGCAACCTGCCTGCTGTGGTCCCTCCACCAAGCAATCCGGAGCGGGCGAAGGCCGGTGGGACCCTCACACAGAGAGCTCGGGAGTTCCTTCAGGCCCTCCGGCAGGGAATGCAGACCGATGGCCTCCCTTTCAGAGATGTTTCCATAGGGGACATAAAGGGGGGGCTCTTTTCAGAGGGAGCCCACGCTGGGAAGCACGGGGGTCTCGGCGGTGGAACAACCGGCAGAGACGGGAAAGTTCAGGAGGAAAAGAACAGTAAGGAGCAGTTCGCGCATCTGGAGGAGCCGGAGTGGCAGATCGCCGCGAATGAGCACAGCTGCTTGTTATTCTCACAGATACCTGGTATTCTGAGACGGCTGCAAGTTCAGATCCACTCACACAGAGGCCGTGACTGCTCCCCTCCCCCCGCACCAGGCTGCATCTCCCATGACATTTTGCACAAAACGGTGAAAAGCTCCAAGAAGCAAGAGGACATAGAGCACAGGTTTAAAATGCATGGCTTTTACCCCGCAGACGTGCCTGTCCTTCGGCACACTCACTCTGGACCGCGAGTGGGGCTCCATCACCCCAGCTGGACGCCCTGTGAGGTGCGACACGAGGGTCCTACCCTGACCCTTAGCTCCCTTAGGCCTGAGCGTAGGCTGTCACATCAACAATCATGGGTTTGTTGCCAGGATTTAATTCTTGCAACAGGGGAAGCCCTGAATAAGTGTGAACTAGTTCTGCTAGGGCCAGAGGGTGGCTCGGTTAACTAGTGAGGCTGTGCCCTGATGATGTGGTGGAGCGTGTGGGACGCGGGGCGGGTGCGGACAGACTAAGGGGCGTGAGTGGACCGCTGGCGGGGCGAGACCATCTCGGCTCGTTCATCCATTGGAAAACACGAATCGGGGCTTCTGGACTGGATCCCACGGGGATCCAGAGAGACGTGGGGGCAGCCTTGGGGTCACGGTCCAACCTAGGCTCGCAGGATCCTAGCCTTTCGTTCCATGTTCTTTCTCATTCATGGAGATTTTGTTCAATTTGCAGAAATTATCCTCATTTGCACCATGTGCTCTTCCAAGGTATTCTATTGATTTCTTTGATGCTATGGATACTTTGGACATTATTATTTCTCCTGCTATTAGCTTGAAAAGGACTTTCCGTCCGGTGAGAAACCAAGTCGCAAACACACAAGCTTTCTGTGTACGAATACTATTATTCATTTCTTAGTAGAAGATTACAACCACACACAAGACTGTCCTTTCAAACCCCCAGCAACAGACAGGTGCTCTGTCCTCTAAAGCTGGTGTTGCTGGAGGAAACAGTGTTAGCTTCCTTCCGTTTCCCTGGAAGAGCCATTATTTATAGGGGAGATCGGAACACCCTGGACTCCAGACAACTCTCTCCTCTTTTCTGATCTAACGGCATTTGGAGAGGTCACTGAAGCAAAAAATAATCCCGCAGTAAAGTTTCATGAGGGCTTTCTCTTGGCCTCAGATACGTCCTTCTTGACCATGAGAAATCAAACCTTCTACCACCCAAACCTAAAGTCCCAACCAAGGTCACATGGACGTGACGGGACAGCTAGTCGTACGTAGCCCAACAGTCTCACTATGCGCATGGAGAAAGGCAGGGAAAGTGCAGACTTAGAAAACTTTCTGAAGAGGTCAGGCCCTGAGAAGGCAGGTTGGGCAGGGCCGAGGATCGCCTGGAGCTGGGTGGGGAGCCGCTGCGGAGGGCGGGGAGCCACTGTGGAGGGCGGGAGCCCAGCAGAGCCCAAGGCAGAACTGCAGTTGGGGGGCAGCCAAGGGAGCCTGAGGGGAGGGGCCAGGACATCAGAGAAGACAAGTGACAGTGAAATGAACCAAACGACACTGATTCTGCTTCAATGCATGTACTGAATGAGCTGTAAGGGGAAGATATTCAAAAGCAGTTGTAAAAATGGCTTCTGAAATAGAGCAGAATTTTCAGCCATTTTATCCCAGAAATACAAAAATGACAGATTGGGACCTTTGGGAGTGGCCCTGGGCAGCGTCCCAGCTCCTTGGCTAGGGCCTCATAGGAGGTATCCCCAAGAGTGGGGGGAAAGCGTAGCCCAGTTGAGTCTGAGCAAGATGGTAGACCACCCGCACTCCAGCTCTGACCTCCAGGCGTGAGGAGAACATGGCCTGGAGCTGCTACAGGTTTCTGTACACACCCGGAATACCGGGCGCGTCCAACAAGGGGGCCGAGCAGCAGGACAGACCACAGAACTGGGGCCACACCTGGCCCGGTGCTGCCAATTAAGGATTAATTTCTTCAAGGACATAGATGGCAGCAGGGGGAATTTCACCAGAGAACTGACATGAGAAGCAATCAAAGTAAAATTTTAGAAATGAAAAATACAGCCACCGAAATAAGACCTGAACAGGTGGCTGTGACAGAGAACTGGACCCAGATGAGGAGGGACCGGGCAGGCTGCGAGCAGGTAGGCTGAGGGTCTTTCAGTAACTGAAGCCTGGAGAGCAAAGGGACGGAAAGAGCACAGTGTAAGAGACAATGAGGACACAGAAGAAATGCTCAACATTCACATGATCAGAATCCTGCAAAGTGAAAGACAGAGAATGGTGCAGGAGGTACGTTTTAAGAACTAATGGCCCACAGTTTTCAAAAACTGATGACGGGCATGAAGCTACAGATACAAAACCCACTACGAACCTTAGGTGGGATAAATGCAAAGAAAACCAAAACGAGGGAGGCACGTGGCAAGGTGACCTTCGATTCTCTTGGACTTCCTGAGCTCGGATGGCCTCAGAAGAGTTGAACGAAGCAATGGGCATCCTCTGGTAAGAGCAGATTTTGTTGGAGTGGAATTTACTGTCTTCCTTCTTGCCCCCCATGATCCCACATGGCCCCCCGACTCCGTCTCTTACAAACTGCGGCCAAAGGCGAGTGGAGCAGGGATGAGGTACGCAGACGTCGAGGGAAGCGTCCCGGGCCCACGTTCCCCCCACGCCCCTCCTGGCTGCATGTCATGTAACATGCTTTATATTGTTAGGCTACCGTGGAGCATATTCTGGTGATGTCCGCCCATCCCCCTGACCCACACAGCCACCCCCTTAATTCCTGGGTAACACTCAGGCACAAGCAGCTGCTACAGGCACAGCATGGTGACCGCATCACTACAGGTCTTGGGTCTCCTTGCACGCACTAGGACCAGGTCTTTCAGAAACAAAGGAAACGAGCCAGTCTGGAAAGGCCACACGCTGCAGGGTTCCACCCCCGTGACTTTCTGGAGAAGGCGAAGCCATGCGGGTGGCGAGATGATCGGTGGGTGCTAGGGCTCAGGCAAGGCACAGAGGGTGTTTGGGGCCATGACAATTCTCTGTATGATATGGCAATGGTAGATGCATGTCACTA
Organism: Trachops cirrhosus; assembly: GCA_028533065.1. NCBI lineage: Eukaryota > Metazoa > Chordata > Mammalia > Chiroptera > Phyllostomidae > Trachops > Trachops cirrhosus. The sequence continues at coordinate 48,568,158 of CM052550.1, forward strand.
TGTGTTTATAAAAACCCACAGAATGTACAACACCAAAAGTAAACTCTGAAGCAAACAATGGAATTCAGTTAATAATTATGTATCAATATTTATGCATCATTTTAACGAATGCACCACACTTATCCTAGATGTTAAAACACAAAGGGGAGGTGTGTACAGTTCTATTTCTCCCCAATTTTCCTGTAAATTTAAATTATGCTACATGAAGTAAGGCATACAGAGAAAAACAAACACTGCATGATCTCACCTCTGGGGAGCCTGCTAAAACTGAAATCATAGAAACAGAGAGTAGAATGGTGGTTGGCAGGAATGGGGGATGGGCAGATGGGGAGATGCTGGTCAAAGGGTACAAACTTTCAGCATTAAGAATAATGAATCTGGGGGTCTAACATACAGCATTAGGCTCTGGTCAGATGCTCAGTGGGTTAGAGCGTCATCCCGATATGCCAAGGTTGCAGGTTCCATCCCCAGTCAGGGCACAGACAAGAACCAACCAGTAAATGTGTCAATAAGTAGAAAAACAGACTGATGTTTCTCTCTCTCTCTCTGCCTCTTCCTCTCTCTTTCAAATCAATAAATAAAAATTAAAAAGATTCTTCTTGACCTGGCTGAACCATTTTCAATCTTTTCAATAACTAAAATGGTATAAAAAAAACTCTAGGAATGAGAAATAGTGACCCAAGATGGCAGAGGAGTAAGTAGCAGCTACACTAACCTCCTCCCAGGACCAATCTGAATTACAACTAAATCGTAGAGAAATCGTGCTGAATAACCACCTGAACACTAGCTGGAGAAGCCTTACAGCCACAGACAGACAGAAGAAACCACTGCATCACAACGAGACTGGTAGGGAGAGCAGAGGAGGCCGGAGAGTGCTGGCTGGGCGCCCACAGGCGGCATCTGAAGTGCCGGAGGGATATTTCAGTGGCTGGGAGTTCCCACGAGAAGTGTGGGGTCTGAACCCCATGCTGGGTTCCCCAGCCTACAGTACCAGAGCTGGAAAAACAAACAGCTATGAAAAGCAGCAGGGGTTCTGTCAGCCAGGGAGAGACAGTTGGAGGTGCAGACAGCTTCTTAAAGGGCCAACACAAAGTTTTGTTTGCAGCCTCTTACCCGGGGCTCTGGCGCAGGGAGGACAGAGTGGACTAGAGATGCTTGAAGGGAGTCTGGAGTTGGTGGCTCTGGAGAGAACTGAACTGTCAGCCACCAGGACCCCTGTGCTGAGTCACCCCCTGTATACTGCAAGAGCCATCTCTCAGGCAGAACACTCCCCTCCAAGTGACAACAGCCTGAGGGGCAGTAATAGCCTCGCCCACAGGAATTACTCTGTCTACCCCATGGTGCTTAAGCCAGGCTGCTGACTGCAACTTGATCAGATTAACAACTGATCCGTTAGATGGGCTGATTAGTTTAACAGCTAAGGCAGAAAATACAAAGCAGCCAGAGTGGGAAGACAAAGAAAGAGATCCCAAATGAAAGAACAAGAGAATTCTCCAGAAGAACTACTTGAAATGGAAGCAAGCAATTTATCAGATAGAGAGTTTAGAGCAATGATTATAAGGATCCTCAACAGCATGAAAAAAGACATAGAAACCATAAAAAAGAATCAGAAACAAAGTATGTAATATCTGAAATAAATAACACACTAGAAGGAATAAACAGTAGGTTAGATGAAGCAGAGGATCGAATCAGTGTTTTGGAAGACAAGTTAGAAAAAAACACCCAGGCAGAGCAGCAAAAGGAAAAACAAATTTAAAAAATGAAGAGAACTTAAGAAACATTTTGGACACAATGAAGCAGAAAAACATCTGCATCATAGGAATACCAGAAGGAGAAGAGAGCAAGAAAGGGATTGAGAACCCATTTGAAGAAATAATAACTGAAAACTTCCTTAATCTGGGGAAGGAAAAAGTCGCACAAGTCCAGGAATCTCGAGAGTGCCAAACAAGTTGAACCCAAACAGGCCTACCCCAAGACATATCATAATTAACATCACAGGCTTAAAGACAAGGAGAGAATTCTAACAGCCACAAGAGGAAAGCAGACAGGAGCACCAATGAGAGTATCATTTGATTTCTCGACAGAAACATTTCAGGCCAGAAAGGAGTAGCATGAAATATTCAAGGTAATGAAAAGCAAGGACCTACACCCAAGGCTACCTTACCCAGCAAGGCTCTCATCATTTAAAATGGAAGGAGAAATAAGGAACTTCCAGACAAGAAAAAGCTAAAGGAGCTTGTTAACACCAAACCAGTACTGCAACAAATGTTAAAGGGCTTGCTTTAAGAAGAAAAAGAAAAAAAAAAAAAACAGAGGAAAACAGTCTAACATTAAAATAGCAATATAGTATCAATAACCACCTTAAATGTAAATGGGTTAAGTGCTCCAACCAAAAGACACAGGGTAGCTGAATGGATAAGAAAGCAAGACCCATATATATGCTGCCTCCAAGAGACCCATCTCAGATGGAAAGACGAACACAGACCAAAAGTAAAGGGCTGAGAAAAGATATTTCATGCAAATGGAAAAGAAAAAAAAGCTGGGGTAGCAGTACTTATATCCAAAAAAATAGACTTTAAAACCCAGGCTATAGTACAAGACAGACAGAGAAGGACATTACATAATGATAAAGAAAGGGAACAATCCAACAAGAGGATATAACCCTGCTAAACACACACCCAACACAGGAGCACCTGAGTATGCAAAGCAAACCTTGATGGACATCAGGGGAGAGATTGACAGAAATACAGTCATAGTTGGGGATTTTAACACCCCTTTGACTTCAATGGATAGATCTTCCAGGCAGAAAATCAACAAGGAGACAGCAGCCTTAAACCACACTCTAGATCAACTGGACTTAATTGATATCTTCAGAGCATTTCACCCCAAAGCAACAAAAATACATACCTTCCAAGTGCACATGGAACATTTTCTAAGATAGACTGCATTCTAAGACAAAAAACAAGTCTCAATTAATTTAAGAAGACTGGAATCATATCAAGCATCTTCTCAGACCACAATCAATCACAATGAGAACACTGAAAAATATGCAAAGACATGGAAGCTAAATAACATGTTATTAAACAATGAATGGGTCAACAAGATCAAGGAAGAAATAAAAAAATATCTTGAAACACATGAAAATGAGGACACAACAATCCAAAATCTGTGGGACACTGTGAAAGCAATCCTAAGAAGGAAATTCACAGCATTAGAGGCCTATCTCAAAAAACAAGAAAAAATCAAATAAACAATCTAACTTCACACTGAAAGAACTTGAAAAAGAACAACAAACAAAGCCCAAAGTGAGTAGAAGCAAGGAAATAATAAAGATCAGAGAAGAAATAAATGCAATAGAGTCTAAAATAAGATACAGAAGATCAATGAATCCAAGAGCTGGTTCTTTGAAAAGGTAAACAAGACTGACAAACCTTTAAACAAACTCATCAAGAAAAGAAGAGAAAGGACCCAATAAATAAAATCAGAAATGAAAGAGGATAAATAAGAACTGACACCAAAGAAATGCAAAGGATTGTAAGAGTATATTTTGAACAACTATATGCCAATAAACTGGACAACATGGATAAAATGGAGGAATTCCTGGAAACATTAAATCTTCCCAAAATAAAACAGAAAGAATCAGAGAATCTTGACAGATAGATTACACCTAGTGAAACTGAAGCGGTAATCAAAAAACTTCCAACAAACAAAAACCCTGGACCAGGTGGCTTCACAGGTGAATTTTACCAAACATTCTGAGAACTAACTCCTCTCCTTCTCAAACTGTTTCATAAAATCCATAAGGAGGGAATGCTGCCAAACTCATTTTATGAGGCCAGCATTATCCTACTTCCAAAACCAGACAAAGACACTACAAGGAAGGAAAATTACAGGTCAATATATCTGATGAACATAGATGCTAAAATCCTCAACAAAATATAGCAAACCGAATACAGCAATGCAACAAAACGATCATACACCATGATCAAGTGGGATTAATTCTGGGAATGTAAGGTTGGTGCAACATTCACAAATCTATAAATTCACATAAAATAAAGGATAAAAGCCACATGATCATATCAATAGATGCAGAAAAAGCTTTTGATAAAATCTAGCACTCAGTTGTGATCAAAACTGTGAGCAAAGTGAGAATAGAGGGAACACATTTCAATGTAATAAAGGTCATATATGACAAACTGCCAGCATCATACTTAACAGGCAAAAACTACAAGTGTTCCCCTTAAGACTGGGAACAAGACAGGGACATCCATTTTTACCTCTCTTATTCAACATAGCACTGGAAGTCCTACCCACAGAAATCAGACAAAAAGAAGAAATAAAAGGCATCCAAATTGGAAAGGAAGAAGTAAAATGATCATTTTTTGTAGATGATATGATGCTGTACATAGAGAACCCCAAATATTCCACTAAGAAACTACTTGAACTGATAAATGAATTTGGCAGAGTAGCAGTATACAAAGTTAATATCCAGAAATCAGTTGCATTTTTATATATCAATAATGAACTCACAGGAAGGGAAATTAAGAAAACAATCCCATTCATAATTGCTACAAAAAGAATAAAATACCTAGAAATAAACCTAACCAATGATGTAAAAGACCTGTACTTGGAAAATTATAAAACACTGAAGAAATAAACTGAAGAAGATGCAAATAAGTGGAAGCACATACCATGTTCATGAATAGGAAGAATTAACATCATTAAAATATCCATACTGCCCTATATATTCAATCTATAGCAATCTATAGATTCAATGCAATTGCTATCAAGATTCCAATGATGTATTTCACAGAACTAGAACGAATATTTAAAAAATTTTATGGAACCACAAAAGGCCCCACCTAGCAACAGCGATGCTGAGAAAGAAGAACAGAGTTGGAGGAATCACACTACCTAACATCAAACTATCCAACAAGGCCACAGTAATTAAAACAGCTCTGTACTGGAATAAAAACAGACACATAGATTAATGAAACTGAAAAGAAAGCCCAGGAGTAAACCCACACCTTTACAGTCAATTAATGTCCGACAGAGGAAGCGGGCACATACAATGAGCTAAAGATAGTTTATTCAATACATGCTGTTGAGAAAATCGGACAGATACCTGCAGAAAAATGAAACCAGACCACCCCATTAGAATAAATTCAAAATGGATCAAAGACTTAAGTGTTAGACCCGAAACCATAAAAATCGTAGAGGAAAACATACACAGCAAAATCCTGGACATTGCCCATAGAAATTTTTTTTATCAGAAATATCTCCCCAGGCAAGAGAAACAAAAGAAAAACTAAACAAATGGGACCACATCAAACTAAAAAGGTTTTGCACAGCAAGGAAACCATCTATTAAAAGACAACCCACAGAATGGGAGAACATATTTTCTGATGCATTTGATAGGGGTTAATATCCAAACTTTATAAAGTACTTACAAAACTGAACACCAAAAAAACAAATGACCCAATAAAAAATGAGCAAAGGACCTGAATAGACACTTCTCCAAAGAGGACATACAGATGGCCAATAAACATTTGAAAACATGCTCCACATCGCTGATCATCAGACATGCAAATTAAAACCACAATGAGATACCACCTCACACCTGTCTGAATGGCCATCATCAATAAATCCACAAACAACAAGTGCTGGCGAGGTTGTGGAGAAAGGGGACCCTGGTGCACTGTGGGTGGGAATGCAGACTGGGGCAGCCACTGTGGGAACCAGAATGGAGGGTCCTCAAAAAATAAAAATGGATCACCTTTTGACCCAGCGATCCCACTTCTGGGAATATATCTGAAGAAACCCAAAGCACTAATTAAAAAAAACATAAGCACCCCTATGTTCATTGCAGCATTATTTACAATCGCCAAGATATGGAAGCAGCCCAGGTGTCCAACAATAGATGAGTAGATAAAACAACTGTGGGACATTTACACGACAAAACTGTATGCGGCCATAAAAAGAAGAAAGTTGTACCCTTTGCGACAGCATGAATGGACCTGGAGAACGTGGTGCTGAGTGAAAGAAGCCAGGCAGAGAGAGACACATACCATATGATCTCGCTCCTATGTGGAATCTAATGGACAAACTGAACTAACAAGCAAAAACAGAGGCGGACTCATAGATGGAGAGCAGATGCCAGCTAGTGGGGGAGATAAGGGAGTGGAGGGACTGAGCAAAAAGGAAAAACAACTCATGGACTCGAACCACAGTGTGGTGATTGTTGGCTGGCGGGGGTGGGGGGTGGCATATACGGGGACTGAATGGTAATGGAAAAAATACAATAAAGATTAAATTTTTTTAAAGTCTAAGATAACAAGACAATGGCATCCATCTGTTAAACAATAGACTACAATGACACTTCATTTTTCTTTAGCAGGGAGAATGTCTGAGACTGAATATTCAGTACGAATAACATCAATAAAAGAAGCAGAAAAGGAGGAGAGAGGAGAGAAAGACAAAGGCCCAACTGCTCCCCGTCTTTCCTCGATTGTTACGAAACTACCTGGAGGAAGGAGAAGTCATAATTTTTTCAGATTTTGCTTTACAGTTGAAATCCCAATACAAATTTGCATCCCCGGGTCCTGTGCCCATCTCTAAACCACGCTCTTTCCAGTAACATACCCTTTCATTGGACTGCTTCAGTCCCGCCCGTTCTTTTCCTGACTGACTCAATGCCCCAGGCCCACTTACAGTCAGCTCTCTATATTTGAATTGCTTTTCTTTCTCATGAGGTTCACTTTGAAGCACATGACACTCCTGTGCAACCGTGCGGCTTGGTTTCACAGGCGGGGTGGGTGTATCTGATGCATTCCGCACTGTGAGGGAAAGCCCTTTATCATTTCGACTTCCAAGCCAAGTGCTTGGGGCGCAAAGGTTAGAAAACTCGCCCTTGCAGCAGCGGCCGCCGGAGTGGATCGCCAGGGTGGCGCAGCTTCTCCGCACACTCCTCTGACCGTGGCCGCACACCCACGACCCTCTGCCCACAGCGCAGAGTGCCCGCACGTACAGCGAGCCCCAGGGTGCGCTGTGGGCTCTGGTGATGGGGGTGCGTCAGCGAGGATGCCTTGGTGGGTAACAAATGGGCCGCCTGGCGGGGGACGCTCAAAACACAGGAAGCGCGCACAAGTCAGCAGGGGGAAAGGGTACACGGAAATCCCTGTCCCCTCCTCGCACTTTTGCTGTGAACCTAAAACTGCTCTGTAAAAAAGTCTTTTAAAAAATGAACACAGAAGCTCCATGCCATGCAGGGGTTTTTGTTCTTTAAAAGGGAGGAAGATCTTGCTGGATCTGAACTAATCTCATGAAAGCTGACCCTCGAAGCTGGAAGTGGCCGTCCACTCCACAAATGCCAACACCTGTCCCGGGCAAGCCTCAGGGTGGAGCCCGGGTCCCGCAGGCCCATGGCCGGCCCGGCTGCGCTGGCACAGCATTGTCAGTCCCCCGCTCCCCGGTCAGCTCACACCCCTGCCGTCCTGCCTTTTACCGAGGACCTCCCCAGGCTATCCCAGCCCACAAACGCCTGCGGTCTGTCCAGCTTCAGGTTGAAACGGCCTCATGGGAGAAACTCATTCCAGCTGCCGCCGCTTCCCCAAGGAGGAGGCTGCGGGCTGTGGGCAGAGTGCTGGTCGCCCGGTGGTGACTGTCACTTACTGAGCCTCCTCCTCCGCAGCCCAGCGTTTCCACGGAGAACTCTCTACCACTTCCGCCAGCAAAGCTGAACCCTGGGCCCCCAGTAGACCTCAGAGTCACGGAAGTTCATGAGCACCCCGGGCTGTACAAAACCAAGCACCGAGTCCTGAAATGATTGCGTAACCATACATCTACACAGGCATTTCTTTTTCAGCGCTAGACATAAATTAACGTTAGACATAGAGGTGCTGAATAAACTGTGTGGAAAACAAAACTCCAGAACAAGAAACGAGGAAACTAAACGCGATTACTCTCTTCATGCAACCAACCGCTTGGCCACTTGTCGGGGGAAAGGGACGTCAGGCGGACCGATGGTGAGAGTTTCGCCACCGCCGCGTGAGCGAACTCTGATTCATGCACCTCTTGGCGGGTGCCCAGTTCGAGGGGGACGTAGGGCATTTCTATAATGTGTCACTCATAAACATAATTTACCCCCACATGGAACCTTTCAGGGGTGTCCAACCCGAGGACCGTGGGCGGGATGCGGCCCAGGATGGCTGTGAATGCCACCTAACACCAAATCGTGCATTTACTTAAAACGTGATGAGGTTTTTTTTTTTTATGATTATGTGTCACAATGTATTTAATGTGTGGCCCAAGAGAGCTCTTCTTCCAGCGTGTCCCAGAGACGCCAAAAGGTTGGACACCCCTGGATATGATATCATCAGAGAAAGCATGAACACTTTTCATATCTGACAATGAAAAGAAATAACTGACTACTAATTTTGCAGGGAGTACTTCCACCCTCAGAACATCGCAATGGAAGGACAGCATGTATGTGAGAATTTGGGCAGTTCCTGCCCTCAGCCTCACCGGACCCCCAGACCCAGGTGCCAGGGAACAGCAGGGGAGTGGAGAGAAGGCCCGGGAGAGTAGGGACTCCAGCCAGGGGTCTGCCAAGGCGCCTGTCTGCGGGGTATACAGCCCCAGGCCCCGTCTACACAGGCCAGCTCCCACACACCAGCACTTCCCTAACAGCTAACCGCTCACAGAGGGTCCGTCCGCATTGAAAACAGTTACCTCTGGAGCTCCCTTTGCTTACAGGTCTGTGAAAACACACTACTTGGGGAAGCCGTATACTTCATCCCATAGTTTCTCCGTTGGGGGAGGGGGAAGCAGGCCCTTATTTACCTTCAGAGTTCAAACCACACAGAGACGCATGAGCTCTGTAGGCTCAGATCCTTTTCTGAGAAACACTAAAAGGCAGAGCTTTTGGATCTTGGAAAAATAAACTAGGAGTCCAAAAGCTGTCCGTCATATCCGTGCCTAACACCAGTGAGGTCAAAGGTCGCGGGCAGCCGCACAATCGCACACCGTCTCCTTTGTAGACCTGCGCGCAGAGGCCAGGCGCAGAGCTGGGGTGAGGTGCGCTGCGGCCAATACGCGGGAGTCTCACTGCCCCGGCCACGGGCTCAACCTTGACCTTCGCAATCACCAACACTGCAACCACCAGCAAAGGCTACCACCGAGTGTCAACCGGCTCGATAAATCGCCAACAGAAACCCGCAACGAGAATACAAGCAAGAAGTGAATCGACGTCTGTCGGATCAGGAAAAAAAAATCATTTCTTACCATGTTTATGGATGACACGGGGCCAATGCTGTTAACATAGATGTCGACATCGATGACGGTCGGTTTGACTGCGGAGGAAAACACACGCGTGTTAGTAGTTGTGCCCTTGAGACCTGGGGAAGGACCAGCAGCTCCACGGTCTGCTGCAAAGGGCGGGCTTTTGGGGGACTTCCGTTGCAGCTGCCAATCACACCCTGCCTGTCAGTCTTTCTGAAGTTCTCCGAGGACGACGGATTCTTACTTGAACTTACTGAGTTCTGGGAGAACAGGACATTTATTTAAGAAATGGCTAAAAAGATACTCCGTGGCATTTGTTAGGCTGACTGAATGGCAGAGAAAACATAAAAACAAAAAATATACGACATGTGTAAGTAATTTAGAGTCAGCGTTTTGCTTGACTATGAGGGATGGCTCCGGTATTTATTCATCACTAGGACGCCTGCCCACCGTTCCAAAACAAAGCAGCGCAGAGCAAAGATCGGGAGAACACACACGGCAAAGGAGAATAAGAAATCTTGTTATCACGGTAACTTTAACGCACATACACACATATCACAGACTTAAAATCCTGTAACCCAGAAAAGAATAACACTTTAGCAAAGTGAAGGAATTATGGGTTCCACTATGAGGGCATAACATTTATATAAGGGGAAGTTGTAATATTTAACTTTGTGCATCAGAGGCAAATTGTTTGTTTTTTAAGATTTCATGTATTTATTTTTAGAGAGGGGAAGGGAGAGAGAAAGAGAGGCAGAGAAGCATCAACATGTGGTTGCCTCTCGTGCGCCCCCTACTGGGAACCCGGCCTGCAACCCAGGCATGTGCCCTGACTGAGAATCGAACAGGTGACTCTTTGGTTCACAGGCTGGTGCTCAGTCCACTGAGCCACACCAACCAGGGCACGAATTGGTTTATTCAGCCTTAAGGAAAACCAGTTTCTCTTCCCTTGGCCGCAGGAGAACTTGGGAGACGAGTGAAGAGGCTGCTGAGATGCAGGCGCCTGGGTCATTTCCTCAGCACTCAGCAACTGATCACGGGGAAGAGAGCACCGATTTCAGAATATTCCAGCCCAGGAGAAACATGGATGAGACTCTTGAACCTTTGCACATGAAGTGGGGTGTTTTTAGGAAAACAAGAGCGATTATATCTGCAATTATTCTGATGAGCTCCCTCCGGTTTTGCTAAATCACCATCATTTGCAGGTGAACTTCTGAACCCTCCTTCTGGAGCCACGGGTGGCCCTGTGAGCGCACAGCCTCTTGTTAAATTGCGCACCCAGCAGTCTGTAGCTGAGCCGTGCTTTCGAGACCTCCCTGAAAACGGAAAGGTGATCATGGACTTGAGCCAACTACTCCATGCCTGTCAGTACGACCAAGTTGTAGCAGCTTCAAAGAGCTCTTGGCATTTTGAAAAACACCCCAACAATTCCACACACAATGTATAGACTGAGCGTTGCTAACTACTGTGAACAGTAAGGGGCATCTTTCCTCAACATAACTGGATTCAGCAAGTGTTCTGTCTCCAAACGGTGCCCAACCTTGGGTGGTACCCTGTGAAAGCTGTCAGTCGTCAGCTGAAGGTCTGCTTTGTGCAAGAGATTTTTCTGGTGGCTTCATTATCCGACTCTGAGTTTCCAGAGCTTTTAATCTCATTAAATGGAAAGGACCTGCAGACATTAAACCTTAACAACTTGAAGTGGGAAGCGCCAAGTGAGTACTAACTGCAACAGTGAGAAAAAGGCTTTTCAGAGACCAGAGTTTGGAATAAACACACACTCACACACATGAGTGCACAGAGAACTTAGGGGAAATGATCTAGTGGGTTGGCCAAAAAGTCTGTTTAGGTTTTTTTTCTGTAAAATAAAAGACACATTTTTTTCATTTTCACCAATAACTTTTTGACTTGGATATTTTGATTATGTCGGCTATCTCCTGCCTGGTATAACACTGATTGGTCTCCATTAATGTCTAGATTTGATCGCTATCAACTTCAACTGGTCTGCCCGACTGTGGAGCATTGTCCAGTGGGAAACCTCCAGCATGAAATTCACAAATCACTTTTGACACGTTCGGTCAGTCACAGCACCTTCTCCACACACTGCACAAACCCTTTTATGCATTCGAGCTGCGTTTTTACCCTTCTTGAAATAATAAAGCATAATATGCTGAAACCATTGCGTATTTTCTTCCATCTTCAATAATAAAGTGGCTACACAAAAATTCACCAATTTTGATTTTTTTAAATACATGCTGATATCACAATACAATCTAACAAAATTGTTTCAAATGAAGTTACAGACAGCTAAGCGCTACTAGAGGCACTTATGGAAAAAAAAACAAATGAACTTTCTGGCCAACCCAATATTTTAAGCCAACGCTTGGTGGTTACTTTTTTGGCCCTGGGCCCCCAGAGGTGGCACATAGTAGGTACTCACTGACTATGCACAAGCACCGTTCCTAACAACAGTGGTTTTAATTTCTTGTATTGACTTGGACTTTACCCATTAAATGTGTACATGAGACTGTACCCTGCCACAGGAAGAGGAGTAATTTTAAAGTGTGCCCTGGACCTTGGTGACCACTATGGGTGACCCCAAATAATCGAGTGGGCAAAAGAGAGGGGAAGGGAGAGAGAAAGAGAGAGAGAGAAACATCAATGTGTGGATGCTTCTTGCACACCCCTTACTGGGGACCTGGTGCACAACCCAGACATGTGCCCTGGCTGGGAATCGAACCAGTGACCCTCTGGTTCACAGGACGGCGCTCAATCCACTGAGCCACATCAGCTAGAGCAAAATGTATCAAATATCTTAGCATAAGATCTAGAACTTTAAGACCCTAGGAAAACTCCTAAAACTACTGGGCAGTTTCATGACATTGAATTTGACAATGATTCCTTGGGTATGATGTCAAATGCCCTGGCAAACAAAGGCAAAGACAGACAAATGAGATGACCTCAAACGTTACAGCTGCTGCGCATCCCACAGCCAGACGTGGAAACCTCCTGAATGTCCTTCGGTTACGAGCAGATCCAGAAAGCGTGTTCTGTGCGCACGACGGAACATTCTCTGGCCTGGGACAAGAGGGGAGCTCTGTCCCCTGCTGTCGACATGGGTGAAGCCCGAGGGCTTATGTCAAGTACGGCCAGTCGCTAAAGGACAAATACTGGGATTCCACTGACACAAGTTATTTGAAGTAGTTAAAGGGCCAGCTGTGAAATCCTATGATTCTATTACCATTGATTAAGCCTACATAGTACAAAACATTTTTCGCTGAGTTATTTCAAATTTCTTTTACTTTCAATTCCACTTTGCAATTGTACTGTCTAGTATTGTAAATTAATGGGTTTTATTAATACTCAGCATTAACAGCCTCCTTTTTAAAAGTAAATGATTGGTCCTGTCCCTGCCTTCCCACTTACTCTTCATTCACTCAGCAAGGACTCAGTGGGTGCTCACCGAGCTGGGCGGAATTTAGGGGCTGAGAACAGGCCATAATCAAGACATAAAGCGCCTCCTTTCATAGCGTTTATTTAAATCGTAGGGGGTTAAACAGATGGGAAACGAGTAGGTATTCGATATCTGACAGTGATGATAGCATGAAGGGAATAAGTCTAGGCACAGTAAATGAGATGCAGTATATTTGGTGCGGAGGGGGGTTACCTTCCATACAGTGGTTCGCCCCCCATAACCATTATGCCCTACACAACCTGCGTGGTTAACATGGCCTTGAAGTCCCAGAAGAAGATTTAGTAGGGAGAAAGAAAACTAAACATAACATAGTCAAGGATTTTTCAAAACCGATGGAAGATATCAAATCACAAACGGAAGCTATTCATCAATTATAAAAAAAACGATACCTAGGCATGGCACTATCGAACTGCTAGGGGGCAAGTAAAGAAAATACATTCAGAGCAGCCAAATAAAGGTACAGTACAGAAGGAAAGAAAACAGTGGCTGATAGAGCATGAGAAATAATAGAGGCTGGAAAACAACAATGCAAGATTTTTTAAAGTATTGAAGAAAAAATACCCCTATAATTCCACACGTGGAACCCCATTCTTTGAGAATCAAGGAGAAATACACATATCTTCAGCCAGACAAACTCTGAGCTCGTCTGCAGCCGACCTGCCCTGTAAGAAATATTGAAAGAAGTTTTCTTCACACAACAAATAACTTGCGGCGCCTGGAAGCCAGGTCTACAACTTGTGGCGCCTGGAAGCCAGGTCTGCTTGCAGGAAGGACGGGCACCAGCGAAGACTGGCTGGGTGGTTATGTAACTGAATGCAATCCAAATTCGCTCCGGCCCCACTGTGACCAAACGTTACACCAAGGGGCAAACAAGCACAAATTAGAAGCACTGCTTTGGAGACTCCTGAAGCCAGGTAACAAAAATAAGACGTGCACGCCCGAGGAGAGACCAAAATGGAAAGCGATACGTTCTGTAGAAATTACATGTGTTCTCGAGTTCCCTGTGGCTTGCAGAGGAAGCCCAGTGGACAAAGTGACCCCTGAAGTGAGTCCCACAGGAAGAGAACAGGTCGCCTGGGTGGGCAGGGCAGCAGAAAGGGCTGCATAGAAAGAGTAAGCCACGAATCCCCACTGGGGCCTCGGAGGGTCCTTTGTCTTTCACGGATATTCAGCAGGCAGACAACACAGAAGGAAAAGTCGGACTGGAAGAGAGGATGGTTGTCATACAAATGATAATAAAAGTTTGTGACCGGAATAAAATGTTGGACTTTGATGGTGAGGATGGTTACCATGGAAGGGCTTGGTGTCATAACTAACTTAATCCAGATGTTTCTCGAAACAGCCACAGCTGTGAGGCTGAGATGGTAATTGCCGGGTCAGTGGGGAACTACTTGAAAGGGTTCTGCACGTGCAGAGTCTGGCAGAACAGCTACGCAGCTCAAATGTGGCTCTAAGTTACCAATGGGGACCTCAGTGGTGAAGAGGTCTAGGCCTAAGAAAGAGGTTTTGGAGAATACATATTAATACACGGGAGGGAGGAGGAAGCCACAAAAGTCAATGTCACTATCAAATTAAAGGTGATGGTCTAGCTCTGGCTACTGTGGCTCAGTGCATCGAGCGCCAGTCTGCAAACCGAAGGGTCGTCGGTTCGATTCCCAGTCGGGGTGTGTGCCTGAGTTGCGAGGGCCAGGTCCCCAGTAGGGGGTGTGTGGGAGGCAACCACATGTTGATGTTTCTCTCCCTCTCTTTCTCCCTCTCTTCCCCTCTGTCTAAAAATAAAACAAAGAAAATCTTAAAACAAACAAACAAAAAAGATGATGGTCTAAAAAAAGGGAATGAAAGACAGCCTCCTGAGGGCCAGGAATCTGGGTGACGGGAGGAGGAACAGAAGAGGAGAAGGTATTTCACTGAAGCACAGGGAGAGATGGGTTCCTGTAAAACACGTGCCAACGTTCGACAGAATGCAGTGAAGAGAAAGAAGATTCTCGAAAAAGCTAACAGAACTGAGGAGAGTCGATGCCATGGTCAGAATTTAAACTGAGAGTAATTTCATTGTCTAAGCAGCTCTGAGTTAGGCCAAGGGCCAAATTTTGGGTTAGTGGAATGAGAATCAGAATGAGGATGAAGATCTTTAAAACTAAGTTGGTCCTGATCCGTGACAACAAGGAGTTTGGGACATAGACGTGTTGTTAAGAAAAGGGGGCGGGCAGAGATGAGAATGAAGAAGAGGATTAACGTGGAGGGAGGGGGCTTTGCTGAGGTACAACAAGGTTTGGAAATGATTTGAGAGCGTGGAGCTTGCGAAACCTGACTTCATCTCACTCTACTATTTCTGAAATCTAAACTGACGTTACCCTAGATCTCCCTTTGATTGAGGAATGTCTGGGAATATTATTTTCAGCACAGGGAAGCTGCCTCAGTTTCTCTAGGCCAAAGGACCAAGCACAGTTAATATAATTCGAGAACATCTACCTGTGACCTGGGAAGGTAGGACTCTCTGTATCCTTCTGGCCCGGGCACTCCACGATGAGAAGTCTTTTGGGGCAATGCATTAACAGAGGATGAGGTTCCTTGGTAGATGTGTGTGTGCGTGGGGATGCACGCATAGGGGCGGGGATGGATCTGAGTGTGCAACACATCAGCCTAGAAGTGCAATACTTCAGCCTAGGTATACAATGTATCAACCCAGATATGCAATGTATCAGCCTGGATATCCAATGTATCAGCCCAGATATGCAATGTATCAGCCTAGATATGCAATTACCAGCTTAGATATGCAATGTATCAGCCTAGATATCCACTGTATCAGCCTAGATATGCAATGTATCAGTGTAGGTGTGTGTTATATCACCCTAGATATGCAACATATCAGTACAGGAATATAACACATCAACCTAGGTATGCAACATTAGGGTTCAGAGACATTGGTTGGAGAACATAAGACTCCACCCCTCCCCCACCCCGAGGAATGCCTTCCATCTTTGGAGAAACGGTCAGTTTTGTGCTGGCCTGTGCATGGAATCCCCGGAGCATGGCCAGACCGCCTTGGCTGCCTATTCTACTCCAGCTCCGACTTCCGAGTTGTTTGTGATGTATATGGAACACTGGCCCTCCAAAGGCTCTGCTCGGAGGATGGTGGCCATCCTAGCTGTCAAAGCAACACCAGTTAGCACGCACTGAGCATTTATAACAGCACCATGGCTTTGGCAGAAAGTTGACAAGGTAAAGTCTTAGACAAGCGAAGACATACGAGAAGTTGAAGAACATTGGCAATATTCCCTGCCTTTCTTGAATTCCTTTCTTGCCTGACTAGTGCTTTTCTTAGCTCTCTTGTTTATCTACCTATGTGAATATGTGTGGATGTACGTATTTACTGAAAGCTAACCATGTCTTCAATCTTCACGTATCACCAGATAAAATGCAAATACCTTGCTAGGATTAGCACTTTCCAGCACACCAACATGGTAGGGGCAAATCAGCACAAAAACAGGGAAAGAGTGAAGACTCCAAAGACAAGGCCACCCTGCTCCAACATGGGTCCGTCATCTGCATGGCTGGCTGTCCATCATGGAGCTCTACACGTAAACTTGGGATCCTCTACGCCAAGCGAGGGGAGCCCCGGCAGTGTGCATCTGAGGAGCTTCTGCAGGTGCCTGAGGCAGCTGGAGAGGAAGCTGTGGACGAAGCCTCTTCTAGGCAGAACAGGGGCAGGGCCCGTGGAGAGCAGAGATGCTCAGAGCATGTTTCCCCTCCACGTGCCTGCCTCTCTCGGCTCTTCCTCCGCACCCTCCCCTAACTCTTCCCTGGGAATGTCCCTCCCACCGGGGGGCTGAAGCCCAACTGAAAACGGGAACAACGTCTGTATTTTCCTCTGACCCAGCCTCTGTCTGGGTGCTGGAGAAGGGCCGGGGGAACCCACTATCTCCCCAGCTGAGCTTCCCCCCGATCACTGATGCAGAAGCCTCTGCTCACAGGGACCCCGGAAAGCAAGCAAGAGGCTGCTCTACTGGTGCCATTTATGCCATGGATGTTGTCCCCTTTCCTTTCCTTCCACCTTAATAGAAACCACGCATGCCTCTTTGCAAGGGGTTGGTAAGAAGTGGTAAGGAGAGATGTTTAAAAAAAAAAAGAGCGGCCAGCACCCGATGTTCAGACAAGCGATTTCAGAATTTAATGAGACAGCCAGACTAAGTCCTTTTATTTACGGGAGCCACAGCCACCTGCCAGCTCCTGTCAGCGCGGAGTCCAGGCCACTGGACCCCAAATCCCCCTCTCGAATGAATCTGAGTGATTATCACTCAGAAGATTCCTATCCTGTCTACACTTAAAAGAACAATTACTTACTATAATTTTGGAATCAAAATCAAGGGCTTTTGCACATTCTTTGAGTGATTAGAAATATTAACCTGAACGCGCAACCCAAATATTCAGAATGTGAAACTGTGAAAAAGTTAGTCACTGTTTTGAGTCGCTTGGGTTTGCTGTTAACGTCCTAGAACGACGGAGTAACACACGGAGCGTTCAGGGACTCCGCTGTAACACATCTGAGCAGGCCAGTATTCAACACTCACTCTGGGTGTAAAGTTTTTCTGTTACCTATTAAAGTAACGTACCTAAAACAATTATTTAGCTGAGCTATTTTTAAATGACCCCCACCCCCGGGACAATGAGGCCAATTCCAACTCACCACACGCATCCTATGTGACAGTATCAGGGTCAGGGATCAGACAGTTCCCATCACTGGCTGGAAGGAGAAGGTACGCGGTGGGTGACATTTTATTGAAGAAACCTTTTCTAAGATTTTATTTTGGAAAGTATACATCTAGATAAAGCCCACAGCGTCGGTCCAGACAAACCAATAACTAGGGAGGAGGTCAAGTAGAGTCATCTCCTCTCACCACCTTTCTTGCTAATCAAGCTCCAGCCTCTGGCAGAGAGCTGACAAGCGCTGGTAAGTGTCAGAGGGGGCCCCTTCTCCCAGGCCCTGCTGGTGGGGCACATGCCAAGGCGACTCAAGCCAGGGGCTCACGTCTTGCCCACATAAGGGGTGGAGCTTCCGCCGTGTGAGGAGCAAACCCAGGAGAACAGGGTACTGACCCGCTCCCCCCACCTCCCCAGGGCTGGCGCAGTGAAGACGTCACTCTGGGGGCGGCAGGCTGCTGTTCCAGCCCCCAGGACTATTCGGTGGCACAGAGATTCGTCCCAGGAGAAGAGAAAGGCCGTGAACAGGAGGCACCCTGCAGCTCCACATAAGGACAGTGGCACTATGTGGCACAGAGTGTGCAGAGTTCTGCACCCAGGGGGGTGGTTACAAACAGTGGAGATCTTGCGAGAGCCGTGAAGAGGGCATCTTCGCTTTACGATCCTGGTCACGAAAAGCAAAGCAGCAGAACCAGGTCAAGTGAGGGAGCCAGGAAAGGAAACATCTGTCAAGAGTCCTCCTGGGTCTGAAATTCTCTGCCCAGGTGCTAAGCTGCGCCTGTCCTAAAGCAATCTGAGAAAGGTATGTGACGTACTGAGCACATTCCCCAAACCACAGACACACAGATAAAGACGGACAGCCCCCCTAGCACGAGGCTTTAGCACAACCACTGACCGAACACTGAACAAGAAACCACGCTGACTAACTGGCATTTCCTGAGGAAACTGGGCCTTAAATAAAAGCACGGGCTTCCCTGGAAGTCTGGGAGGTTGTGCAGGACTGAGGCTGCAACATCTCAGCGGGATAGGAGGGGAAATATTGGCCCTGCCAGACCCTAAGGGACCCGGGGTGAAATGTCAAATTCCTAACCGTGCCAGCCGCCTCCAAGTCACGCGGACTTTCACTGGTAAACAACAGAACTAGCTAAGGGGACTCAGAGACAACCAGTGCGCAATAAGTATACTATGCTGGCCCAGGCAGACGGCAACCACTAGGCTGCTGGGCTAAGACATGAATATAATAGGGGAAAAAAACCGAGCAGGGACACTAGGCAGGCCTACTCTGGGGAAAATTGACTTCTCAGAGTTTTACGGGTAAGTCACTGAACAAATAAACAAAGACCCAAGCAAACAAAGCAATATCGATGCCCAAATGATAGAGGGTAAGTATCCAGAGTTGCTCCAATATATTATCTAAAGGGTCAAGTTTTTTAAAAAAGTGTTGCATCACACCAATAAACAGAAAAAGGAGACGCATGCCTGGGGGACAAAGCAGATAACAGAAACTACTTTTGAGGGGTCCCAGAGGTTGGACCTCAAAAAGACTTCAAAAGAGCTATGATACATTAAATATGTGCAAATAATTCAAGAAAACCTACCTAAAGAATCAAAGAAAGGTGTGATAACAAAGTTGCATGGCCTAGAGAATATCAGTAAAGAAAGGGAGCCCTGCCTGGTGTGGCTCAGTGGATTGAGTGTCAGACTGTGAACCAAAGGGTCGCTGGTTCCATTCCCAGTCAGGGCACCTGCCTGGGTTGCAGGCCAGGTCCCCAGTAGGGGGCGCATGAGAGGCAACCACACACTGATGTTTCTCTCCCTCTCTTTCTCCTTCCCTTCCTCTCTCTCTAAAAATAAATAAATAAAATCTTTTTTAAAAACCCTGATGAAAATAATAATGTAAGTAATTGAGAGTCAGAATGGTTGCATGTATCTTATTCTTTTTGCCTACCTAATTTAGAAAGAAATTGCAAAAAAATCGATATGTATATATTTGTTTTGTTAGACCCATAACAAGTAATATATTTTAAAAATAAACTATATGTAATATATGCCTATTCATTAACAAATATAGTTAACAACATACAGCGAACAAGAATAGGAACAGTGGTATGTTTACGACAAGAGCCCAGAGGCCGTAAGAGAGGACACAGCTGTGTTGGAATCGATAACGACCCCAAATGGCAACTCTCTCACAGGAAGAGATGAGGAAGGTTATAAATTATAAATAAGGGTAGCATTTAAATGATAAACATAATTTTAAAGAAACATGAGATTATATAAATAAGAATAAATTATTGGGTTCATAATACCATATATAGACGCAATATGTATAATAGCACAAAATGGGGGGTAAATGGAACTACCTGAGTAAATTTCTACATTCAAATCAAACTAAGTTAGTATAATCTCAGATTTATATTATTTCAAGTAGCCACGATTTTGATAAGATGTATATTGTAATCAGTTTGCAAATATGAAAGAAATTTAAAAATGTAATTAAAATCCCTTCCATCCATACAACAATCTGAACATGGGTATTTATAACAGCTTTATTCGTAACTGCCGAAACTGGAAGCAACCGACACGTCCTTCAGTAGGTGAGCGAATCAGCAAACTGTGGTCCGCCCGGGCAATGGAGTATTATTCAGTGTGAAAATAAATGCACCATCAAACCCTGGAAAGACATCGGGACTCAAATGCATGTTACTAAATGAAAGTCGCCAGCCTGAAAAGGCTGCATACCACAGGGTTCCGACTCTGTGAAATTCTGCAAAAGGCAAAAAGCTGTGGGCATGGTAGAAAGACCGGATGTGGGGGAGGGGGATGGATAAGCAGAGCACAGAGGAATTTTAGGGCAGTGACACTGTTCTGTATGATGTTGCAATGGGGATACAAGTCCTCATACATTTGTTAAAACCCACAGAAAGGACAACACCGTGAGAGAACGCCAGTGTAGACTACAGACTCTGCGTGATTATGATGCGTCCATTTACGCTGACCCTTGCAAAAATGTATCATTCTTGAGGTGACATAAATAAATGGGGAGGCTATCACTGTATGGAATCAGAGGGTATATGGTAAATCACTGTACCTTCCTCTTAGTCTTTAAAAAAGATTTTATTTATTCATTTTCAGAGAGAGTGGAAGAGAAAGAGAAAGAGAGGGAGAGAAACATCCATGTGTGGTTGCCTCTTCTGCGCCCCCTACTGGGGACCTGACCCACAACCCAGACATGTGCCCTGACTGGGAATTGAACCAGTGACCATTTGGTTTGCAGTCCGTGCTCAATCCACTGAGCCACACCAGCCAGGGCTCTGTTAGTTTTGTTGTAAGCTTAAAATTGCTTTATAGAGAGGCCTTTCAAACCATGGAAACTAAACTGCTTTGCTAGAGAATATTCACTTAATACAAATGAAAATAATAAACAGAGAAACAAAAAAAGGCTGGAGACATAGTGGACAAAAATGTCAAATGTAAGACCATGTGGTAATAACATTAAATACAAACGTTAAACGACCCAGTCAAATGGCACAGGTCACCCCAGTGGGTGTGAACACGGAGCTGAGCCGGTGTCGTGCTCAGGAGACACACTGCAAACTCAAAGGCACCAACGGTGCGAAATCGAAAAGGCAGAGAAGGACATCTCATGCAAAGCCCAGCCGTAGGAGAACTGAAATGGCTATACTAATATTAGACAAAGGTGGTTTGAATAAAAATACTACTAAAGGTAAGGGGGAATATTGACTTCACAGTGATGGTGGGTCAGTACAGGGCTGGGCAAAGCAGGCCTCCAGCGGTTCATGTGGAAAGGGATGATTACACAGCTGTGTTAATTAACTCAGAAGAATGGCACTCACCACTGTAAACCAACTTTGGCCCGTCCCTGTATATTGTCGAATGCAATAATTATAAATAGTTACATGCCTAAAAGTAGTGCAAAATTATAGAAAGAAAAAACTGACATCACGAAGGAAGAAAGAGAAAATGCAATATGTAATACTTGGAGACTTCAATTTTCTGCTTCCAGTAACAGAGAGAATAACTAGGCAGATGAGAAGGGAAATAGGGGATGTGAGCAACACTATAGAAAAAACAGACTTAACAGGCTTCTGTAAACATCCCAACCAGCAATGGCAGAATGCACGTTTTTCTTCAGTGGATATAGAACATTCTAGAGGATAGAGCACATTCTAGGGCCCCCCAAAAGCCTTGAGAAACATAAAAACACTGAATCATACAAAATGTGTTCTCCAACCACAGTGGAATTATATTGTGTCAAGAAAGAAATAAAAAAGGAAACAGGTAGGTATTCCTTTTGCTGAATGTGAATGAAACCAAAATATTGAAATCCGTGGGATGCCCCATAGCAGTTCCTAGGAGGGGTGCACAGCGTCTAACACTGAAGTTAGAAAAGGTCTCAAATCAGTCAACCTTCTACTTTAAGAAACTAACTATAGAGCAAATAAAATCCCAAGGAAGCCAAAGAATGGTAATAGTACAGATCTAAGGGGAAATGAGTAAACTAGAAAATAGAAAAATAATTACTATTCTTGGGGGTGGGCCCTGATCTCAGTATTTTAGAGTGTTCCAGGTAATTCTGAAGCAAAGCCAGATGTGGGAACCGCTGGACAGGTTTCCTTAAGAATCCCTTCAAACCATGCTATTCCCCCAAACTACGACGTTGGCACCTGCATTTTCCCCTCACATGTCAATTAGCAGGCTAACAGCCTAATCAGTATGGGCACAGGAAGACTCGGTAAAAAATCTGTAAGATATTTTGGATCAGGATGTGAATTGGAGATGGATGAAACACTGGCAGCTGAACAGAAATCTCAGGATAAGACAAAGCCTTTTTGCCCGTGGAGCTCCAAGGTTGTTTCACTACCCAAACCAACTGGAACGGCAGCTGAGATGGGGCGGGGGGGGTCTGGGGACAAAGCGCACTGAAGGCACCTGACACTTTGTCTCCACTGTCCTTGAGCCAGGTGTCACAGTCGGTCACTGCGATAATGACCCCCTTTAACCCAGGGAGGCTGTCTCTGCCTCAGTGAGCATGCCAGTAACTGGGAGGAGAACCCATCACTTGTGTCCAGGCCTTTCCTTCCTCAAACGCTCTCTAGTCCACATGACGCCGTTTACTCCGATCCCCAGCAACAGCAGACAAACAAAAGGAACAGGTCCTCTGTCATCCTATGAACTCCACTCAATATTCAAACTGAATTAGAATTATCAGACTAACTAACTTAAAATTTGAGGACACTCATAGGCAACGATTTTTCTTTAAGATTAATCACTAAATCCCTGGCTGGTGTGGCTCAGTGGATTGAGTGCCCGCCTGCGAATCAAAAAGTCACTGGTTCGATTCCCAGTCAGGGCATGTGCCTGGGTTGCAGGCCAGGTCCCCAGTAGGGGGTGCAAGAGACAACCACACATGGACGTTTCTTCTCCCTTCCCCTCTCTAAAAATTTAAATAAATAAAATCTTTTTTAAAAAAAGATTAATCACTAAAATTTCCATGATAAAAATGTTAAAAATAGAGGAAGAAACAGCTCGACCAATAATTAAAATTTTGAATTATCAAAAAATAGATACAGTCCAGTCATTTGATTTTATACCTGGGACACCTGATCTGAGTTATTTACCAAATTACATATAAGAAAAAATAAAGTATGTTTACATCGAAACCTGTATGTTCCCTACCAAAAAAAAAAAAAAAAGCAAAAAACTAAAAAAAGAACGGCCGAGTAAGAAGCCTTTGTAACGTACTGAATGGCACACACAGGCTGTAACACGGCCTTGTCCTCCACAGAGCGCTCTGCCTTAGGGGAGAGCTGTGTGTAAAGCAAGGTAACAAGCGCCTTCGAGAAATCCTCAGCCCTAACGTGCGTGCGAGGAAAGGATCGCCGCCCAGAATCGGGGCGGCGCGGAGGATGTGGGGATGGGTCACCTACCAACCTGTGATGAGCTGAGCTAATGGGTCTCAGTTCAGTGTCCTTGGGCTCCCTAATTAGTCTCTCAAGGAGATGACAGGTGCAATTGCCCCACAAAACGTGTTCCCCACCTCCCTTATGCATCTGAATTAACTTTGTCAGAGAATCAGTTAACTGAGTCTACAGTAATAGCTTTTATTTCAAGCACAGCAATTAAGGATGTCTGTTTCCTCTCCTCCTCCATCTGTTCTGAGGATGGAGTGAATACATTTGAATTATTTTCTGGGTGTACAGTCCTGCCGACAACCCGGCCGCCTGCAAAGGAGGCTGTGGTTTCTAGGTGAGGACTAGCCGGGCTAAGCTAAACGCACAGGGGGGACGGTCATCCCGTGTGCATTCGGGAACGAAAGGACAGTTCGACTCGAGTCAGTCAGAGGGGCCCTCTGAAAATCAGTGTCCAGCCAGGGCAGGGACGCTGGATCTGTCCATGAGCTATGTGTTAGGGACCCCAAAATATCCCTCACCCTGCCTCCAACTTCCTCTTCCTCTGACCTACAAGCACCTAACATTTCCACTTCTGTACCTCACCTCCTCGGGTTAAAACCTTCTGTGTGGCCCTGAGTGGTGTGGTTCAGTGGATTGGGCATCGTTCTGCAAACCAGAGGATTGCCTGTTCAATTCCCAGTCAGGGCACATGCCTGGCTTGTGCGCCAGGTCCCCAGTAGGGGGTTCGTGAGAGGCAACCACACACTGATGTTTCTCTCCCTCTCTTTCTCCCTCCCTTCCTCTCTCTCTAAAAATAAATAAGTAAAATCTGTAAGAAAAAAATAGTAAAACCTGTGTGTCTTATTTTTTCTTAAAAAATGTGGAAACTATCAGGATGAGGTTTGTATCATATTATAAATCATGATGTGAACACAATACATTTGATTCTCTTACAGCCCTTCCCGCATTTCTAGATTTCTAGATTTTCTGCAGGTCAGTAATCCAACACTAACTCTCAGGGCCCTGGGGCAGGCGTGGCTGCGTTACACGCCAGGAACCAGCTCAGAAACACGTGGGCCTTTCTCTGGTGTTCTCAGAAACTGCCACCAGTAGCCTTTACGCATTCGTTTCATAGTTCTATGGGAACTCAGTTATGCTCACAGCTCCTCACTGCAAAATATTAAAGAGCAACGTAATAAAGCTTGCTTTAAAAATTATACTTTAAGGCCCACCTTTTATTTCTCTCAGTTGCTTTCATGGATATTATCTACAAACAAAACTCCTGACCCACTTGGAGTCACAGTCCCACGACGTGGTGAGTTTCTTGTTCTCCTTCATCATTTGGAGAGTGACCCTGGAATGGGCAGGAGGTCGTCCCAGAGGGAGCCCGCCAGGTCACTTCAGGGCTCCCGAGTCAGAGCCTGGCTGCCATGTCCAGCGCGGGCCACCTGGAGAGACGAAGCCCCAGGCGGCACCTCCTCCAGCGCTCTGGCTGAGATGGGAGGGGACCAGGGTGTGCACCATCTGCTTCAGTTACAGCAGCAGCAGCAGCAGCAGCAGCAGCAGCAGCAGCAGAAGCACCAGCAGCACAGCTCTCTCCTCACCCCTGCCACCAGCTTCCTATTATACTGGATGCTCATTGCTGCACTTTTAAAGGGAGTTTTAACTAAGCTGAGGGAATGAGCTTTAGAAAAGCCTGGCAAAGAAGCCCCGATAGGGTCCTGGCCGGGTAGCTCTGTGGGTTAGAGCATGGTCCCAATACACCAAGGTTGCAGGTTCGATCCCAAGTCGGGGCACACACAAGACTCAACCAATGAGTGCATCAGTATGTGGAGCAACAAACTGATGTCTCTCTCTCTCTCTCACCTCTCTTTCTCTCTCTCTCAAATCTATCGATAAAAAAATGAAATCCACAACCCCCTGATCAAGAGGAACAAAAATGGACTGCTCTAAGACTGACCACGGCTAAGATAAGAGGGCTTGGATGTTCAGCCTGAGTCAGATGAGCCTGTCAGCCGTGCCCACGCAGGGCAAATGTTCTCCAGTGTCCATCCACCTGTAACAGCCAGTATGTAACCTTTTATGTTTCCCAGCACAGACTGCACTTGGCACAAACGGTCCAGGCTGTGAACAGGGAATCTGTAAACAATCTATTTTCCAGACCATGGTTCAAATTTCTTGAAACCCTGAAGGGAGAGAAAGTCACTCGGGTC
This sequence comes from Trachops cirrhosus, assembly GCA_028533065.1. Lineage (NCBI taxonomy): Eukaryota > Metazoa > Chordata > Mammalia > Chiroptera > Phyllostomidae > Trachops > Trachops cirrhosus. The sequence continues at coordinate 48,593,738 of CM052550.1, forward strand.
ATTACCCTTCCTTTTCACAATTCTCTTATTAAAAGGTTTATCCTCCTCCAGCCATTTCGAGCTCAGACGACAAGATCTGTGCCCAAGATAAATGACACCCTGCATAACCCTGAACCGGTTAAGGACACAGCTGAAGTATTACTTAGAATGATGGATAGTTAAAGGCAGGGAACTAAAACAGATACATCCATAATTTAGGAGTTAGTTGAGGAGAGATAATAGCTGGGAAAGGAGGGAGTATTTTTAAAACATAATGATCGCAATTTGTATTATGAAAACTAATTAGAGGACTCCATGTGGATGTGTTACTTCTGTGCGACATAAATGAGTCTATTCGGTTCGTTCTATTTATTGTTGACAATGACAGTGATGAGCCATCTCAATTATTTCCTGGTGTTGGATCTTCGCGGACGCAGTGGGGAGATGCCGATGTAAACTTCAGCATTGGCAGTGAGGAGCTGGGAACAGAGTCTTGAGGGGGTGGGATTGGTGCTCAGCTGCAGGATTGTGGGAAGGCCGTGAAACTGGTGCAGAAACCGGTTCATGGTTACACCACATGACGTCACCAAGACAGACCTACGACATGCTTATAGAGGTGAAAATCTGACGCTAGAAGCATCTCCGGGGAGAGGCACTCGATCTGCCCCAGCAGGGAGGAGAGGGAGGTGCAGGGCACGGGAGAAGCCTGCGCGCAGGAAACGAACTGAGCCTGGAAGAAAGGGAGGGATGAGTCCCGGGCAGGAGTGGGAGAAAGGGGCCTAGGGCATCGCCAGCTGGCATGATGGGGATCCCGAGAGGAAAACGGCAGCTGGGTGCGTCAGAAGGGTATGATATCAGATGCAAAATATCCAGAAATGGAAGCTACCTCTCTGTGTCTTTCTATGGGGCTGGGAATAGGAGAAGGAAATGCTCTTGGGAGACCCCTTTTTCTTCTCCTTCCCATTAGAACACAAGTGTGGACAGCATCGGGCGGCTCCCCACCTGGGCATGGCTCCCGGCAGGACGGAGCAGAATAGATGCTCAGTAAATGTCAGTTGTCTGACTGGAGGAAGTGATAAGGAAGTAAGCAAATGAACCGGTCATTACAGTAAACTAATGTTAAACCCACATACAGTATGATGGGATGAAAATATACATCACGTGTCTCAAGGGAGAGGCATGAGAGTTATAATAAATAGGCTACATGTAAAAAAAGGTAGTGAGAAAAAAAAAGAATGTGTATTTTTATAGGAAATTCTGCTTTAAAGCAGAGCTCTTCTAAGCCAGGAAGGAAAGGGGATCGCTCTAACCCAGTATCTTTTTTTGTCTTCATCCTCACGCGAGAATATGTTTGCTGATTTTAGAGAGAGAAACGTCCACGTGAGAGAGAAACACTGATCCGCCGCCTCCTGCAGGCGTCCTGACTGGGACCGAGCCCAGGATCGAACCCGCAACCCAGGCCCGCGCCCTGCGCGGGACTCGAACCCGCGAGGCGGCTAGGGCCAATGCAGTGCATTTCACCGGGACAGCCGTTCTTGCGCAGTCCCTCTGACTGCACGTCAGTGCGCCGCTGTCCGCGTCACTCAGATACTATTTTTCACTTCAGTGAGACAGGAAGAAGAACCCTGAGATGCCCCGGTGACCTCAACCGCCCCCCACGCCCCAAGGCCGTGACCCCGCACACGGTGGGACGCGCACACCCTGACCCCGGAGAGCATCCCGCTTCCTGGCTTTCCGCGTCCATGTTTCCCTAAACCCCTTCGGCCACCTGACGATGACGTCTGCGGCCTCGCGTGCAGGCCCGGAAGGCCACGAGCCCCCAGGTTTGGAACGGAAAATCCAGCCTCAGAGGCGGTGGATCCTGCCGTCCCGCGGCACAGGACGAAGCCTCGGTGTGTCCCTTCCACGGTGGGTGTGTGCGCGTGTGGGGGCGGGGTGGGGGGCGCCCCGTTTGGGGCGTCGCACGTCCTGCAAACAGCGCGGCAACCCACGCGGGACAGAAGGGCACGGAGGTGGGGGAGGTGCTTGCTGCAGCCCAGCACAGGACGAGCAAAGGTCGGATGGGCCGCACTTGCCCAGAAGAACGCGGGGTGAGTCTTCTGACAGGAAAAACAAGACGCAGAGACCGCGCAGAGAAGCTGCCCAGGCGGCGCTTGGCCCTGAGGAGGCGCTGGGTGAGTGCCTGCGCCACTGTGGGGGCGCTGGCCTACCTGCAAGGTCACCGCGCGGGGTCTCCGCCACACTGCCCGGAGAGCTCGCCTCGGGACAACCGGAGCGAGTGAACAGCAGCACGTTCGCCAGGGCCTCGCAGCCTAGAGCAGCTCCTCCAGGCAGGCAGTGCGCAGGCATGATGTGTGCGCATGCGCGCCCCTGAGAGTTCCCACGGCCTTCTGCACGTGCCGCTGGTGCGGAGGTGGCTTCTGTTGCTCGAGGCCGGTTTCTCTGCAACAGACGACGGCTCTCCGGGACTGCGGGAATTCTCCAGGGCCAGAGGAGGTGGTTGATGTGCCCAACACCTTGATGGGGCAGTGGGAGCTGTGTGGGGGGTCTGGGTGGCCTGCAAGGTCAATGCTGGGAGTTCCTGGACACACTGCCCGGTCCATTTTGGCCCCAACAAAGGGAGCAAGCAGAATCACCGAGGACATAGGACACGCACCTGGCCTCCGCTCCTGGAGCTGCTCAGAATGGGCACCTGATGCCTTAGGCACCCGTTTGGCCCCTACCAGCCTGCCAAAAACTCCCAGCACACACAGCCTACACAGAGTATGCTTCCACAGAAGGCCACTTTCCAAGACTGGAAAAGACAGCTATTTTGTCTAATTCATATAAACAAACACAGAAAATGAAAGATAAAAGAATATCTCCTACATGAAGGAATAAGAAAAATCCATTCCCCCCCCCAAAAAAAAACTAAGGAAAGGGGAATAAATAATTTGCCTGATGAAGAATTCAAAGAAATAGTGATAAGCATGCTCATCAAATTTGAGAGTGGACTAGAGGAACTTAGGGAGAAGGTCAACAAAGAGAAAGTGTAAGAAAGAACAAAGCAGATCTGAAGAATACAGTAAGTGAAGTGAAAGACACGTAAGAAAGAATCAAGAGGTTAGGTAACACAGAAGGATGAATCAGCCACCTATATAAAACCAGTGGGAATCAACCAATCAGAACAGCAGAAAAAAAAAGAATTTTTCAAAAACGAGGGCAATTTAAGGGATCTCTGGGATAGCCTCAAGCATTCAAATATTCACATTATAAGGCTCCCAGAAGAAGAAAAGGGAGAGAATGGAACAGAAACCTTATTTAAATAAATAATGAAAACAGAAAAGGAAACAAATGAAGCACAGAGAGTTCCAAACAAGATGCACCCAGAGACACCAACACCAAGACGTGTGGTAGTTAAAATCGCAAAAGTCAAAGACACAATCATGAAGGAATCAAGAGAAACACGAGTTACACACAAAGGAGACTCTATAAGACCATCAACTGATTTCTCTTCAGAAACTTTACAAGCCAGAAGGAAGTCACAGGACATTTTTAAAGAGCTGAAAGAAAGAACACTGCAATCTAGAATGGCTTACCCATTAAAATTATCGTTCAGAATTGAAGGAGAGATAAAGAGTTTCCCTGGGCAAGCAAAAATGAAAGGAACCTAATCACCCATAAACTAGCTTTACAAGAAATGTTAAAGGGTCTTCTTTAAGTAAAAAAGGAAAACCATAACCAGAAATAAGAAAATAAGAGAAAAGGGAAAAACATCATAGGTAAAGCCAACTCTTCAATAAATACAGCAAACAAGACATTTAAAAAGCTACTATGAAGCTTAAAAGAAAAAAGTATCAAACTCAACTCATACTACAATAGTAGGTATGTTGGGAACCGCGCTGCCCCGTTTCAGAAGTTGTAACCCCCCAGGGCTAAGGCAGAGTAAAAAGACCTTGAGACCCTAAGCCACTAAGGACACAAAGCCTATCTCCTTGGCTGAGCACCGCCTCTGTCCACTTCACTTCACCCTTCCTGGCCTCCAGTACATGACCGGTTAGCCAGTGATGGGTAAGATTCATCAAGGGAGGGACAACCTTAGATAAGCAGGGTCATGAGGGGCCCTCAAGGAAGGACTTGGGGGGCTATGGAGAAAGGGGGCGATGGACCCTCGCCCCTCGGCTTTGACATAGCCTGAGTCCTCATTCTGTCTGAGAGAAGACTCCTAATCTCCTGGCTGCCTTACTCCTCCTGCTTGACATAAGCCTGAAACAATGCCAGAGGTGGGAGCAGCCCTGTGCTGGAAAGGGTGGTTCCCTAGGGCAATCAGGCCCAAGAAAGAATTCATAAAATCCTATGAAACCTACTTTGCTAATACCCTCAATTTAAATGATAAGGGTCCAAGCTTGAGATGAGTTTGTTCCCCAAAGTTTTATGGCCCTTTAACTATCTGACCCTGACTCAGAATAAGCCCTCATAGTTCTTTGAGTGTTATCTACTGTTTGATCATTACTGCCTGACAAGGTCTGATGAGCTTTATGTATACACACTGTACTGCTATGCAAATTAAACCAAATAAAAGGCCATTGAGGAACACGCTCCAGGCCCTTCTCCTTTGAGAGATCAGTCACCCTTCCTCCCCAAACACATCATGTCTTGGTAGACTTATTCTCATTTGTGGCAGACGGGGGGCTCTGCAGGCAAAGCTCCCCCACATGGGTAGGGAATATATAACACAAAATTATCTAAACTATGATACCAGTAATATTAAGAATAGAAGGGAAGTAAAAAATGTACTCTTTATCCAATATATTCTTTTTTTAAAGGATTTTATTCATTTATTTTCAGAGTGAGGGGAAGGGAGGGAAAAAGAGAGAGAAAGAAACATCAACATGTGGTTGCTTCATGCACGCCCCCTATTGGGGACCTGGCCTGCAACCCAGGCATGTGCCCTGACTGGGAATCGAACCAGAGACCCTTTTGTTTGCAGACCGGCACTCAATCCACTGAGCCACACCAGCCAGGGCTATAGAATATATTTGAACTTAAATGCCTATGAGCTTAAAACAAACTGCTATAAATAAAGAATGAGACACATAAAGCTCATGGTAACCACAAACAAAAACCTACAAAAGATACACAGAGAACAAAGTGAAAGGAACCAAACAAAAACAGCAAATCACAAGGGAAGAGATCAGGACGAAAAGAAAGGAACAGAGGAGAGTTCTAAAAACAATCTAAAACCATGAACAAAGTGGAAACAAACACATACTTATCAATAATTTAAATGTAAATGGATTAAATGCGCCAATAAAAATACATTTGGTGGCCAAATGGGTTAAAAAACATAAACCAACTATAAAGTGCTTTCAAGAGACACACTTCAAATTGAAAGATACATACAGACTGAGAGGCAAGAGATGGAAAAAGATATTCCAGGCAAGGAGAAAGGAAAAGAAAGCCAGGGTAGCAATATTCCTATCAGACAAAACAGACTGTAAAACAAAAATGTAAAAAAGACAAAGAAGGACATTACATCATTATAAAGGGGTCCCTCTAAGAAGAGGCTGTAACAATTGTAAATAATCTACTCACACAACATAGGAGCAAGTAAATATATAAAACAATTATTAATAGACATAAAGGTGAAAATCTACAGTAATACAATATTAGTGGGGGACTGTAACTCTCCCGCTCACCTCAAGGATAGATCATCCAGACAGAAAATTAATAAGGAAAATGGCCTTCAATACCACATTAGATGAGACCAACTTAATAGATATTTATAAAACATTTCATCTTCAAACTGCAGAATACAGTTTTTCTTTCAAGTGTACATGGAACATTTTCTATGATAGACCACATATTATGCCACAGAACAAGCCCCAATAAATTCCAGTTCTAAGAGGGAAGTTCATAAGTGTATAGGCATACCTCAAATAACAAGAAAAACCCCAAATAAACAATATAACTCTACACCTAAACAAAATAGAAAAAGAAGGACAAACAAACCCAAAATGAGTAGAAGAATGGAAATAATAAAGATCAGAATGGAAACAAATGAAATACAAATTTAAAAGAACACAACAGAAAGGATCAATAAAACAGCTGGTCCTCTGAAGAGATAAATAAACTGACAAATCTTTAGGCAAACTCATCAAATAAAATTTTAGTACCAGACAGATCCACAGGTGAATTCTACCAAACATTCAAAGAAGAGTGAAGAGCCTTGGCCAGGCAGCTCAGGTGGTGAGAGCATCATCCCGTGCATGAAGGTTGCAGGTTTAATCTCCAGTCGGGGCGCATACAGGAAGTAACCAGTGCATGTGTGAATGGATGGAACAAGAAGTCAGTGTTTCTCTTTCTCTCTCCTTCTCTCTCTCTCTTTCTCATCAATAAATAAAAATATATAAATAAATGAATGCAACAGAGAAGAATTAATACCTGTTCTTCTTAAACTATTATAAAAATTTGAAGAAGAGGAAATGCTTCCAAACTTGCTTTATGAAACCACCATTACCCTTATTTCAAAACCAGATAAAGACATTACAAACAAAGAAAATTACAGGCCAATATTGTTGATCAACATAGATGCAAAAATCCTCAACAAAATATTAGCAAACTGGATTCAATACATTAAAAAGAGTATATACCATGACCAAGTGCGATTCTCGCAGGGATTTAAAGTTAGTTCAGTATATGCAAACCAATTAACATGATACACCTCATAAAGAAAGGATAAGATTGCCCTGGCTGGTGTGGCTCAGTGGATTGAGTGATGGCTTGAGAACCAAAGGATCGTTGGTTCAATTCCCAGTCAGGAAATGACTGGCTTGTGCACCAGGTCCCCAGTAAGGGGTTCATGAGAGGCAACCACACATTGATGTTTCTCTCCCTCTCTTTCTCCTCCCTTCCCCTCTCTCTAAAAATAAATAAATAGAATCTTAAAAAAAGAAAGTATAAGATCCATATGATCATTTTAATAGATGCAGAAAAATCACTTGACAAAGCTCAACATCCTTCTATGATAATATATAGAACAATAGTATATAAACATAAGATATATAATATATGTAAGATATATAAAACAAAAATATATTCAATAAAGTGAGTATAGAAGAAACATATCTCAATATAATAATGGCCTTCTATGATAGACCTGCAGCTAATATCATACTCAATGATGAAAAGCTGAAAGTCTTTCTTTCCTCTAAAATCAGGGAAAAATAGAGATGCCTTTTGCCACTATTCAACATAGTACTGGAAGTTCCAGCCACTGCAATCAAAAAAGAAAAAGAAATAAAAGGAATCCAAGCTGGAAAGAAAGAAGTAAAACTCACATTATTTGTAGATGTGATGATACTATCTATAGAAAACCCTAAACGCTCCACCAAAAGACTATTAGAACTAATGAATTACTTCAGTAAAGTTGCAAGATACAGACTCAGTATACAGAAATCCATCGAGTTGTCATACGATAACAAATGATCAGAAGAAGAAATCATGAAAACAGTCCCTTTTACAATTGCATCAAAAAGTATAAGACACCTATAAATAAACTTAGCCAAAGAGGTGAAAGACCTGCATTGTGAAAACTATAAGACACGAAAGAAAGAAATGGAAACAAACTACAAATAAGTGGAACGACATACCTTGCTCATGTATTGGAAAGTTAACAGTGTTCAATGCCCTTACTTTCTAGAGTCATGTATAGATTCAATGCTAACCTTACTAGACTACCACTGGCTTTCTTCTCAGAATTAGAACTAGTCCTAAATGTATAGGAACCAAAAGTGACCCCAAACAGCAAGAGAAATCTTGAGAAAGAACAAAGTGGGAGGGATCACACTCCCTGATATCAAATTATACTACAAAGTTACAAATAATGAAAACAGTATGATAGTGACATAAAAACAGATAAATAAATCAGTGCAACGGAATAGAGAACCCAGAAATAAATCTTTGCAATATGGCCAATTAATCTACAACAAAGGAGACAGAGATATACAGTGGTGTAAAACAGTCTTTTCAATGAGTAGTGTTGGCAAAACTGGACAGATACATGCAAAAAAATTTCAGTTGGACCACTTTCTTATGCCAAACAAAAATAAACTGAAAATGGATTAAAGACTTACACATTGGACCTGAAACCATAACATTCCTAGAAGAAAAAATATGCAGTAAACTCTTTGATATTGCTCTTAGCAATATGTTTTTGGATATATCTCCTCAAGCAAGGGAAACCAAAGAAAAATAAATAAATAAGTGGGAGTACATCAAAATAAAAAGGTTTTGCACAGTGAAGGAAACCTTTAACAGAATGAAAAGGCAACCCACTCAATAGGAGAGGACAATTGCAAATGGTACATCTGATAAAAGGTTAATGTAAAAATATTTAAAGAACTAATACATCAACTTAACACCAAAAGCAAACAAACAATCCAATTAAAAAATGGGCAGCAGACCTGAATATACACTGCTCCAAAGAGGACAGGCAAGTGGCCAATAGACATATGAAAACATGTTCAGTGTCACTAATTATCAGGGAGATGCAAATCAAAAGCTCAGTTGGAGCATCATCTCAATACACCAAGGTTGTGGGTTCAATCCCCGGTCAGGGCACACACAAGAATCAACCAATGAATGCATCAATAAGTGGGACAAAAAATCAATGTCTCTCTCCCTCTCTCTCTCTCTCAAAAATCAATCAATCAATAAAAAGAGGATGAACGGAGAAGTTACAGACTGAGGTAAACTGCAAACTACATCTAACAAAGGAATCACACCTAGAATATATGAAGAACTCTTGATATACAACAGGTAATAAAATAACCCAATTTTTAAGGGCAAACAATATGAAGAGACACTCCAATGAAGAGGATACACTGGTGGTCAGTGAGCACGTAAAAAGTGCTCACTATCCCTAACCACTGGGAAAATGTAAATAAGACCACAATGAGGTAGCAGCCTATCGGATGTATACTTATTAGAGCATCTATAATTAAAAAAAATAATGACAATGCCATTGCTGGTGAAGGTACAATGAAATTGAATTTCTCGTACATTGCTGGTGGGAATAGAAAATGGAGCAGCCACTTTGGAAACGAGTTTGAGGGTTTCCTGAAAAACCAAATAGTCATTCATCATACAACCTAGCAAGCCTGCTCCTGGGCATTTGTCCAAGAGAATTAAATCAATTGTCCACACAGAAACCTGTGTACTAATGCACACAGACATTTCATCTGTAATAGTAGAACACTGGAAACCTTCCACATATGCCTCGATTGGGGAATGAATATACGAACTGCTAGATCCACACCCTGGAAGATTACTCGGCACGAAGGAAGAACAAATGATGATACACACACCACTGAAAGGAAGAAAAGCCCATCTCAAATGTCACATCCCAGGCGACTGCACGCACGTGACACTGTCACAAGGACAAACATGCAGAAACGGGCAACACGTGAGTGGCTGACAGCACTCGGGGATTCTGGAGGGTCGTGACACTAAAGGGAAGTGGGAGGGGACTTGAGGGCAATGAAGGGAGTTCTGCATGGTGACCACAGAGGTCCTTCCACCAATCAACACGTGACAAGACGACACGGAACCAGACACACACACTGGACCGATGTCAACTTCAGGTTTTGATACCATTCTATAGTCATGAACTGTGTGACTCTACTATCTTTGCAACTTCCTGTGAATTTATAATTATTGGAAACCAAAACCTCCAAAATACACCATCACCAAACATGTTCCATTGGAATGACAAACATGGACACTCACTCCCGATGTCCGGCCTCAGCTTTTTATCATATTCTCTCAGCAACTTGTTGAGGATAAGAGTCACATCGGTGTCTTGGGACTTTGGAGCCAAAACCCACTTCTGGTTGGATGATGAGTCTTCATATTCATCCTCCTCCACCTCTCTGGACCTGTAATTAGGGCACAAAGGGTTAGTTGTGCCAACAGCTCCAGAAAGTGTCTTAAATATGGCCCACTTAAGCCCTGGTCCCAACCCCAGGATTCTCTCTCAAATTAAAAAAACATAAAATGAGCTCTGGCTGGTGTGGCTCAGGGGATTGAATGCTGGCTTGCAAACCAAGGAGTCGCAGGTTTGATTTCCAGTCAGGGCACGTGCCTGGGTGCATGTGCCTGGTGGGGGACCAGGTCCCCAGTAGGGGGCGTGCAAGAGGCAACCACACATTGATGCTTCTCTTTCTCCCTCCCTTCCCCTCTTTCTAAAAATAAATAACTAAAATGGTTGAAAAATGAAATAAAAGAGACACAAATTAGAAAGATTCATTAGGAAGAAGGATTTGCGTCATCACGTCTTCATTAAATGTTACTAAAATGATTCCATGTCCCAGGGAAACTGTGCTTGAATCCACCTTGAGAACCTCTGAAGCTCAAGGCACACACCTTCCAGATGTTTGTCCGACAACGACTTTATGGGCCGCTGCTACTCCCCACCCCTCTCCCCACGAAGAAGACCTCACTTTAGTTGAAAGTGAGAGTAACACTTACAGATTGCACACACTGAAAAGAGATGAGTCTGGCTCGGGGATCTTTGGTCCATGCATGGGGGCTGGATGAGGTGAGGTGTGAGGAAGAGAGATGTTGTTGGTGAACCTCTAGCAAGTCACAGGCCTCTGACAACACAAACTGAAAATTAAAATCTTTTGCCTTGGCCATGAAACTAAGTGGGTTAGAGCATCATCCTGATATGCCAAGGTGGTGGGTTCGATCCCCGTTCACAGCACAGAGAAGCGTCAACCAATGAAATGCATCAATAAGTGGAACAATAAATTGATCTCTCTCTTTCTCTCTCTCCTTCTTCTTTCTCTTTAAAAATCAATAAATATTTTTAATTAAAATCTTTCTAATACATCTTCGTCATTTTGGCTCCTTCGTACATGGGTCCAAATGAATGATGGGGCATCTCTGAGCCTGTTCGGTACAGGGCTGAGCCAGACCGCCACCTCTCCTGGGGGACTTGAATGGGAGCCCTCAATGACAGCTACTTTTCTTTCTTATTTCAGTTAAAGGACTGTTCTTTACTAACATCATTCCATGTGTCATCTCTAGTTTGAAATAGGGAGTCTTGTCCGTTGAACTTTTCCCTTCTGGCTCTTAGGGTCAAGGCTGCCCTCACTCTGTGCGTGGGTGCACGGGGCTGTGGGGAGCGTGCATGAGATATTTGAATTATAAAACTCATTTGTATGCCTCAGATTCCATGAGCACCAACCACTTGTCCATTTGCTTTGTTTGCTTCCTGTTTCCCTGTAGGTGTGCTGACTGTGCTAAAGTGAGCATTCTGTTTTACGAAAACTAGATGTCTCACTTGTAGTCTGTATTAATATATTGTGATGTTGATTCTTTTAATTCCTGGAAAACTTAATTTTGCACAGCCTCCACAAGTAATTTCCCTGGTTGTTGTTCTTCTTCTTCCTCCTCCTCCTCCTCTTCTTTCTTCTTCTTTTGTCTGACACTGGTAGATCCAGTGTCTTGATAACGTCCCTGCAGAAGCCACTTTCTGGAGCTGCCATTGGTTCCTCCCATTGTCACCTAGGCATCAAGGGTACAACAGGTAGTTTCCTGAGTGAGTGAGGCTGTCTCACCAACACAGCCCTCCAGAATGGAAAAGAGGAGGAGGGTCTCCTGCTGTAGAGAAGCATTTTCAGGTGGACTGCCACGGACCAGAGAGAGAATACCTTGGATTTGTTGCTCCACTAACGGATGCTTTCATTGGCTGCTTCTTTACGTGTCCTGACTGGGGATCGAACCAGTAACCTTGGCGTATGGGGAAGATGCTCCAACTAACTGAGCTGCCTGGCCAGGGCTGGGATATAAGTTTCTTAAGTTAATTTTTGCACTTTTCTGAGTTATTTATAATGAACATGAAATGAATGAAAAAAATAAACTTTTAAAGTTCATTACCTCTACTTTGTTTTCAGAATTATGTGTACATCTATATACATCACACAGAATATTTTGAACCATATGTAATCCGATATGGGATTACATTACACACATACATACATTACACACATGACAGTCGTACATTACACACATGACTGTTTTCCATGAGTGTTGACACAGGTTACAGGACTGTCTCCTGGACCCGGGTGACATACACACGTGTGTGAGACTTCAGAAATGAGCACACGCTGTAGGTCTCGTAAGACTGAGTTCAGGTTTTTCCTACTCTGATCTAAAACGGTACTTTCATTTCCTGAATACCTATGGTCTAGAAGGATAAAGTAAATCATCCGTCACCACTATAAGTCGCCGTGGGTTTTTACTCACACTGAACATTCATCATCCATAAGAAACATATCAGACTTGGGCCACGTGTTCAGGAAGTGATATGTTACATTTCACTATCTGTAAATCCGAACTGTCACAGACAACACTATGGACTTTTAAATGTCACTGTAAAATCGTTCCTTTTATCGGGAATAGTGTCAGGAATATTAATTTTATCATTTTGAAAAAACAGAAAGACAGTCACCACAACCGGTTCTCCAGGATGAGGCTGGCTGGCCACTTGTTCCAGAGCAAAGGTGCTGGAAGATGAACAGAGAGGGTTGGCTGACCTCGGCCAAATCACGCACGACACTCTCAGGCCCCAGTCCAACTGGGCCACAGCTTTCCTCGCCCCCTCTGCAGGCTCTCTCTTCCCTTCCTCTCCTCCCTTGCCACCTTCCTTCCTCCTCTCCCCACACCCAGCGAGAGCTCGCTGGCGGGGACCCGTCTTGCTCTCCCTGCCCCAGAGATTCTGGGGATACCCACTGACCGAGCTCCCCGACCATCTTGTCAGTGTTCCGCACCCACAGCCTTGGCTTCTGAGACATTACTCCCAGCTGCTTCAGTGACAGGTATTAAAATGAGTCTAATTCTCCCTCTAGTGGCGATGAGGGCTTCCCTGAAATTGCATAAGCTGCTCCCTCAGAGGCCAAGGCAGGTGAGAGCCGGGAGGCAGAAGGGAAAAGAAGCCGCCTTCCATCTCTTTCTCGGGAGGCAAAGGGGACCCGTGGCTCTGGGACTGAGCTAGGCCGGACAGGGGACAGACATGCCCCTGGCCCCTCGGAGGCCTGAGGCCGACACTCTGCTCCTCCAATCCCAATCCTATGTCAGGTTGCTGCAGAACTTGCGAGAAGGAAACAGAAGCCTCCCAGCCCTAACGCGGGGAAGCGCCAGCCCCACGGGAAAACCCTCGCTTTGATGGAAACCAAATGTCCCCTCAGGGGACCCGCTAGAGTGGAAATAAAACAAAAACGCTCCGTTTCTCCAAATTCTAAGTGGAGGATCTATACTCTTTATGAGCGTTCTGTTTTTAGGATTGTTGGCTCCAAGACACCATCGCTGCAATTAGCTTTTTCTGGAAAACAACCCAGCCACATGCGGTCGTTAAGTCGGTGCTTGGCCTCGGGGGCTGTTTCCATGGCTTGTGCCTTCTCTTCAACCAGAAGGACGAGGAGGAAGTCTGGAGTGTTTTCAGAAACTCCCAGGACCTCCCAAGCCTTGGGAAGCAGCTAAGCGCCCTCCCGGTATCACCGGGGCCCCGGCGTGGCTAAGTGCATTTCCATGCAAAATAAACTCATCCATGGGTGGTGACAGAGTGGGGGCGCATCTCCCTCCAGGGAGCCATCTGCACCGGCCACAACTGTCCGTCACCACCTTTCCCAGGGCTCTGCCACACCAGGGGCACATTCCGGGTGCCAGTGAGACCCCTCTGAGCATGAACGACAGCCTCGAAAGATGCCCCCGGACATGAGATGATTTCACAGGTCTGTAAGACGCATTCAGAGAACAAAGACACTTTCACATGAGAGGCAGAGAGCAAACAATCAGGGTCGCGTTTGGATTTTGTCCAAATGCTATGCGACCTGTTTTGGAAGGCCGGGGAACTGCCCCGGACAGAGACCATCCTGCAACAGGACACCTGCCTTGAGGGAGACGGACATCGTGTGTGTGTGTGTGTGTGTGTGTGTGTGTGTGTGTGTGTGAGAATGCCTAGGAAGCAGACTGCTCCAAGTTCAACACGCATCTTCCTACTAAACACACAAATGACCGCAGGCCGTTCTCCTGGACTTGCATTTTTTCCATTAGCATTCCCTCTTCGACCTCCACCCCCCTCTCCCCTGTAGTCATCCACCACACTGTGGTCCATGGCTACGAGTTCCTTCTCTCTCTTCGTTTTTCTCAATCCCTCCACTCTTCGACGCGCCCCCTGCACCCCCTGGAGCTGTCGCCTTGCTCTCTGTCTGTGAGTCTGTCTCTGCAGCAGCTTTCCTTCATTAATCTCCACGGATCCCAAGTTATCTAACCCTGGGCTGTGGGTCACTTCACCCCGTGGGTGGCAAGAGCGAGGTCACGGAGACAGGACTTCAGATGTAGATGAGGTGACTTCGGACTCCGACATCACGCGTGGTGGTGACGGCTGGGCTCTCTGGTCTCTTAAGGAGAAACACGTTCAGGCAGGGTCAGCCTCCGAATGTGCTGTCCTGCTCTCTCCTTAACCTGTAAGAAACTTCCATTGAAAGGCTCCCCGGGCGGTCCTGCCCGTGGAGAGAGCTGCCTCCGAGTCACCAGTGGAGCCTGCTGTCCCTGGCACACCGTCTGCCTCCCACAGTCTCAACTTTTAGGGAAGAGGCGTGCTCGGAGGGCCGGGGTTTTCTTCCTCAGGGGCAGACACCCCTGTTGAAGGTGGGGAGTGAGAACTGGGGGTCCTTTCCCACGTGCAGCTTCTGCTCACGTGCGTTCCTGGTTCTTCCCAACTTCACAAATGGGAAGGAAAACGCAAGACCTCTGACACTGCTGGCTGACACCTGCCGGGCTCCTGTTCCATAAACACACTCTCTAGCTCCCAGATCCAGGTAAAGAAAAAGTGTCAAAACAAGGGTGTTTGAGGATGGGGTTCCAGGAGATTTGGGGGGGAAGTGGGGTTAGAAGATTTCCAAAGCACAGAGCAGTCCTCAGTCTTTGGACCAGCGATCTAGCCGGGGAGACAGAATTAAAGACACCAACCCCAGAATCTCCAGTCATATTTACAGCGCCAGGGTTTAACCCTCCCGGTCCCAGGGCCCCTCCACGCTCCCCAGCCATCTTCATCCTTTCCTGGAGCGTCTCTAGACTCCGTGCTTAGTGTAGTGTCCTGGACGGAGGGTAGAGGTATTTAGAACAGTGAGATGATTTCTTAGCTTCCCAGGCAGAAGCCTTATCGTCAGTTCCAACATTCTGCCTTTATTCCTCTGTGTGAAGAGTGGCTCCCCCAGAGGGGAGCAGGCTTGTGTCTGCAGGACCTGGGGACGGAAGTCCTTCCTGAACAGCAGGGCTCTCCACAGCCCACCTGGCCCCAGCCCTCCACCTGCCTCCAGCCTGATCTAACCTGGGCAGCTAGGAAATCACCGCTCCGGGGTCCTGGGAAATTCAGAGTGACAGCAATGATCAGAATGCTGGCCAGTGTGTGTGACAGACCCCGGGGTCCTTGAGGTGGGGGCAGGGGTAGTAGATAAGGAGGGAGACACCGCCGGTCCCCTAGGATTTCGGTTTTCAAGACCCTTAAAACACCAGATCATAAAAGCTTCAGGAGCAGAGTCAGTTCCCACACTGCCGGCTGCTGAGGCTGCAGCCAGCCGCCCAGCCTGGAGAGGCAGATGGCCATGTCCGGGGGAGATGGGACAGGTGAGGCGCGGGCCGGCTCCCCACGCTACCCGACCCGGCCCCGCGGGCTATGCCGCAGCTCAGCCGACGGCGGGCGCGCCGGGGACTCCGGTCCGGGACAGCGCCCCCCGCCGCCCTCCAGCCTGGCTCGGAGCCTGGCTGGATGCGGAGCCCGCGAGCCACTTACCGCGCGTGCAAGCCGGAGAAGAGGCAGAGGAGAAGCAGTAGCTTCGGGGCCATGCTGCTGTGGAGCTCGGGGCGCGAGGTCCGAGGCCTCGGGCTGGGCGCCACTTCCTCCGGAACGCGGTCCTCGCCCTCGCCGCCTCCGATGTACGGACTGCGGCGCGACACCCGCACCAAGCCGCCGGGGCAGGACAGGTGTGGGCTCCGGCTGCCAGCCGCGCCCCCGACGGCCGGCGGGTCTGCGCGCGGCTCCGCGGGGCGCACTAGGGACACCCGGCCGCCGCGGCGCGCCACCCCCCTCCGCCCGCGCTCCCCTCCGGGTCCGCGCCGCCGGGTGGCGGGATCGGGTGGGCGCGAGCGTTCCTTGGCCCCGCAGCCCGAGGCCGGGCGCGGCGCAGCCCACCCCTTCACCAGCTGCCAGCCAGTGCCCGCGCGGTGGGCTGCGCGCGCGGTGTGTTCTGCGCGCCGTGTCCGCCGCCGCGCGCTCGGAGGTGGGGGCAGCGAGGCGGCTGTTCGCGGCGGCGCCTCCGAGGCGGTCCCGGCGGGGAGGAGTTTCCCCAATTACACGCTTGACAACGCGCTAAGAGAAGATAGGGAGGTTGGAGTGGGCTCCGCGTTTGAGACCGGGAAGGGGGCTGGCTCCGCGCGGGCCGGGAGGCTTGGGGTTCCCGCAGGGCGCCTGAGGGTGGGTCCCAGGGACTGGCACCTCGAGGCCAACAGGGAGCCCCCAGTACCTCCTGTCATTTCAACAGGAAGCAGTGGCTCTCCGGAGGCGCCCTCTGACCTCCCGTTGCCCCCTACTCGCCCACCCACACTCAGTGCCCCTCCCTCTCGGCAGGCCACGGCCCAGGAGAGACACGGTTTGCAGAAAAAAGCCTCTCCGTGCCCACGTCGTTCTGGGTCGCCGGACCCCCTTCTCTGCACTCCAAGATTCTGCTTGGAAAAGTGGCTTGCTGGGGAGTATTTGGAGAAAAGCACCCCCGCTTTGTAGCTTTCTCATGGAAAAAAAAAGAGTCTAATGCACCCCAATAAACAGTGGTGCTGAAAATAAAATGTGAAGTCAACAAGGAACTGGCTTTCTGTTTGATGGAACCAGGAAAGCGCACTTTATTTAATGTATTGAAATACTCCAGGGACTGAAAAATTCATTTCTGTTTTCGCTTGTGATAATAACCCAGAATGCTTGTCTTTCACCATATAACTACGACAATATTGACATAGCTTAGAATAAATCCACTAAGAAGTTTGCTTTTATGTTGCAAAAAAATAGTTCTTACCAAGTGTTTTATACTTAGAACTATTATGTACAGAATTATGAAAGGGTGTGATAACTTTTTCTTTAATGTAGTTAAGTAGCTTTGTTTTTAAAATACCTTGAAGAGTAAGTTGGATGTTGTCCCTTATCCTGCACTCATCAACTTGAACGTGGACACTCAGTGGAGTGGGCTGAAGTTGTTGACAATGACATTTTTTTTTAAACAATGGACCTGTCACCTCTTCAGCATTGCCATCTTCTGGTCCCTGTGTGGCCTCCGACTCAGTCCACTCCTTCCCCGGGCAACCTCCTCCATCTCCCACCCCTCTCCTACTGCACTTTTGTCTTCTGAGAAAACACGAACATTCCTGGATCCTGCCACTGCCAACGCCTTTACCATTTATTCCAGATTCAGTGGAATGAGTCTATCACACTCTGCCCTAATGTCTCATTTTCTCCACCACACAACTGAGCACTTTAAAAATCAGTTAAGCCCTGGCTGGTGTAGCTCAGTGGGTTGACCGCCGGCCTGCGAACTAAAGGGTCACTGGTTCAATTCCCAGTCAGGGCACATGCCTGGGTTCCGGACCAGGTCCCCAGTAGGGGGAGCGTGAGAGGCAACCACACATTGATGTTTCTCTCGCTCTCTTTCTCCCGCCCTTTCCCTAAAAATTAATACATAAAATCTTTTTAAAATATATAAATAAATAAAAATCAGTTAAGTAATTGGTTATCATTCATTAGTCACTTGTAGAAACATGTCAGGTCCCCACATCGTTTTTAAGTGTACTGTGAGAAAAATACAAATAAAAAGAAGCTGTTCTTTTGCATCTCAGTGTTTGGTGCAGTAATAGGAACACAGGTAAAAATAACCACCAGATATTGATCACATAATAGGGACCCAGGGCTGCTGTAAGGTCTTCACATGAATGAACTCATTTGAACTCTTATACCATTATTTCCATTTTAAAGATGGAGCAAAGGCACGGGGATGTTACGTCATTCTGCAGAGATCGCACAGCTACAAGGTTGAGCA
>CM052550.1:48612341-48633220 GCA_028533065.1 Trachops cirrhosus
AGGTTTGGACGTTCGTTAGGTTGACAGCACCAAACGAGTATAACGTCGCTGGTGTTCATAGCAGCTGAGTTGTCACCCAGTGTCACCCTTCAAAGGGATGACAGAGTGCCATGCAGGGACTGCATGCTTAATGACGAATCTGTAGCCATCTCTGACTTTTCTTAAAATCCAGTTAGTCCCTGTGCTGGGGGAGGCATTCTGTGCCCGACCTGGAATGAGCAAGCTTCTCGCGTCTTTCTGGGTCTCTAACATCCTAAAGTGCATTGAGAATCTCTAAGAGGAGACAGCATTTCCCACTAATTTTTTCCCATGCCTGCCTACTAATATCCCCTGCAGAGCCGGGGGTGGGGCGTGGGTAGCCGCGCACCTCCCTGAAACATCGCGGAGGCGACCCTGAGTGAGGCGAGGGGAGCTGGGTGCAAGGTTGGAGCGAGAGAGAAGGTACCACCGGTTCGCCCTGGGCCACACCTGGGGCCGCGCTAGGGGAGCATTCCCCTAATGTGCAGGTCACCCTTCTTTCTTGGGAAGACACGGCGCCATATGAAGAGCCGAGGCCTGAACTGAGCTTTTCAGTTTGGGAAGATGTGAGTGTCCCCATTACCATGGGCCACTGGAAAAACTGCCTTCAGTTTCGCTCCTCGAATTCGAGGGTAGAAGGGTTCAAGGTCAGAGTCAATGTCAGGTGACGTCAGTCTGGCTCCTTACCGTATGTGTGTGTGAGTACATGCCAACTACATGTGTGTGTCATAGACATGTAGGTATAGGAATATATAATGTATGATACTACCTACATAATCCGTTACTATCATACATATGTGACATACTTTTTGCCACTTGGTGGGTTAACTTTATAAATTTTTAAAAATTGATTTGAGAGAAAGAGAGAGAGACATTGATTTGTTGTTCCACTTATTGATACGTCCATTGTTTGATTCCTGTATGTGCCCTGACTGGGGATCGAACCCGAAACCTTGGAGTATCGGGACAATGCTCTAACCACTGAACTACCTGACCAGGGCCCGGGGTTAACTTTAAAGTGACCTGCACATTTCACAGAGAACTGCCCGATAAAATGCAACACACAAAGTAGGCCTTTGTGAGGCCTCTAAAAATACTGTGGCGAAATGTCACACAAAGACAGATTGTCGGCAATTTCCAACCTCAGAAAAAGGCTCCCCGTGGAAGGCTTTTCAGAACCAAAACAATGATCAAGCGGACCATTATCCCCGGAAGCCCGGCTCAGAGAGCCATCTTAAACCCTGATCCTTTAACACTGGATCCTTCCTAATGGCTCCTGCGGTTTCCAGGTCACAGAACAGAACCTGTTGTCGCTGGGCGTGGTCAACAGCTGTCACCGCACACCGGCCCAGGCCTGGCTTGGGGACACTCACCGAACACGGTCCTGGCCGGGACGGACTCCCGGTTCAGCCAGAAGGAGACCTGTGACAAGATTACGGTCATTATGCAGGGAAGGTAGGTCTGGATGACAAAGTACCCAATCTTCCTCTTCAGGTGGAAATGAGCCGTCATAATGGTGTATTCACCTGCAAACAAGCACAGGAGCGTGGTGAGCCAGGCACCCGAATTCCAGCCATCCCCACCCCCAGGGCTCCCAGCTGGTGTCCTGTGTCCCGTCCCTGACTGCTCTGCACCCCACCCCCCCACCACTGCACAGGTATTTGTGTGGTTTGGGCAAAGGAGAGGATGGGGATGCGTGGATTTCTATATGGCCACTAGTGTTTGAGTCTTTTGACCTCTGAAGAGCTTTTGCACGCGGGTGCTTTTCCCAGAAAATCAGATTTCAGTGCCTTCCTAATCCCCCTTGCAATCTGTGCCCCTCCGCCCTCATGCTGGGCGTGGGCGCCATTGGGATTCAGGGTTTAGCCTCTCGGCATAGAGAACTGGGGACTGTGGAGGGGTCTCGCCCTGTTTCCCAGCCAGGGAGGCTCCAAGGGGCTGGGGGCGACCACCCCCCACCACTGGCTCCAGCTGCAGTAGGCTGACGGCGAGCTGCAGCTTCTGGAGGCCTAGGTCCTGGCGGCTGCGCTCTCCCCGCCGCCCGCAGGGACCTGGGGGCCCCCTGCCTTGGCGATGCCCCAGCGCCTCCTCTGCATCTGCCTGGCGGTGTGGGAAGCCAGCGGGGACCTCCCATTCATTGCCGAGAACGATGCTGCGCTGACGGTGAACTGGTAAGGAGCCCGGGAGCGGGGGCGGCTGTTTTAAAGGGCGGTGAGCCCGAGGCCCCGGGGGGTGCTTTGAGAAGTGGGGACACAGCTGAGTTGATCTGAGGACAGGAGGACTTTGGCTGAGCTGTAAGGAGTCCATGGTGTGGCTGAAACTTGAACGAGGCGCGAGGGGCGGGCTCTGCACCAGGAAACAGACCCCGAGTGGCGCCCCCTCTGGGGGTGGTCTGCCGGCTGTGTGGGCAGAGTTGGGGCTTTTGAGGCTGCTAATAACCCAACTCCCACGCCTGCGGTTGGAACAGAAGCCCAGCGCTCAGCAGGGCCAGCTGAGCGCGTGTCCCCGTGCGCCTTTGTCACAGCATGCCAAACGTCATAGGCGGATGGAAACATTAAGACCACAGGGGGCGAAACCTGCCCCCTGACAGAGAAGGATACAGCAGCTTTCTGTCGCGCTTTGCGACAGGCTGTGGCAGGCCACAGGCCCACCACCCTCCTGCCTGCAGCTCCGGGCAGGTGAGAGCCGGTGACAGGGACCGGGGCTCCGTCTGCCCCTCCCAGCAGAAAATACAAACAGGGACACAGAGAAAGGGGATGAGCCTGTGTAGGAGCCACCATTAGACCCGTTCCCTCTCTGCAACACCTGAGCTGGGGGGCGGTGCTTTTCTGCTTCTCTGCAGGAAGGTTTGAAATCACTACCCTACTTATAAAATTCTTCTTTGGTGTTGTTCTTTTTACTTCGTTTTATTTTTGAACTGATGGGAGCCACATCAGATAATGGGACAAAGAGAAGACCACCTTTTCAGAATGCAAATAGAGGCGGGAACCTCATTTACAAGCTGGTGCCGGACGGACGAGGTGAAACGAGCACCGTCCATTAGCATCACGGTTCTGCCCCCCCACCCCCGCCGCATGTCTGCCAGGCCGCCTTTGTGCCGGTTCCCACAGAACGGCACCTGCTTCCTCTGCTTTTGCACTAAACACGCTAACCACAAGGTGAGGCCGCTGTTCTGTCCCCCCAGGTACCTGCCAGGATCTCACCTGTCCCCAGGATGCCCAGCAACAGTGGGTAGGAATACAGGTCCACGTGCTTTCTGCCGCCCCTGTGGTTGGCAGTGTTGAGAAAGTGGGGTGCTGACTAGGGGCCCCCCTGAGGGTGTCCTCTAGGGATTAGAGCTCCTACTGCAATCAGGGCTCACTCCACCCTGTTACCCTTTTCTCCTCGGCCGCCTGGAGGCTCTGAGCCCTGCCCTGCCCACAGCCATGCTTTGTGACCCTGACTGCTGCCTTGAGTGGCCAAGAGGTGTCTGCAGACACACCTTGCAGCCTGAGGAAGGGGAAGGCATTTTGTTCCTGGGGACACCCACCCGTTCTGCACCAGGCAAAGTGACAGGTACGGCACCTGTATGCCTCTCAGGTCGGCCTCACGCATCTGGGAGTGAGAGGACCTGCTGCATGTAAGGCCTGGACTATTGCTGGCTGCTTGGTTGTGCTTTCCAAAATTCAACCTGGAGGGCGTCTTTTCCGACGTGCTCACAGCAGGAGGTGGGAGAGCAGGGAAACAGGAATATTTGCAGGGCATGGGCTACCTGTCACGTGTGTGTCTCAGGGCAGAGGCTATGTTACATAAGTAAGTGGCCTCGGGCAGGGCCAGCGGTCACCGGATCCTGCGCATACAGGGCCATTGCACCGCCGATCAGTGCCCGGCATGTCCCCTAATGCCACTGCTGCAGCTGATGTCTCTGAGTGCAGTTGCTGGGTGGGTGGGGGTGCCTGACTCGGGCGGTTGCTGGCTGGCAGGGCTGCCCCACAGCTGTGGCCGCATCTCGGTGGGACAGGACAGGTGGGCTGGGCCGGAGCGCCCCCGAGGGCGCGACCCGCATGCACCAGGCCTCACCCGTGCTGGTGCTGATGTTCTCCGTGCCCACCGTCTGCCCCATCAGGTGGTACTGGTTCAGCCTGGAGCCGTCTTCTGCTACCACCACCGACTTGGTGGTGTCGTTGGTCCAGACGTAAACGACCTCAGAGTTAGGGTACGCATCTGTGTCAGGGGACAGAAAGCAGCATAAACATGGTGTCACTGGAAACCTGGCACAAGCCAAGGAGCAAGAGAGATATCTCAAAGTCAAAGTTCAACGGTAAAGCAGATCAGCTGGCTGGAGCATCGCACTGTACCCCGAAAGGTTGCTGGTTCGATCCCTGGCCATCAACCGATTGATGTTTCTCTCACATCGATGTTTCTCTCTCCATCTCTCTCCCTTCCTCTCTCTCTAAAAATCAATAAACATATCCTCAGGTGAGGATTTAAGGAAAAAAAAAGAGTGTGCAGGGTGGTCCGACCAGGGCAGAGCCCCCACAATTCAAGTGCTTCCATGTCTGAAGTACCAGTGCTCAGAAACCAGTACCCAGCACTTCCTGGGGTGTATTTTTGGGGGGAATGCTATCGCAGGGGCTCTGAGACCACAGCACCTGGGGATCCCCCAGCTCTTTGGCACTGGGCAAATCACTTATGCCCTATGCCTCAGTTTTTCCATCTGTAGAATGGAGGGGGGGTAATAGCACCTCCTTCGTGGGCACCAGGGTGCACAATGACATCATGTCTGTAGCGCTGGGGACATCTCTGATGGCATCAGCTGCCAATCCAGGATCCACTTTGCAACAGCCACCTGTCCTGCTGTCCTGGTGGGAAGGTGGCCTGGTGGGCAGGACCTTCATCCCAGGCGTCACACCTGGGAGTGTCATGTTGCATGGCAAAAGGCCCCGCACAGATGGAATTAACGCTGTGTGGCCTAAAATTGGGAGATTAAGCTGCATTTTCCCAGGGGGCTCGGTATAATCAGAGCCCTTTCAAACAGAGAACTTTCTCCAGTGGGAGCCATACATACTCAGAAAAACGCAAAGCCCGACGACAAAGGGACTCGGCCACCTTTGCGGGCTTTGCAGATGGAGAAAGGGGTCGTGAGCCAAGGCAGCCCCTAGAAGGTGAAAATGACCCCAGTGACAGCCCGCAAGGAAACAGGAGCCCCCAGCCTACACAGATGTGAGTCTTGCCAGCAACCCCAGGGGGGCTGGAAGCAGGTGTGCCCCCAGGGCCTCCAGAGAGGCTGCACCCCGCTGACACCCGATTTTGGCCCTGCGAGACCCACAGCAGAGAAACCAGGCCCCCCACTGCCTTTCTTCCCACAGAACTGTGGGGTAACGAACATGCTGTTTTATTTTTTCCAGCTTTATTGAGATATACCGCACTTTTCGGACTATAAGACGCACCCCCAAATTTGGGGAGAAAATGGATGTGCATCTTGTAAGTCTGAATGTAGCTTACCTGGCTTGCTGTGATGGGGGAGAGGCGGTGGTGGAGTGGGGCCAGAGGTTATTAAATATTTTATCACATTTTTTGCTTCAAAATTTTTTTTCCTATTTTCCTCCTCTAAAACCTAGGCGCGTCTTATGGTCCAGTGCGTCCTAGAGTCCTCAACATACGGTAATTGACACGTGGTATCGTGTATATTGAAGGTGTACAGTGTAACGACTTAGCACATTATAAAGTGATGACCACAGTAAGGTTGGTTATAAATGTGTTCTCTTGGGTGCTGAGTTTGTGAGGACTTCTTGGGGCAGCAACAGAAACCAGAACAGGCGGATGGAGAACAGTCGGCAGGCTGTCTCCTAGAACAGCCAGACACACGTAAGACGTGTAACAGGTGAGGTGTAGGAAGCGCTATGGAGAAATGCGAGCTGGGAAGAGAAAAGCGGCACGATTTTAAAAGCGGGGAGACTGGGAAGCCCTAGCTTAGGGGACCTGAGACGGGAGCAAGAGCTGGTCCTGCGCTGTCGGGAAAGCGAACATCGCAGAAAGGGCGCTGCAGGGTCCCAATGTGCCTGCAATTCCCAAGGGGAAGCCAGGGGGCGCTGTGGCCGCCTGGGGCAGAGGGCAGAGGCAAAGACCAGACAAAACCGGGCCTTGGGCCACGTTGAAGCCTTTGACTCTCCCAATGAGCTGGCCGAGAAGACACAGGGGGTTCAGCAAACGCGTGACATGGTCTCACCCGCTGTAAAAGAGTCACTCTGGCTGAGGCGGGAGAGCAGAGAGTAGCTGGGAAAGGCACAGAAACAGGGCTGCTTAGGACAACATGAAAACGCTCCAGACGAGCGATGCTGGAAGCCTCGGGAAAAGGGAGATCTGGGCGCATTTTTCGCGGAAAGCCCATCGTGTGGTGCAGGAGCTGCGAGAGGAAGAACGCGGCCCAGCCGGGCACCTGGGCGGGTCCCCTGCGCCGACTAGGACAGCACAGACCCCGGAACGACCTGACTCTGGTGACAAGGCAGCAGTTCGGGTGCTGGCTGACGTGTCCGAGCGGAGGGGCCTATGAGGGGTCCACGCGGGGATGCTGAGCGCACAGCGGGTAGGAGTCAGGAGTTCGGGGGAAGGTCCCGGCATACGGATGTCACCTGAAGTGCTGCTGTGAGGTCACCTGAGCGGGGAGTGTCGGTGGAGAGAACAGGGTGACTTCTTAGGGTGTCACGGGGTGTCAAGTCTGAGAAGGTGAGGAGGGAACAGCAGAGCCACGGGAGCAGCGGCCACCCCGCTGGGAGGACACAGGGTATGGGCTGCCTTTGGTGGATGGGGAGCGTCCAGGGGACCTCCTGCCACCTGGGCAAGAGAGGATCCTTAGGAGGGATGGGGCCCTGGCCCACCTTGTGTTAAGGATCTAATGGGCTCAGCAGTTGCAGTTGCCTCTTGAGACGGGTAGAAGTCAGAAGAGTAGGCTCTTGGATGATCCGGGTCTTACCGAGCCCTGCCTGGTTGGAGCATCCTTCTGTGAACTGAAAGGTCATGGGTTCGATTCCCTTTCAGGGCACATGCCTAGCCTGCGGGGCTAGTCCCCAGTCAGGGTGTACAAGGCAACGGATGAATGTCTCTCCCTCTCTCTCTCCCTATCCCTCCCTCCCTTCCCCTCTCTCTAAAATCAATAAGCATGTCCTCTCGTGAAGATTTAAAAAAAAAGAAAAGAAGAATCAGTGTAGATGTTTCTTTGCTAATGCACCTCGATACCCTTAGTCTTGCTTTAGGTGCAAAAAAGTATCCATAACAGGTAAAAATAAGAAAGCAAGCACGTAGGTAGCAAACGCTGCGCTGAACACGGAGGAAAATGCCAGAACCTTCAATGCCCTCGGCACTCAACTCACTGAAACCTGCTCTCCCGCCCACAGGGTGGTCCTCTGAGGTTTATGGTCGTTGTCGCATCATTGGCTTTCTATTCTACCTTCCCAGGAGGAGTCACTAAACAAAGTAGATTTAGGCTTTGCCTGTGTCTTCTCCGTGAAATCTGTTTAGCTGTTTTTATCCATATCACTCGTGTTTTCTTTATGTTTTCTGATACGCACTTTTTGACTATCTGTTGCAAATAT
The DNA here is from genome assembly GCA_028533065.1 of Trachops cirrhosus. Lineage (NCBI taxonomy): Eukaryota > Metazoa > Chordata > Mammalia > Chiroptera > Phyllostomidae > Trachops > Trachops cirrhosus. The sequence continues at coordinate 48,619,931 of CM052550.1, forward strand.
CTCCTTCAAGTCTGTGGCAATTTCACTTTGCTCATTTCTTTTCCTTTTGATAAACACTAATTTTAATGAGTCAAATGTGCATCTTCTTTCAAAGGCCCTCCTCCGTTCAGAGGCCCTGGCACACCCCACACCCACTGTCGAAGTTGGAACAGACAATCCTCTTCCAGCCTGAGGGCCTCAAGCTCTAGGATTTGACTTCTGTGGATATTTTCGCACATACGTATCCAATCGCATTTTGTCCATAAGGTTTGCTCTGTGACCACCGACGTCATCACACGGCCCCCACCCACGCACCGGCTGGGTCTGCTCCGGCCAAGAACGTCCCCCCTCACACACAGGGCTGCTCTGGGCTGGGTGCTCGGCTCTCCCCCGGTTTCACTGGCTCCCTTGTAACAGACTTTAGCAGACACCAACAGCTGGAGCTCAAGGTCCCCCTGTGCTTCTGCCTGTTCATCCTCTGCTCATCCCTGTGTATGTCAGGACCACAGCTGGTTAGGCTTCCTTAAAACCTGCTAATCAGGCTGATGTTGCAACCGGAACAGATCGAGAGATTATAGACTGAGGACACGTGCCATCTATGGTAGTGACATGTCTCCCCCTGTATCTAGGTCTCTGTACCGTGAGTGCCTGAGACAGCGCTTTGAATGCCAGGGTGTCCGTTTCTAAGACATCCGTCTGGGGTAAACAGGTCGCCAGCTGTGTGCGACGCAGTGACTCGCTACAAAGCTAGGTGAGGGGCCAGGCCGCCCCACCCACAAAGTGCCCCTTTTAGAAACCTGCTGACTGATGGCGTCAGTGACCCCACTTTTCCCCGATTCCCCCTCTTCTGTTTTCCATTTGCCAATAAGGAGTGAGTCTGGGAAACCCTGGGCACCCCACCCTCGACTCCAGTCAAGACAGAACCCCAGGTTCTCTGCCTGCAACCTCGCTGTGAGGCCCCGGGCAGGCCCTGCACCCTCCAGGACCTGTGAGTAATAAACCTTGTTTATTCAGAGGTCCCTGAGGGTTGTATCTGAGGCGCATGCTGTAATCGCAAGACCCACCAGGGCTGATCCAGCCACAACATTGGTTCAGGTCAGGTGGGCAAGTGGCTGTGGGGGCTGCTAGGAGGACTGTGGGCCCAGGGGAGCGCCCCAGGCATGCCTAGTCCATAGCATCACTATGGACAGAACGGACTGACTGACCCAGGTATTTCTAGCTGATAGTGCAATAGAATGAGACCAACACCAAAGTCTTGTAAGTTGAAATCTCTGTCAATGAAGTTGTATCTTTTTTTTTTTTTGCTAGATATCTGATACTCAGCACTGTCCCAAAAACCAGTGCCCCCGGCCCTGAGCAAAGGCCCCATCAGCGGGGCTGGGGTCCCATCCGTGCAAATTAGGGAGGTGATTCTGATATTTATCGGCACCAGTAAGGTATGAAATAGGATGAAAGAGATCAGACCCGTTCCAGGGACTGGTGAGACACCGTGGCTGCTACACCTAGCTCACACTGGGGCCGGGGGTGGGGGGGGGGCGGGCGGAGTGGTATTCTTGTCATGCTTTTAAAAACTCCCATCACCTGTTTTCAAGTTTCAGACAATACGGAAGGGCGTTTTGCACATGGGCAGCCTTGGGGCTCCCTTGACAGTGTGCTCTGTCACAATGTCCGCTCTCTCCTGAGGACAGGCGGCTCGGGGTGACGACGTCCCCCACCTCAGGCTGTGCTGGGACTGGTGGCGCCCTGAGTGTCGGTGGGGTTCAATCGTGGCAGTGCCACGGGATGCTGACTATGGGGACAGACAGTAAGGGACAGAGAGGCAGCATGGCTCCTGACTGTCCCCAGACTGGCTCAGGCAGCTTGCGTTCCTGGCCCCCCAGGGGCATAGCTGCTCAGCTGGGAGGCTGGCCTGCCTCGAGGGCCACCTTTGCAGGGACAAACCCTGTCCACTTCTCCCATCCCTTTCCCAGTCCATGGCGGGGGTGTGAGTGTGACCCCTGCCCAAGAGGAGGAAGGAGACCCCCAAGCCTGGGCAGGCTCGAGGCAGCTGGGAATTGTGAGCCCAGAGCTCACAAGGCACTCACACCGCAGGGCCGGGTGAGGAACATCGGTGAACACACACCCGAGTCTCAGTGCAGGATTCCCCGCCCCCCACCCCGTGGAGCTGGAGACTGGGTGCTCCGTCTCCTCAAGACAAAGGGAGGGGCCATCAGGGCGTGTGGAGCGACCTGGAGACTGGCAGAGGTCTGGGGGTGCAGGGGCCGCCTCTCATGGCCTGGAGGACATGGAGGTGCAGACGGGAGTCATGGTAGGGTGTGGAGGTGCAGAGGTGGGGGCTGGGATGGGCCTGCCGGGGCGTAGACCCCATCCTGTCTGCTCTCCTGACTGCAGGGCCGGGCATCCCTCTCCATGGGGGATGGGGGGACCCACAATGGCAGATGGCTCTGTGGCTTAGTGGCGTGTGGACCTGGGAAGCGTGTCTGTGCCGCAGGGGTCCCTGGCTGGGGGGGGAGGCTGGCTGTCACCTGCAGACCCGGCTTGCTGGACACCAGTCCTCCCAGCCTCTGTCTCTGTTGTTAGTGTGTGTGCTGGTGAATAATAATGCTGATCTACAATAAAGTCCCCCACCAAATAATTGTAACTAGATCAAAGTTAGTTGATATATACATGTCACTTATGATGTGTACTTATAATTCATGTCACCTTGCTTTTCACACTGTTGGCATTAAATGTAAGCGTTCAATGACCTATTAATATTGATAGTGCTAATCGCATTAATAATAATGAGGGCCAGCGTGGCCCCCGGCGTGCTGGCCCCACACGGCTGAGCTCTCTCCTCTGCTCACCAGATTAAGGGTGAGAATAAATGCCCACTCATGTGTGTTTCCGCTCTGGCGTTGAGAAGCACTGAATTCCTCTTTGTGTCGCCAGTGTGGCATCAATCTCCGCGCCGGGGACAGCAGTAAATGAGGCGGTCGGTTGGCCTGCTCTCCTTTGTCATGATTGAAAGCTTCAGAACCATAATCCCCGCCTCCCGCAGACCGTCCATCAGCGGAGCCAGGCGGGAAGGTCTGACAGGTTTTGACTCACAAGAGACTGGGGAATTTGTCACCGCCTTCTGAGTGGCCCCTTCCCCTGGGCTGACACTTCCTGTCTGTCCTCATCCTGAGTCTCCGACCCTGAACAGCGTTGTGGCACTCAGCCCGATTCGCAAGGCCTTTCAGAAGCAATGAGGCCGCCTCACTGTGAGTGAAATACGGTGCGTGACTTTGACCTTCGACAATCCATTCATGCTCCAAGCCTCTATTTGCAACCATCCGTGTGTCTGGCAGAAATAATCCCCATCTCCTAGGGACACTATGACAACAAAGTCTGCTTATCAATGCCTAGTAGTCAGCATATGCTTGCCACACAGTAGGTGCTTAATAAATAGTAGCTATAAGAAATGTCACCTGCCCTGGCCGGTGAGGCTCAGTTGGTTGGACATTGTTCCACACACTGAAAGGCCGCAGGTTTGAAGCACACGGGAGGCAATTGATGAATGCTTCTCTCTCACACTGACGTTTCTCTCCCTTCCTCTCTCTTTATTTTTTTTAAAGATTTTATTTATTTTTAGAGAGAGAGGAAAGGAGGGAGAAAGAGAGGGAGAGAAACATTGATGTGTGGTTGCCTCTTGCACACTCCCTACTGGGGACGTGGTCCAAAACCCAGGCATGTGCCCTGACTGGGAATCGAACCGGCGACCCTTTGGTTCACAGGCCAGCACTCAATCCACTGAGCCACACCAGCCAGGGCCCTCCCTCTCTCTTTAAAAGCAATGATAAAAATGTCCTTGGGTAAGGATAAAAAAGGCAACATGACCTTTCGTTGGGGAGGATTTTGCTTGCTGTCAAATCCAGTCTTAGGGAAAGATCTTTGTACCTGAATTCACTTTCTAGGTGCAGGCAAACGCACTGGTTAGCCTCACCAGATAGGCTTCGGGGACCCGAGGAACTGCCAGTAACCAGCCAGGAAACCTGTTTAACTCAGTGTGCTCATTGCCTATGATGGTAGAGCAAATGCAGCTTAGGATGTAATCGATCACTGGAGTTTTGGGGATCAGCAAACATGCAGGATTTGAGCTGTCAGAAGCCCGAGTCTCAGGCTTGCTCTCTCTCCTAAAACCGGGGTCTCCCACCCTCCCTGGGCCTCAGCCTCCTCGCCCCTCAATCAAAGTCAGCACCTGACTCACCGACTGCATAGTCTAGACTGGAAACTTTGTAAGATATAAAATGTGTGTCGGTAGATCATCTCGAATGGCCTGTTGGACAACCAGGACCCCGGCTTTCCGCTCAGCAGCTAAAATCCGCCCAGCGGGCTCGGCCTTTCTCCTCGCCCAGAGACACCCGAAGGGAGAGCCACCGTATGCGGATGGAAATGAGCAGATGACGCGTCTGCCCCATTACCAAGGAAGCGACAGGAGGAAACAGCCTTGCTGGGCAGGTGGCCCATCAGCACCCACGGGTAGGGAAACCGCCCTGACTGGGGTGACCCAATCAGAAAAGGAGGACAAAGGACTGTGACCCGCTGGTCCTGGAGAGAAGTGAGAAGCGGGGTCGGAGCGTGAGGAGGAGGTCCATCCACGCCCCGCCCAACCCTGCGTAAACGGATTGGCTCGTCTCTGCTCAAATCAGCAGGTCCTTCCAATTCCTTCTGATTTCCTAACGGGGAATGGCACTTCCCGAGTCACCTGGGCGTGTGATGGCACCTGTGACTCCTGTCCCTCTTTGATCCCGCACACCCGCCTGACACACCACTCTGCTCTCATCGTATCTAGCGCTTACGGATGTTCCTACCTCTTGGTTTCACCACCACGGTAGTGAGTTCGGCACAGCCTCTCCTTTGCGCCGAAACATCACCCGCTCTGCCTCCTGGTTTTACACGTCTGTGGTCACAGTGCTTCCCGCTTCCCCCAAAGAAGGCACTCAGCACCCCACCCACGGCTCCCCCGCCATGTGTCCTTATTTCGGTTACACCTCGTTCTAGTCCAGTCCTTTCGGGTTCACTTTAAAATATCATCCCCACGGCGAGCTTCCCCATCTGCAAACTCCGCCTGGGTTGCGGCTGCTCCGATGTTTAACCTGGTCATCCCTGGCGTCTCTAAGACCCCCAGAGGGCACCCAGCTCTCTAAACCAGCCAGGACAGGTTTACCAGAGAGACAGCCACGTCTTAGTACACATTTTCACGAACCCATGACTTAGTCTAATATTGAATGCATCACTCCACATATAAAATGAACAAAAAGAAATTACGTTCTTTTTCCTTTTCTAAATAGTTTTTTCTTTAGGAATTTCTTTTTTTTTTAAGATTTTAATTATTTATTTTTAGAGAGGGGAAGGGAGGAAGAAAGAGAGGGAGAGAAACATCAATGTGTGGTTGCCTCTCACGGGCCCCCTACTGGGGATCTGGCCCACAACCCAGGCATGTACCCGGACTGGGAATCGAACCTGGGACCTTTTGGTTCACAGGCTGGCGCTCAATCCACTGAGCCACACCAGCCAGGGCTCCTTTTCCAAATAGTCTTGATTTGTCTTCCAAAGGTAAGCCATGCCATTGTCTGTAAGGAATTTCCTTACAGACTCAACACATGCCTCCATAAACCAGGGCTGATTTCAGCATCCTTTTGCATCCTTGAGAAGAGACAGCAATAAGGGCTATGCCTGTCAATTCAGTTTCCCATTAGCAAAGCCCAAGCATGTGGCTCATTAGAATAATGACACCTATTTGCATTCCTTTGTCTCCTGACAGCAGAGAGCTGTTGGTTGGATAATTTGAAACTCATTATACTATCACATTTAGCCCCTGCACGCTCATGGTATAAGTGACCTACTTGGCCAGGGAGCTATTTTTAGTCAACCCAAAAAATAAAACAATAAAAAGAAAGACAGACAAAACAAGGAAGCAAAACACTTAATTGAATAACATTTCTCCTCTCAAAATTATTATGTCCTGCCCTGGCTGGTATGGCTCAGTGGACTGAGCATGGGCCTGTGAACTAAAGGGTCACAGGTTCGATTCCCAGTCAGGGCACATGCCTGGGTTGTGAGCCAGGTCATGTCCCCAGTAGGGGGCGCATGGAAAGCAACTACACAGTGATGTTTCTCTCCCTCTCTGTCTCCCTCCCTTCCCCTCTGTCTAAAATAAATAAATAAAATCTTTAAAAAAATTATTATGTCCTGAGCTGAAACCACATGAGTTGAGAAGAGGTGAAGTGTGTGCTGTTTTCTATCCCTTGATAGTTGAAAAGAAAACCCTTCTAATTGCTTCATGGAGCATAGCAACGATATTAACAGCAAATATGAAAAAAGACACCCAACATCTCAATCAAAACCATCGTCAGATAAAAATAAACTTGTCTCAAGAGTTCAAAAGCTCAGGAAACACAAGCGCTGATGGATTGTATTTGGTTTGATTGAATGAATGTAGAAGTGGCGTGATTCTGTTGATGGGTGTTTTGGCTTTGAATGTGATAAAAGACTTCACTGCGGTGGGTAGGTCGTTAACTACGAGAGAATGAGGTGGACAAGGATGAGAGAGCGGCCTCTTGCTTTGGTGCTACCTGCCCGGCACACAACAGCCATGGAGTCTGAATATCGCCTTGATTGAACTTATTTAACTAATGATGGAAAAAATGACACTCTCCCTTTTAGTGTTTCGTCTTTGATCAAATCAAGAGCACAATTTCCATATACAAAGAAGGGCATAATTTTAAGTCCTACAAGTCCTTTTCCTCTTGGGAACATGAACAATTCACTTTCCTTGAGGGACGTGAACCAGTGATTTCCAGATGAGAGACCTTAGGGATCTTTTGAATGTTTTGATTAAGGCAGCAATTAATTTAAATAAATCCTGGTGAGAGTTCCTTTTCATTATACTGCATTCCCCCAAATAATGTGTTTTATCTCTCCATGGCATTTCAAGATCATAGTTTGAAAAAAAAATGGATCATTTCCATCCAACCTAATTTTGGCTTATCACACACACTTACCTCTCCTAATTCCAAAAATCTCTTTGGAATGATAGAAATAATATGAAATGAAACCCTCGGAGCCAAAAGATGTTCCCCTGCCAGCAATGGTAGAGTGGCTGTTATTAGGTAACCACTATTAACTCAGGAAACATTTGAAAAATAGCACCCTGAAGGCACTGGAGAGAGAACAGATACAGCAGGAGACTGAAGGGAGTTGGAAGAAAAGGATGGCTTTTCACATAAAAAGTTGTGAGATGGCGCTGGCTGGTGCAAGTCAGTGGATTGAGTGCTGGCCTGCAGACCCAAGGGTCACCGGTTCGATTCCCAGTCAGGGCACATGCCTGGGTGGTAGGCCAGGTCCCCAGTAGAGGGCGCGCGAGAGGCAACTACACATTGATGTTTCTCTCCCTCTCTTTCTCCCTCCTTTCCCCTCTCTCTAAAAATAAATAAATCTATTTTAAAAACTATAACAGAAGGTCTAATATTCATGTCATTAAAGTCAGGAAAGGAGATGAGAGAAAAGACGTGGCAGGAAAACTATTCAAAACATAACTAGTCAGACTTCCTAAATTTGGCAAAAATCTATAGAATCAAGAATCTGAACAAATCTCAAACATGATAAACCTAAAGAAATCTGCATTAATACACATCATACTCAAACCTCTAAACATTGAAGACAAAGAAAAGAATACCAAAAGCCACCAGAAAAAAAAATCTTACCTATAAAAGAAAAAAATTCTTTGAATGATAGATTTCTTGTCAGAAAATAAGGCAGCAAGAGTAAAGTAGCACATTTTTCAAGCATCAGAGGAACTGCAGAACATAGTCTTATAACCAGCAAAAATATTCATCACGTATGAGGTTAAAAAAAGGTGGAAAACATATTCCAGGCTGATAGTAATAAAGATATTGCATACGTATTAACTGCTGGCAAAGCTAATGTCGGACAAAGTGTTGGCTCCATGGCCTTCAATGGGTAAAACACAAGTCACTGGGAGTAATGACGCATGTGTGTGGCGCTATTAACTCAATGAACTCTTATGGTGGTGATGATGATGATGATGGTGGTGGTGCTGGGCACTTCTTGAGCACTTTCATTGTTGTTACGCTGCCATTTTCAAACATTCTCTCATGGCCACTTTACAACTGAGGAAAGACAGGTGGAGAGACCACCGGGTCACAGTTACTCCACAAAGAAGTGGAACGGGAAGGATTCAGGCCCAGGGAGTGGGCTGCTCAGTCTCAGAGAGCACATTCTTAAGTTTTTAAAACAGACAACTCCACCCTGGCCAGGTAGCTCAGCGGGTTGCAGCATCATCACCCTGCTCCAAGGTTGTGGGTTTGATCCCCAGTCAGGGCACGTACAGGAATCAACCAAGGAATGCATCAGTAAGTGGAACAACAAATCAATGTTTCTGTCTCTCTCCCTCTATCTCTAAAATCAATCAATGAAAAAATTAAAAAAAAAACACAACTTCACCTAGCATGAGGAAAAAATGAACAGTGTAAGAGAAAGAATGAAGGAGTCCATTGCTCTCAACTGTGCCTCCCAGCATCTCGGAAGTGAGGCCAAGGCCACCCCCACACTCTCTGGCGTGGCTGGAATCCAGGAATTTCTAGTCGAATCAGAGAAGTATGTACCTAATGATTAAGTTCTCTGTTCCATCAATGCACATTTCCTAATGAGTGCACAAGGTGAGCCGTGGCTGAGCATGACAGACAATGTTGTTCTTATGGAACATTCCAGAAGAAGTGAGTTCACACAGCAGTGACCGCCATGCAATGACAGGTACTGACTGAGTGCTGGAAATTGGCTGTTGAAGGGTGGCCCCTTGGAGGAGGTGGCGTGCAATTGGAGGCATGGAAAGGAGGAAGACCTGCCTGGCGAAGGTGCAAGGGAGACAGTTTTAGGTGGAAGTGCCTCCACTCACCTTCTCCGGGACGTAGACAAGGAGGCCAGTCTGCAAGGTCAAAGGTGTGTGTACCCCGCCACTCTCTCCAGGCGTCTAGAGCAGCTTGCAGCTGCTATTGGGGATATTTGCACAGAGAACCCAAATTCTGAATGGATGGATGGATGGATGGATGAGTGGGTGGATGGATGGGTGGATGGATGGATGGATGGATGGATGGATGGATGAATGGGTGGATGGATGGATGGATGGATGGATGGATGGATGGATGGGTGGATGGGTGAATGGATGGGTGGATGGGTGGATGGATGGGTGGATGGATGGGTGGATGGATGGATGGGTGGGTGGGTAGATGGATGAATGAACGGATGAGTGAGTGAATGAAGGCAGTAGCAAGCCCTAAAGGATATCCACGGTTCTTACTTGTGGAAATAACTTACAGCTGCCAAATTTCAGGGGGCAAGCGTGCGCATCCATGGGGAAGTCCTCCAGTTGCATCGGACACTCTGCAGAGATAGTCAAGCTGAAAAAAACAAGAGATGAAGATTAAAGGGCCCAGCAAGTCTGGCTATTGATTAAGCAACCACCGTGTCCCAGGCAGCCATCTTAATTATTTCACTCATTATTTTAATTGCCATCATTTATTGTCTAAACTGTCCCACCAAATTACACCGGCTTGCACAGTAGATGGATGTCCATTGGAAAGAAGGCTCCGATCAAATGCACTTGAGTTCCCCGGCTCAGTGTGTGTGTCTGCCCATACATTACCCCTCGGAAAGCGATGTGAGATGCCTTTAAAAATGATTTATTCCTTCGTCCTCCCCCCTTACCCAGAGTGATCTAAAAGACAGGTATTTCCTAAAAGCGTTGCTAAGCTCAAAAGCTACAAACATGGAATATACACACAGACCAAATTTTGAGTGGAAGCTGGCTGTCATTGTCGAGGACCAGCCAGTGCCGTCAAACGGCAAAGCAGGTGAGATTGTGGTGCAATGGCCATCTTTTGATACCGAATAGTTATTGTTTTTACTCCATGCCTGGCCTTCTAAGTAATAAGACTCCCTCGCTCACTAGCATGGTCCCAGCGGCTGAAACAGCAACGGAGGTAAGAGGTGTCCTTGTCAGCGCCAGACAGGCATCAAGTGCGGTCCGGCGCAGACACCGCTGATCGGAGCAGCGCGCTGAGGTTTGTTGCCATGAACATGTCCAGTGAAAAGGTGAGACAGCGATGCCCAGTTGTGAAGGGGCTGGCACAAGCCTGCAGACGTATTTATGAAGCCCTGGAGCCGGGATTGGTGCCTGGCTGCCCTGCCCTTGTCCCTGCGGCGGGTGCGGGGCAGGGGGGGAGTCCCGATGGCAGGTCCTGTGGTCCCGGGTTCCGTGAGTTTCCAGAGCCCCCCCACTGCGGTTCCTTCATTTCCCTATAGAGTTTCCTAATTAGGGAGCGACTCTAAATTCCATTAATGAGGTAATTTTCTGTTTCGTATTCCATTGCTTAAAACAAAATTAAATGACATCGAATCAAATGGAATTACAAAATGTCATTCTCGTTTAGACAAATAATAATTCAGTGTGATATCAGCATTATTGTTCTCTCCCTTTTATGGAGTTGGGATCCTGCCTAGGTGCCCAGATTTGTAGTTGTCCAGATATTTTCTTCATGTAGGTAATATTTTCTTTTTGTTTGTGGTATATAAAATCCAGTCTTTCACATAACTAGCATTAGAGCAAGGGTACTCCCTACATTAAAATCTCTACAGGCCCTGGCTGGGTAGGTCAGTCAGTTAGAGCGTCAGAATGATATGCCGAGGTTGCGTGTTCGATCCCCAGTCAGGGCACATACAAGAAGCAACCAATGAATGCGTAACTATAGGCATTGAATGGGACAATAAATCAATGTTTCTCTCTCTCTTCCTCTGTCTGTAAAATCAAAGAATAAAAATTTTAAAAAATGAGGACAAGAAATGTAGACCAGGGAGTGTGCTTTCCGCATCAGCAGGAGGCAGGGGAGGGTCGGAGAAGGCAGGCAGAGACCAGGGGACAGGATTTAGCTGGATCTGCAAAGAAGAGTCATTTAAAGAAGAGCAATTCCAGTAAAGCATGAAAGAGGGGTAGTTCTACAATCACCATCTCCATGCCTGCTATCACCAGAGCGTCCCAGACTGCCTCCCTAGTTTAACAGACCCCCTTAGAACAATCCCAAATGCTGGAAAAAATAAACCCCATCTATGATGGTGCCTCGTCTCTAACTGCTCAGGTAAATCCCACAAGAGCCAGGGTTTCAGCCTCAGAGAGCAGCAGGTATATGTTTGCGGCCTTTATAAACATTTCCAAAATGGCCTATGCTTTTATGAGACTCAACAATATCTCTGGGGAAGAGGGAGCCTTCCATTCATGGGGCTCTTAAAACGGAGAGCCCTTGATGGACAGCCAGCTGCATCCATCACACAAAGGTGAGATCAAGCTCTGTGCGGGCTGTACAGCTCAGCGGAGCCTGCGGGCCAGCCACTGGAGACTCTCCTATCAGGTGGGAAAAGGAAGCCTATTAGGTTAATAAGCTCTGGCCGGGGAGAGTGTCGACAGGATGTCCGAAGGTTGCGAGTTCAATCCCTGGTCAGGGCACATAGAAGAACCAACCACTGAGTGCATCAGTGAGCAGAACAGCAAACTGATGTTCCTCTCTCTCTCTCTCCCTCTCTCTCTCTCAACTCAATAATAAAAAAAAGAAATGAGAGCTAAATATAAATTGTGGAGCTGAAAACAAAACCGCCAGTAACTGAAATGAAAAGTCCACCCTGTAGCCTCTGCTGCTCAGTCTTCCAGAATTCTGAATACTGCAGACAATGAACGAGGATTTGAGTGGGCTTTATAATATTACACAATATTATTTACTATACATTAAACATCACACGTTTTGTTCCAACGACTCAGAGACTTTTGCATGACGACCCCGCGTCCTTCTGCTGGGGAGCGGATGGAAAGTGAGCTGTGGAGGCGGTACCTGAGCGGGCGCTTCTTGGTCTAGACACAGAGGCTCAGGGTAATTCTCCACATGGAACTGTCGCTTCTGTGCCCGATCCTGTGGTCTGAGCCTCAGACTCTCCTTTCCACTCCAGGTTTCAAAACACTCTATTTTCCACTTTGTAAACGCTTTTGGGGACAGTCTGTCAGTGCCACCTAGTGGCCAGACGCAAATTCTGGAACCATGGAGGATCAGGAAAGGTTTTTCTCATTATTGTTTAAATCAGGGGTCACGCAAGCAAGCAAAGCTTGCCTGAGCTCCACCTCCTGTTCCCCGGGTCCTATCGTCTTCCACGAAGCCCGTGGTGCCAAAAAGGTTGGCAGCCGTTGGTTTAAATGACCGAGTTCAGCCCTGACTGGTGTGGCTCAGTGGGTTGAGTGCTGGCCTGAGAACCAAAGGGTCAGCTGGATTCCAAGTCAGGGCACATGCCTGGGTTTCAGGCCAGGTCCTCAGTAGAGGGTGCGGAAGAGACAACCACACATTGATGTTTCTCTCCCTCTCCTTCTCCTTCCCTTTCCCTGATCTCTAAAAATAAATAAATAAAATCTTAAAAAAATAAATGACCAAGTTCAAGGCCACCAGCACACAAAGGTCATCAACTTAGACCAGGAGCATTATGTTAAGGAAAAATCCCCTATTACGGCTTTCCACGGGTCATCTGTGTCCCCAGCACGAGCGGCACTGACTGGCCTGCCCCACGCGAGTTTGTCCAGCAAAGAATCAGCACTCGTGGAGAAGGCGTTGAGCACAACAGAGGGGCACCAGCGAGCAGAACTGGGTCCCACTCTCCTTCTCAGTAAGAGACGTAAAGACACACAATTTATGAAACTTCCATTTTATCCGTGTTTCATCGTCCGACGCAGTCGTCCACAGGGGGTTGGGCCGTTTGGAAGACGCGGTAGCTCTTTGTGGCCATCAGTATTGCCGAAACGAAGCACCGCACACGGCGAGGCGCCAACAACAGAGATGAGTTTTCTCACGGTCCCGAGGCCGAGGTAGGGGGCCCGGGCTGGGGGACAGTTAGCCAGGCCGGCTTCCCCTGAGGCCTCGCTCCTTGGCTTGCCTGCACTGCGTCTTCACGTGGCTGGCCCTGAGGATGCGCGGGGGCCCGCCCTCGTGACCTCGTTTCACTTCCCTGTGTCTTGAAAGGACTTCTCTCCAAACACACTCACGACCCGAGGTCTGGGGGTTCACACTTCCACACACACGTTTCGCAGGAACACAGTTCAGCCCGGGGTGATATGCAGCTAATCTGCATTTCACCTGTAGCCTCCCCGCACCCGGGAAACAGGTGCGTTTTCAGGGGAGAAATCCCAGGGCGAGACTACACGTGCCTTTGAAAGGCGGCAAACGTCTACCATCTTCAAAA
>CM052550.1:48633720-48652166 GCA_028533065.1 Trachops cirrhosus
TGAGGACAAGATGAGTTTATATTGCTAAAGCATCTGGCACACCATACAGCCTCGGACGTTTTTGAACCACACTTAGCGGACCAGATCAGGTGGTTCTTTCCACCTGGTGCTGCTGAGGGCCTGGACCTTATTTATCTCTGAGGTTGGGGCCTGGGGCCGAGACCCTAGCCAGCAGCCGCCTGGGGCTTCCATCCAGGGTCTCCGATCCTCACTTCTGAGGGAGGTCACCGGAGATTCCTGGGGACCTTTTGGCAGACGTGGCCCTTAGCTTCCAGGTGGCTCCTTTCCAAGAAGGTCCCCACCTGTACAGGGAAGCTGAGGAGCCTGTGTCCTTCTCACCAGGACCGACAGTGTCCGATAGTCTGTGTGAGTAAGGAGCTAAGATAACACAAACATGCCCTGGCCGGGTGTCTCAGTGGGTTGGAGCATTGTCCTGTAACCAGAATGTTGCAGGTTCGATCCCTGGCCAGGGCACGTACCTAGGTCATGGGTTCAATCCCTGGTCCAGGTACATATGGGAGGCAACCAATCGATGCTTCTCTCTCACATTGATGTCTCTCTCTCTCACTGACAGCAATGAAAAAAATGTCCTTGGGTGAGGATTAAAAAAATTTTTTTAAATAAAGGTGACAAAAACATGTTGGAGATGGCCCATGAGCCTAGGCTGAGGTTGTGTGTCAAATGGTCCAAAAACCCAGGCTGACTAGATTAAATTGGCCTGGGATTATTCTAGTCTTTTTTTTTTAAACCAAATAAGCAAGAAATCTGTATTAAAATGCCCTCCTTTGTCTCCTGCACGTACAGTTTGTTAGCCAAACACAATCTTGACTCTTTATAAGCCTGGCAGGAACCTAAGCACCCAGTCCCTCAAACGAAGGTCTGAGCAGAGGTAGCCGTGGTTAAGAAAAGGCTGTCTCGTTCATTCCATTCTCATTCATTCGCCCATGAACCTGCAGTCAGCTCCTCCTGAGGGCCAGCCTGGGAGCCGGTGGGGTGGGGTGGGGTTCCATCGGCCCTAGGGAATTAATTACCCAGAATCCCGCCTGACCAACACAGGGTCCCCTTCCAAAGACGCTCAAGTTCAACTAAATGCGGCGTAGCAAGTGCTCTGAGCCAGATCCCAGGAAGCAGAGCTGGGTCAGGGTCCCAGCAGGGGACAGATGGCAGGAGAGCTCAGGGGGACATCTTGGAGAAGTGTGGGATTTCCAGGAGCAAGGACACGGGAGGTGGTGGGTTGTGACATGTCTCATCCCATCACTTAGGAACAAAGAACATTGCCAGCCAAGCCAGGGCTCTGGATGCTTTTGAGACGCTTTTCCCAGAGGGAAAGCAGAAAGCTGATGCTACTTGAAACCCTGGGAGGAGAAAGTGTTACACACGCTGTTTTTCTGATAGATGGCTTGCTAACCACATCTCACGTAGCAAAACAGGCTGATACTTTCTTTCGACTCTCATACTATAGCGCCAGGAAGTAACAGACCATCTGTACTCTCCCTTCGTGGGAGTGAAATTGCTACCATTCTTCTAGAAAACAATTTGCAAAGACGTGTCGAAAGCCTCATTGACCGATGCCTGGGCTTTATCCAAAGACATAATTTTGTGCTTCAATGATACTGTTGTTCCTCACGGAGGGAAATAAATGGAAATGACGCGAGCTCAGTCACACGATGGCAGGGGAGGGATCCCAAAAGCCTGGGCCAGCACGGAATGACAGGGGAAAGGTTTTAACATGTGTTCAATTATAAAGCTACTTACAGAACAGTGTTCCGAGAATGAGACCTCTCAACTGCAGGACAGGAGGGGTGAACACTCTCATACACACGTGTACAGTCAGGACACATGTGTGCCCATGCACGAACATGTGTAAGGAAACGCACCGGGCCGTCGGCACCGGCTCTCTCTGACCTGTTGTCGTCATAACTGTATTTCATGCTTGGTGATTTTCCACGTCTCACACATTTTTAAATCATGTCAACAGTAAAAAAATAAAGAATTTAAATATTTTGATTCTTGTCATTAAAATAAATATGACCTTTAAAATGGCAATACTTAGCTAATATATCTGGTGGTGCCATTTTTAACTAGACACTGGTGTGTGTATGAATAGAGATAAATATACATACAGATAGAGATATAGATACTTATATGTATATATACTCACCTACACACACTAGTTAAAAACTTCTAGTTACATATGTATAATTTATTTCAAATAGGTCACCCCCAAACCAAACATGAATTATATACATATAATTTCCTTCAAGAAAGTTACTTATTTCAGGGGAAAAGGGGAAGGGTTTACAGGAACAAGTATAAAGGAAACATGGACAAAAACTAGGGGGGGTGGAAATGGGAGGGAGATGAGGAGGGCTGGGGGGGTGGCTGGGATGGGAGTAAAAGATAGAAAAGTGTACTTGAACAACAATTAAATAAAAAGGAAAAAAGAAAAAAAAAAGAAAGTTACTTATCCTGTCAAGTAAGGAATGTGGTCCCCCAATCTGTGCAAAAGTGTTCCTATGCTGCCCCCCAGTGGCCACTTAGGGAATACGCGATATACTATCAACTTTCAAAATAAGAAACCTCAGACCCTGCAGCTAAACGGCATTGGAAAACAGTTAAAAAAAAAAATGGTAAAAGTAACAACAACAACAAAAGGTGGCTCTAAGAGATTGAATCAAAGTGACCAAGGACTCCTGGCGACTAAATGATAGAGTCCGGACTTGAACTTCAGTCAGTTCAAAGCAGCGTTTTCCACTCGTGATGAATGGAAGTCGAAATGGAATGTAAGCAATCATAAAAACACGCCTTTTTCCCAATAAAAATCGCAGAGGGGGTACATCTTGTGCCAAAGTGACAATGCAGAGCGTGCGGTGCAGGGGGTGGGCTGGGCGGAGCTCGCCTTCTAGAAAGTTCTTTCTCGCTGGTTGTGATTTCCTGCCCAAGAGACTACGAGAGACTTGCCCTTGTGCTCCAAGACCCGGGCGTGCGCCCTTGGGTGGCCCTCGCTGCGCACGGACACGCAGCAGCATCTTCACGGGGTGCGGGGGCTGTCCCCCAGCCCTCCTGCTCCCAAAGGAAAACGTGTCACTGGGTTTGGCTCGTCCCTGGAGACACGCGGCCGCCCGGGCTGCAGGGGAGTGGAACTGAAACTGTCGGCTACAGGATGATGACCGAAAGTTCCACCCAGAAAAAAACAATTGGTGGCCCTGGCGGGGTAGCTCAGTTGGTTACACCATTGTCTCAATAGGCCAAGGTTGTGGGTTCGATCCCCTGTCAGGGCATTGCCAGAATCAACCAGTGAATGCATCAATGAGTGGAACAACTAACTGATGCTTTTTTTAATCCCTTCCGCTCTCTCTAAAATTAATAAAAACAACAATTTAAAAAAAGGAAGTGCTGGACCCGGGAGCCCAGGGCACTGGATGCTGCTTGCCATGTGACTTCTCCTCTCACCAATAGTTCTGTGGCCAACCACCGTCTCTGCTAAATCAATGGATGAAAATGCTACCGAACTAGAGCTGTACTTCCAGCCCATCAGAATGCACAACACTTCCCAGTGGCACCGTTTCCATTCTGCGCGGAGAAGCCCGTTGGCCTCGGCCCCCATTAGCATATTTCCTTGACACCAACAAGGACCAATTACTGCTGACAGGTTGCCCTGGCTGTCACCATCCTCCTCCTGGCGTGACACTTTGACAGGGACAAGAAGGCCACTCACTGTGTATCTATGAGTGCCTGTCCCTGCAGTTCTCAGCTGTGGTGGATTAAACAAGGGCGTCGCCCAGAGCTGAGCTGAAATTCCTGTTACCACCTCGCTAGCTGTGTGGCCGTGGCCAGGTGTCTGAGCCCCGCTCTCTTTGCTGGTTAAGGGGAGCGGGGTCACCTAGCTGGCCTGGCTGGCTGAGGCTGAGGGATTCTGTTTGCGAGGGTGCCTGGGACACAGACGCTGAGGGAGACGCTTCTCTGCAGCCCTTCCCCTTCTAAATAATGACCCAGCCCTGGCTGGTGGAACTCAGTGGATTGAGTGCAGGCTGAGAACCAAAGGGTGGCAGGTTCGATTCCCAGTCAGGGCACATGCCTGGGCTGCAGGCCAGGTCCCCAATAGGGGGCGCGCGTGAGAGGCAGCCACACATTGATGCTTCTCTCCCTCTCTTTTCTCCCTCCCCCAAAATAAAAAATAAATAAATAAAATATTTTTAAAAATTAGAAAAATAAACATTGGTCGTATCTCACGACCCTGTCCAAGTAGTGATGAGTCAGATGAAAGCATCCCTGTGTCTTATGCTACGCACCCAACTACTGTCCCTCAGGGACAGGGACCAGGTCTAAAGGCAAGGGGACTGGGCTTGTCTTGATTCTGTGGGCAGGAGGCAGGCACAAAGCCCAAAACGAAGGGGTCCACCATCCGTCCCAACCCTGCGTGGACCCCTCCGCCTCCTCCTAGAGCTGGACTCATGTCTCCACAGCCGACCTCACTCGCCGGGCTAAACAAAGCGCACTCTGATTCCCCGCACGGAACGAGGACCCAGGACTGAAATTCAGTCCTCCTCGTAGTCCGCGGCTTTCAATGGGGCAGCCATTGTGCCAGCACCGAGGTGATGCTCACCGCTCAGGTCTCCGTCTGCGGCTGAACCGCGGCCAAGGCCAAGGTCAGGGATCGACAAGAGTGGGGAATGGAACACCACGTGAGGGTCACGCGCTGGTTGATTGGAATCCTTAACGGGCTGTCAGAAGAACAACCAAGTCCTGGTGTCAAACAGGTTCGGGACAGGTGTCAAAGCGTCAACGCGTCCGTGGGGACTGCGGCATCAACGCTACGGCACCTTTTCTACGTATAAAACATACTGGGACGCATGAGAAGGCGGGGAGAGACGTTCCAACCACATCAACGCAAATGCGTGGGCTTAAAAAAAAACTTGGCTTTAGCACGTTTTAATTTTTTTCTTTAAAAATCTTTTTTGACGTTGGCCTAGGCCCTCCGTGGAAACTAAAAGGCTATAATGGAGCCTTTCTCGAAGGTCAGTTTATCGATTTGCTCCGATGCCATGAATAATGCAGAATAAAAAAGTGACTGATAATCAATTTAAATGCAAAACACTAAACTTCAGCGTCAGCATTGGAATGCCATCAGTGTATAAGAGACATGAGCTCTTAAACTTTCAGGAGACCCCCAAAGCGCCCTCCTTGATTTTTTCAATGACATGTTTATAAAATAAATGTTCCCTAACTGGCACGATCTGCGTCGGTACTTGCAAGATGCTCTGGGTCTTCAACCAAAGAAAACAAGCACGGACGGCGGAAGCTGTGGACCAGAACGGCCAGCGAAGTAGTAGTCACGGGCATTATTATTAGTACGGGCGGGTCAAAGGGTAAAAAGAAATAGCCGACACACACACACAGGGCAATCCTCAAACCCAAACGGTAAAAAATACACAACATACACACACATGCGCGCACACTCGCCCAACCCTCAAACCCAGCAGGCTGCTGGGGTGGAACTGGGGCTGTGTCTGCTGCGCTCTGCAGCCCCGCCCCACCCCTGCGCTGCCCCTGACCACCCCCATGGTGACCCCCTGGGCCCCCTGCGCTGCGCCCCGCAGTCCCCTTTACGACGTCACCGCCACCCGCGCTGTGCCCCGCTCGCTGCCCCTTTATGACGTCACCGCCAGCCGCGCTGCGCCCCGCTGCCCCGCGCACGCGCGGTGCGCACCGCATGGTGTAGAGCAGGGTGCCGTCGTCCTCCAGGCGCAGCAGCTTGTTGGGCGTCGTCATGTTGTGCGCGATGGACTTCTTCCCGTTGTGGAAGAACGTGTCCGGCGTCCAGATCTTGCTGGCCAGCAGGTTGTTGAGCGGGAGGCGCTGCATCGGCCCCTGGAAGCGCAGGCGCTCGTCTTTCCAGCTTTGTCGGAAAAACACGTCGATGGTGTATTCCTAGCGCAAAGGGAGGCAGGCAGGTGAGGTCGCAGCGGTGGGCAAGGGGCCTTCCCCAGGTCTCTGGGTCTGTTCGGGAAGATCTGGTGGCGCCCAGCCCCGGGGGACCTACCATCTCCGTGTCGGACACCGGGCCGAAGCTGGTGACGTAGATGTCCGTCCTCACCTGCGTGACGCGCTCTGAAAGAGACCAGGTTCCCGCCTGGGCGCCCAGCCGGCCCCGAGCACCCCCCACCACGTCTCAGTGTAGAGACTAACTTCGCACTCGGCCACGGGAGGGCTTTTACGGTGTGTTTGCTAAGTCTGGAGGGCTTGGCGCACACCGAGTGCAACCGCGCTGCTGCAGCCTTGAGTGAGACAAAGCGCCCCTCATTTCTGCAAAGGCGGGGTGCGGGAGGCGCTGGATCCCGGCTACGGGGCCCCGTGCGTTTTTCATCACGCCTGAGCTCAGCTTCTTCCTTGGCAAGCCCGGAAAATACTCCCAGCCTCACCACGCACTACCCTGCTCTCCCATAAACTGTGTATTTGTTTGTTTGTTTGTTGTAAGTTAGAGAATCCAACCTTGTGGGGAGCACCTGGGAGGAATCTTCCGCCATAGCCGCGCCCCAGGCGTCGGGGGAAAGGTGCCTGAGAACCGCGCACAGCGTGGCTCCGGCGGCGACAGCTTGGGAAGAAGGACGGGAAGACCCGCTCCGCCTTTAGGGCATTTTGAACGATTAGAAATTGCTATCACGGGAAACTGCGCTTTCAATCACGATGGTGGGAAATACACGAAGCCATACAAGCCGCTCATAATAGAGAGGCAGATGCGCGCTCAATGGGAAGGTCGGGAATCGGTGTCCCTCTGTGACCATGAATGGGGCCGCGTCCTGGGGGCAATGCAGCCCACCCTGCCTGAGCCCAGCTGCTGCGTGGGGTCCTCACCCAGCCAGGGCTCCGGAGGGCTTTCCTCTGCCAGCCCCCCCGCTTGTGGAAATCATATATGCACATGGTGTGTGTTTGTATGTGCGCCCGTGTTGGCATGATGCTGGGTATTTTCAGGGCCTGTCTCCCCAAGGAGCTGCCGGCCCTGCAGGCCACCCGTTGGCTCTGGTTCCTCGGGGTCCAGCCTCACAGGACTAGAGTCCATGCTGGGGGAACTTGATGCGTCCCCATATGCCTCGGTCCCTGAGGGTGTGTTCACAGGGACAGGGGCTGCTGGACACAGAGACACAGGGACACACGGTAACGCAGAGGGAGAAGTAAGTCGGTGCCTAGCAGCCCGTGTGGACTTGCCTTTGCCCCAAATGCAGAGAACGGCGATTCGTGCTTTAAGTGAACCTCCCTGTTAAAAATGCAAATAATGGAGAGCTCAGCCTTTCCTTGGAGAATGTAGCTGCTGGGGGCGGGGTCTCTAACTCACCTATCGGAGCAAGTTCAAATGCACATCAGCTGCGCCAAGGGCATTACAGGTGCCTAGAAATCACTCAGCACAAAATTAAGTTGTGCTGATTAGACCCCCAAAACACATTCTACTATTTGTTTATCCTTGTCAACAGCCGTACGGTCCAAGTACGTGCTATGATTATGGCCCTAGTGAAAAAATTAAATGTGATATTAAACAGTGAAAGCCACTGTTCAATGCCATTGTGTTTACACCGTTCTATATTATGTTTAATATTTTCACTGGGACCATAATATAGCCCTGGCTGGGTAGCTCAGTGGGTTGGAGCATCATCCCAATACGCCAAGGTTTCAGGTTTGATTCCCAGTCACAGCACATACAAGAATCAATGCATGAATGCATCAATAAGTGGAACAACAAATTGATCTCTCTCTCTCTCTCTTAAATCAATTACAAAATATTTCTTAGCCTGGGGTGAGCTCAGCTTTCATGACACCTAAGAATTGGTTCCTCCTTCAGTGAACCAGAAAGAACATCAGGATGATCTGGGAGGAGGGGCGCTTGCAGGGACCGTGACCACCAGCCTCCAGCATTGTGACCGTGGCACTCAGGGATGCAGGAGCCTTGGCCATGGCTGGGCCTCCTCTGACTCACAGCAGCCATGAGCTGAGGCCGAGCGTGCTGCCCCGGGGCCCGGCCGCGGGGGGACACGCACCTCCGAGCCCCGGCCGCAGCCGGTTGTCGTAGCCGTCCAGGAGCCCGTCCAGGATCCTGGTGAAGATGGTGATGTTGTCGTTGGTCTCATCTTTCACTGCACTGGTCGGCATCTGTGAAAAGCTTTTGAACAGAGAAACAGAAGATTTCAAACTTGCATTAATTATTTCTTTTTTTCAAAAGATTTGCTCTATTTATTTTTAGACAGAGAGGAAAGGAGGGAGAAAGAGAGGGAGCGAAACATCAATGTGTGGTTGCTTCTCATGCGCCCCCTACTGGGGACCTGGTCTGCAACCCAGGCATGTGCCCTGACTGGGAATTGAACCAGCAACCCTTTGGTTTACAGGCCCACACTCAATCCAATGAGCCACACCAGCCAGGGCTAAACTTGCATTCATTATTTCTTATAAATTCTTCTCAAGATAGAGAAACCGGGGAGTAATATGGTGAGCTGGACTGGAGGGAGGGAGAGAATGGTCTCTTGCATCAAGGATACTGTTTTTGCAGTGATAAGTTTTCATTGTTGAACATCCAGAGAGCGCCGTGCTCTGGGCTGGCCATCTGTCAGCTGGACGAAATGCCCAAATCCACCCCTCCCTGATTCAGAAACACCGTCTGTCTTCAAATTGTAACAGCGTTACCTGCAGTGGCTCAGGGGTGTGGCAGCACCTTTACAAACCCTGCGTGAGTTCAAAGAGAAGACTGGTGCACCCTCCTTTCCCCACCCCCCTAACTAGGAGCGTGGCATCGCTCTGGGTCCCCACACCCACGGCCGGTACCTGCAGTTCCAGCCAAGCTGTGACCCGATGTGTTGGTCCTGCAATAAGACCCTAACAAGAGTGGCTGAACCTTCCAGAAACAAGAACAGCCTGGGTCTGTCCACTTCCACCAAGGGAGGCCCCGCAAGTTGAGTGGGAGCTGCCCTGGGCAGATCTGGACAAACTGAGGAAGTGACTCGGAGAGAAAGGAAGTCAAATCAGGAAGACAGCCACACGTGGAGACATCACGGAACCCACCTCAGGTCCTGGCAGCCGCCCTCAGACCTGCCAGGTGCCCCACACGCCGGGCTTGCCGTCGGGGGGTCGGCGGGGGGGACGCACCCAGCACAAAGCCAGCTGTGGGCCCCAAGAGTCGGCGCCTTCGGCATTTGGGAGAAGAGCAGGTGAATTGTGGAAACTTCCGGAAGGCCTGGCCCTGGGTCCCCCCACCGCTCTGCTTACCCTACATTTTCTCCACGAACTGGCTGGGAGCTGAGACGGAGCATCCGGGATGGATGCTGGGGCAGAGTGGATGAGCGCCTGCCCCACCCAGTTCTCGGAAACCGGTCCCTTCCGCCCATCGTGTGGAAACAGATCAATTCTTCACGGCCCCACCCTGCTCCCTCCTGAACCAGAGGCCCGGCGTTCCTCGGCTCTCATCTTCACATCCCCATTAGAGCGCAGCTCCCGCAGGCTGAAACTCTGCCCTGTGAGCGTGGAGTGCATTGTGCCTCAGCTTTTAAAACGACTGCGTTCCCTTTCCTCTGACATCCATTAGAATGAGGATGCCCTCAGCCTCGCAGCCTCGCAGCCTCGCAGCCTCGCAGCCTCGCAGCCTCGCAGCCTCGCAGCCCTAGCGCCAGGACAAAGGGCCTTGCCGCCATCCTGTGGGTTTGTGAAAGAGGGTGACGGTGACACCCTGTACTTGCCCGGCTGAGTCACTATTGGTTAAACTCAGTGCAGCCTCCTCATCCTCTCCTCAGGGTGTGGAGAACTCCTCCTGGTTGGGTCATTCAATTCTAGGCGATGTCACCCTGGCCTGTTTCTGGATGGTCCTGTCTGGCCCCTTCACTCAGAATAGAGGCCAGAGCATCCGCACCAATAGAAGAAGCACATGGCTGATGTGTGAATTCTGAAAAATCCAGACTTGTACACACAGAGACTGCTGAGAGGTGGGTATCGAGGGCTGGGGCAGGGAAAGTGGGAGATGTCAAGGATGAAAAAGTTCTGGAGGATTCATGCAGGGCGAAGTGATGGTCATTCACCAAACAGTGTTACGGACTTCAAAGCTGCTAAGGGGATAGGTCTCAAATGTCCTCACCACAAAACAAGAAGTGGCAGCCTCATAATGTGATGGCAGTGTTTGCTAACACGACGGTGGTAATCAGATTACAGTATGTTTAATACCTTAAACTTACACAGTATTCTATATTGAATACAACTCAGTAAAAAATACAAATTCAAGAAATGATGCCCTGGCTGGTGTGGCTCAGTGGACTGAGCACCAGCCTGCAAACCAAAGGGTCCCTGGTTCGATTCCCAGTCAGGGCACATGCCTGGGCTGCAGGCCAGGTTCCCAGTAGGGGGCGTGCAAGAGGCAACCACACATTGATGTTTTGCTCCCTCTCTTTCTCTCTCGCTTCCCCTCTCTAAAAAATAAATAAATATAATCTTTTGAAAAATAAATAAGTAAAAATAAACTATTTTTTAAAAATGAAAACATCTCTATGATTCAGAAAAAAAGAAAAGGCATCTCTCAATGTTTCAAGTACATTTTTCTAAGCTATTCCATTACCTACTGTGAAAATGTTCTTAGATTACATTAGCTCTGCACAGCCCCAACTGTTCGGAGGTAAAGACTTGACTATATCAT
Source organism: Trachops cirrhosus (assembly GCA_028533065.1). Classification (NCBI taxonomy): domain Eukaryota; kingdom Metazoa; phylum Chordata; class Mammalia; order Chiroptera; family Phyllostomidae; genus Trachops; species Trachops cirrhosus. The sequence continues at coordinate 48,644,381 of CM052550.1, forward strand.
TGACCGACTGACATGTCCTGAGCATGGGGTGGTCATTTCACGGCCCCCAGGGGCACTGCTTCCGGTGGCCGCCCACACAGGTTCACACAAAACCACCCTGCCCGGCTCCGAATCCACTTCATGAACACCCGAATCCTCGTGCCTAGCCATGGAACGGGACGCGATGCCTGTACATTTCGTACCACCTTCCGCTTCTTGTAAAAATGTAAAAGAAAAGGGTTCAAAGATATATCTACATCTGTTTACACATAATTACACCTTTGGAGGAGGAATTTCAGTATCCACCTCATCTGTTGTGACTGTGGTCCCTTTTGGGATAGAGGTCGTGGTGGGGATCTGCAGTGATGACGTCTTCTCTATTTACCAAGGATAAGACCTGGGCACGAGGAATCAGGGTCTCAAAGCCATTCCCGAAGAGGCAACCTTTACCTTTTGCAACAGCATGGATGGACCTGGAGAGCATTGTGCTGAGTGCAATAAGCCAGCCAGAGAAAGACAGATGCCACGTGATCTCACTCATGTGGAATGTAATAAACAAAACAGACTGATGAACAAAATAGAAGCAGAGGCGTGGATGCAGGGACAGACGGACAGCTGTCAGAGGGGAGGGGGAGGGGGGTATTGGGTGAAAGAAGGGGGAGGATTAGCCACAGAGTGTTTATTATGCCTGACCCATGGACACGAACAACAGCGTGGGGATGGCCAGGGTTGGGGGCAAGGGGGGGATAAGCGGGCAAAGCAGGGAAATGGGGACATCTGCAATAATGTCAACAATAAAAATTAAAAAACAACATGTTCCTGAAAATGCCCTTTGGGGTGGAGCCCCTCGGTTCCTAGATCCCCTCGATAACAACGCAGCTGCAGCATGGGGCTGTGACACCGTGTCACTGCTGTGGAGAGAGAGGTCCCTCCCTCGTCACAGACAGCAAAGGATGTGCCCCGCCCAGGACCACCTCCCAGGCGGGTGGTCAGTGCGCCCGCCTGTGCCTCGGCCTGGCAACAGGGTCTCTCAGGACCGCCCCCCACGCAGACCACAGCTGCAGCTCACTCTGTTCCCCGTGGGCTGGTCGCACCCACTTCACGGACAAAATGACATGCTGAGCGGCCACACGCAGAGGCCTCCCGGGCGGAGACTCGGATGCCTTCCTCCCTCTGAACACGCAGCCCTCCGGGTTGCACTGTGTAAAAGCTGTGCTGAGAGGCCCCAAGGAGCTCTGCCGAGCCTCGGGGCCCGTGAGCACCCGCCTTCAAAGCTTCAAGGACACGCTGAGGGCTCAGCTCTGTGGGGGAGTCGGCTCTTGTGAGCAGAGACTAGGGCTGCCATGACTGACAATAGCCTGAGACATAACAGACGTCCTTGAACACGGGTGACTTAGCCTTCAGGGTTGGGGCAGATTCACCAGGTGGCCTGACAACGTAAACCTGTTTCCTTAGGTTTAGCGTGCGTTGTCTGCAAAAACCGAGTAGGTGCGACATTTTCAGATTACAGTGGTCCCCCCTTCTCCGTGGTTTCACCATCCCACGGTCAGCCAGGTCTCGAAAATGCTAAATGGAAAATTCCAGAAGTAAACAATTCAGAAGTCTTAACCTGCACACTCTTCTGAGTCATATGATGAAATCCCGTGGCGTGCCGCTCCTCCCCGTCCGGGACGTGAGTCATCCCTTTGTCCCCACATCCACGCTGTTGCTCTCCCCACCTGCAGCCACTCTCAGTGGATGGGGACCACCATCAGTAGATGGACCCACGCCACACCACCAAGCCACCCTGACTTCACTTCACAGTGGTCCCAAAGTGCAGCTCAGAAACGCCACACGAAAGCCATCGAAGGCTTCCTCAGAGTGAAAAGGCACAACGTCTCAGCCCAGTGAGGAAAGAGAACCCCCTTCCCGAGGGGGCTAAGACCTAGGGTAAGAAGGAATCTTCTGTCCCTGAGATCGTGGCTGCCGCGCTTCCGAGGGCAGAAGCTGCAGCCACAGCGCTGAGCACTCGGTGGGGACGGAGAAGGCACTTCATTTGTGGGAGGGGGACACAAACGAACCCGCCATCCTGCTGCCGGTGGCGAGTTGTAGCAGAGAGCAGTGAGTCCACGTGAAGACCACGGCCAGGCGTCCCCCGAGGGCGGGGCACCCACTGAACAGGGGCTGCACAGACGCGGGGACAGGCGTTGACTGAGGGACAGAAACATTTCTGGAGGGGCTGTGTCTGCTGAGGAAAAGCCGGTGCTGCCCCATTTTCAGCGGAGCTGAAAAAGTTGGCTAGGGTTTGGTACGACCTGCGGTTTCGGGCATCCGCTCGGGGTCTGGGAAGGCAATGGGGTGGGCGGGCGAGGGGGAGGTGGGCAGGTGCACTGATGTTCCAGAGAAGACACCATAAAGAAAATGTAGAAGCCACCATCCCACATGGAAGCTAGCGTCCTCACCTTCCATACTTCCTTGCCTGCGTGTTGGTCCACACCAGACACCAGGGCTTAACCTCTGAACTTGAACTGTTTGCAGTGACTTTAGTTGGAAAAATAACATCCCTGAGCGCCCCCCTCCAGGCTGAGGAAGGGAGGTGGCGGCTGCACAAAGCACAGGGACACAGGTGGGGCGCAGCAGGACGCTGTCCCCAGAGATGTGAAGGCGTCCCAGAGTGCTCCGCATCGGTCCCTGGCCAGACTTGGGGTCCTGCGTCCTTCAGAAATTCCTCGCGGGTGGAAGGAAGTGGCAGCCTGTGAAATCTGGTCCATGAATGGGTTTATTTCTCCAGCGCAGTGTTTAAGAAAAGTAAACAGGGATATCTTCAGAGAGGGTAAATTCCTGCAATTATGCATATTAAGACCTCCCTCTGTGGTCTTAAGTCTGCAAGAAGCTGGGCTCTGAGACTTTTGCATTAGCCTCTTCCTGCTTCTAGGCCCCAGAGCCTCAGTGATACTGATCCAGGAGGGACGGGCACCAGTGTTTCTTTAAGGTCCTCCAGTGACCCTCAGGGGCCACCAGGGTGGAGGGTCACTGTTCTCGGCATGTCTGAGCCGGAACCAGAGCGAAGTCCCACAGTGACCCTAAGTGAGCTCTCCGCTCTGTGATGTCTTTGAAGATACTGCAGGACGGTCCGAGGGGCTCAGGAACCTCATCTTGGGGGTCTACTGGGTACCAGGTATTGCATTGCAGTGAGTACAGGGGATGCTACAATGACAAAGGTGACACCCCCACGTGCGAGGGCATGATTGTGTTCTAGCAGGGGTGTCCAACCTTGTGGCATCTCTGGGCCACACGGGAAGAACAGAGTTGTCTGTAGCCACACATTCAATACAACGCAACACATAATCACACACACACAAATCTCATCGTGTTTTAAGTAAATTCACGATTTGCATTGGGATACATTCATAGCTACCCTGAGCCATATTCGACCCACGCGTGGCGGGTTGGACACCCCTGAATCACAGAGGGTTTTCAGGGGACCATGGCACATGTAGGAATCTATGCAGACACCAGACACTGCAGGGCCCCAAAGGCAAAGCGACCTTTGTCCAGGGTCGGAGAACAGCAGTGCCAGCTGGGGTGTTCAGGCAGGAAGACCAGGTCTCAAGCCACAAGAAGGGGCATGGAAGGGTGTTGTGAGCGGTGGTCCCCCAGAAATGAAATGATGACACTTGCAGGGGGCGTGTAAGAACATTAGTGACAAGAGTAACACGCCACCAGAGACGGCACCCGTCAAACCATAAAGAAGTATGCAGTCCTGGCTGGGTGGCTCAGTGGGTTGGAGCATCGTCCCGTACACCAACAGGTTGCAGGTTCGATCCCCGGTCAGGGCACGTACCTACATTGTGGGTTCAATCCTCAGTCAGGGTGTGTAAGGGAGGAAATCAATCGATGTTTCTCTTTCACATCGATGTTTCCCTTCCTCTCTTTCCCCGTTCCCCTCTCTCTGAAAACAAAATATTGAAAAGGGCTCTCTTTCTTTTTGAGGAACTGCAGGGTTTTCTTCCAACATAACTTTATCAATTTAACTATTAGTATTATAATCCATAATAATATGATAGAGATCCCAACTAATAAAAGTGTTTCATTTTGCCAAGTGATGTCTGCTGGAACCTCCTTAAAAGAAAGACAGCCTTCTCGGCCTTGACCACTGGGATGCCCCAGGGCACAGTCCACGGACCTCTGTGGGGTCCACACTCAGCATCCATAGGGTGGCATCCTATCCAGTGGTTTTCCATGTCTCCCATACATGGAAGACCCCCACGTTCACGTTTCCAGCCCCTCTACGCCCAGCGGCCCACCGGGCCTCCCCACTTGGATGCCCCAGAGGCATCTCACAGGGCTGACCTTGGCCAAGACCTCGCTCACGGCATTCCCTCCAACCTCTTCTGCGGTCTCCTCCAGCTTATTAATAGATCGTTAAACCCATCAGGTTTGTAGAGCAAACACCTAGGGGACGGGGGGCGTCCTTGACTCTTGTCTTTCATTCATGCTCACAACCAGACATGGACCCACCCAGCCGGGCAGCAGTAGCCCCTCCCCCCAGGTCACTGCACTCACCTCTCCATTGTCCTCCGCTGCTGCTTCTGGCACCACCCCTGCACCCCAGACTGTCCTATTCCCACCTCAGCAGCCAGAGTGAGCACCAAAGTCTCTGCCACATCACTGTCACACCTCCACTGGATCCCATTTCACCTCCACCTAAAACCACTGGGTGGCCATTACTGGATGACCTGCGAAATGACGGTCAACTGTTCTTCCAGATACAGCCTAGCAGGGCCCACAAGGGGCTTTGTGATCTGCCCCCTCCCCTCCCCCACTACCCCTCTTTTGATGCCTTGTATCAACCCCCTCATCCCCCCACTGGCCCCTTGTTGTCCCTAAGACACCTGTCAAACACGGCCATACATTCACTCCTCCATGCCCCTGTTCAGCCTGCGTGAATAGCTTGGCTTACGTCATCACTCCCCGCAGACACCGGTGGCAGCATCTCTCCAGCACCCTTGCTAACGCCTGCTCTTTCTCCTCAGAGCACCTGTGGGGATGCAGCTGCTGCATACCTAGGGCCCAGCAGAATGCACAGCCTAGCCCTGGCTGGTGTGGCTCAGTGGATTGAGTGCTGGCCTGTGAACCAAAGGGTCTCCGGTTCGATTCCCAGTCAGGGCACATGCCTGGGTTGCGGGCCAGGTTCCCAGTAGGGGTTGCGCCAGAGGCAAACACCCATTGATGTTTCTTTCCCTCCCTTCCCCTCTCTCTTTAAAAATTAATAAAATCTCTAAAAAGATGAATGGCTTGGAGGTGGGCTCCCCTCTGCCTCTGCCTCAGATATTGGCACCTGGCAGGCTGCCTGGCACAGAGTAAGGGCTCGGTAGACACCGGTGTGGCAGCAGTGTCCTCAGGGCCTGTGACTGTGAATGTGCTGGGTGACGTGGCTGGGGAGACTCCGCAGGCGCCTTACGGTTAGGGACTGTGCTGTGCGCATGCGCCGGGTGGTGGTTTCCGGGACCACTCCGGGCACCAGCGCAGCGCTGGTCCCCAGGTCCAGTGGCAGCACCCAGGACAGCCAGCCCCCACGTAGCGCCCCGCCGCCCCCACCCGGCCTTGAGTCAGCATGTCTTGTGCGTTCGGCAATTCATCCTTCACATCAGCCCCTGACGTAGGGCTGTCATTAACTCCACTTGGAGGCTGGGAAGCCAAATTACAGGCAGGTGAAATTATCCTTTTGATGCCACACAGCCGGTGCGGCGACAGGGATCAGAGCGGCCTGATCACCCTCTGTCCACATGGTACCTGACGCTGTCCCCAAATAGCTGCCCGGGCTTTTGCAACGGAAACCACGTCGCCTGTCGGGTGATGGCCCAATTTTTTGTTGTTGTGAAGACTAAAAATAAAGTGGTCCCAGCCTTCATTTGTTGAGAGGTTTGCCTTTTGGTTCTGAAATGCACTGGTCAATAAATACAACTAAAACAGAATGGTCAGTGAAATGCAAAAGCCTACTTCATAGCGTATCTTCCATTTTCTTCTTGTTTTTTAATCCTCACCTGAGGATATGTTTATTGATTGGCAATAGAGAGGAGGCTGGGGGTGGGGGAGAGAGAGAGACATTGGTGTGAGAGAGAAATATGGATCGGTTGCCTCCCATATGCACCTCGACAGGGGATTGAACCTGATAGGTGTGTGCCCTGACTGGGAATTGAACCCACAACCTTTTGGGGTATGGGATGATGCTCCAACCAACGGAGCCATCGGGCCAGGGCGCCCTTTTCCTATCACATGGTCCCTTCTCTATCACATCGGATTACCTAGCACATGTTCTCTGTCCTATGTCATCCCAGCTGCGGTTTTTAGAGTGGTGTTATTTGAGTTCTGTGAGGATACTCTTTTTTTGCCAATGTTTAGGTTTTGCTCTAGTCTTTTCATTTTCACTGCACCTTGACTGTTAGAACATTCTGGAGAGGGTCGTGTCGTGCACAGGTCTGGCCTGGACCCTGATTCAGCCACTTTCTGACAGTTGGACCAGGACACACTTCTGAACGCTTTAAGCCTGAACTGTTTTCACCTACAAAGGGAAGGTCTGGTGAAAATTAAGTTGTACTTTTTTTTTTATTCTCACCTGAGGATATTTTTTTCATGGCATTTAGAGAGGAAGATTGGGGGTGTAAAAAGAGAGAGAGAACCTGTTGCCTTCCGTACACACCCCAACAGGAGATTGAAACAGTAACCTAGGTATGAGCCCTGACCGGGAATCGAACCCACAACCCTCCGATGTACAGGACAATATGAGCCACCCGGCCCAGGGTGAATCACACACCCTTTGAAAATGCAGGCTGGAAGTGGAGCTAGAACATATCAACACAGATGATTATTGCTCTACCACCAGAGTTCCAGGGTTAGATTTCTTCTCACTTTTGATTCTAATAATTTCCCTCTGAAATCGTGCACTAATTAGAATATGCACATTATGTAATTGCACCTTGTAGAAACCCAAAAGCCCACATTCTCTTTCTCCCCTTGAATGGAGCCAGTGACTCACAGGGAAGCTGATTGTCAGATGGGGCGGCTGGGTTGGGGCTGGCCTGGTGTCCTAAGCTTTGCTTAGCTCACGGCCTGTGGGAGAGATGCAGGTGCTAAAAGTTTCCTTCATAAAGCTTGCAGTTGGGAAATATTTTCTCTGGGTACCTTTTAAAAAGTGCTGGGCCCTGGCTGGTGTGGCTCAGTGGATTCAGCACCGGCCTGCAAATCAAAGGGTCCCAGGTTCGATTCCCAGTCAGGGCACATGCCTGGGTTGCGGGCCAGGTCCCCAGTAGGGGGCTCATGAGAGACAACCACACTGATGTTTCTCTCCCTCTCTTTCTCCCTCCCTCCCTCCCTTTCTCTCTGCTTAAAAATAAAATAATATCTTTTAAAAAAATAAAATAAATTTAAGAAGTGCTGGCTCTGGCCAGGTGGGTCAGTTGGTTGGAGCCTTGTTCCATACACCAAAAGGTTGTGGGTTCGATCCCCAGTCAGGACACGTTTGTAGGTTGCAGGTTTGATCCCCATTTGGGGTGCATATGGGAGGCAACTGATAGATGTTTCTCCCTCACATCTGTGTTTCTCTCTTTCTTCTCTCTCTCCCCCGCCTCTCTCTCCACAAACAATGAAAAAATGTCCTCAGGTGAGGATAAAGAATGGTGCTGGCAATTTACAATAGCTAAGTGCTGGAAACAACCTAGGTGCCCATCAGTAAATGAATGGATCAAAAAACTATGGTACATTTACACAATGGAATTCTATGCAGCTGAAAGAAAGAAGGAGCTCATACTCTTTGCAACAGCATGGA
>CM052550.1:48652666-48695772 GCA_028533065.1 Trachops cirrhosus
ACACATGGACAAAACTAGGGGGGCTGGAAAGGGGAGGGAGGAGGGGAGGAATGGGTGGGCGGGCTGGAATGGGAATAAAGGATAGAAACTGTACTGAATAAACTAAAACAAAAAAATAAAAAAAATAAAAGAATGGTGCTGGGCATTATTTAACCCTGTAGCGGAGTCCCGGCCACCTGACTACCCTTCTGATCTCTGGCCATCCCTGCCCCACTCAGATGTGCCGTCACCTGTGTGTGCGTCACAGAGCGCATTCACCTGGCCGCTCTGGTGGCACTTCTGTGAGTTTTTATCGTTGTTGCTACGACCATCTGTCCCGGGCCTCGTGAGCCCGCAGCCACCGTGCAGGCAGAGCGTGCCATCTGGGGCTCACGAGTGAGGACGTCCCATTAGAAAAGCCACCGCGAGGCCTGGCGCGTTTCAGAGAGAGGGCATTTCGCGCGGTGGTAGGGAGAGCGCCGACTGGGCATGCGCACGAAGCAGCTCTCCTGAGAACCAAAGGTCCTGGTCGGCACACTCGTGGGGGCAGCTGAAGGGCAACCTCATCTGCTCACGTTCGCAAGCTACTTCTGCAAGAATCTGCTTGCAGCTGCCAATCACGTGACTTCGTTCAGAGGTGGGACACAAAACTGAGAGCAACGCATGAACAAACAAGACGATCAAGCAAATAAAATCTCCTAGACACAGGCAACAGTGTGGTGGTGACCGGAGGGAAGCGGGTGGTAAAGGGGAAAGCGGGTGAGCCTCCTGGTGACGGAAGGAGATGGGACTTTGGGAGGTGGACACAGCGCCAACGTACAGATCAGGTACCATAGAAATGTACACTTGAAACCTATGTGCTTCTACTGCCCAGTGTCACCCCAATACACTTAATTTAAAAATAAAAACAAAACAAAGAATTGTGTTTACCAGAGTCTATTGGAGTTGTAGTTCCCATGCAGTCAAGTGCTGATGCATTTTTTCTTTTCCAATAGAGAAACCTCTAAAATACGTTCAATACAGTTAAATAAATGAAATCAGATTTGAGCTTATTAATGAGTTGGTGATCTTCCAATGTATTTATCTTACAGTTATCACCAGCTGATTGAGTCTGATAAAGTGTGATTTTCCCAATGCTGATAAGTTAATTCCCATTACAATGTGATATTGTGTATTTTGGCATCACCTTGATTCAAAGAGTGTGTCTCTGCTCATTTTTCTGTGCCGTGTATTTTTGACTACTGGTCTCATTAAAATAATCATAATGCCTCAGTAACACCATGCATGCCTCCAAACGTGACACTGTAGCAAGCTGCCTGTCACAGAAGGCCTCTCTGTTCAGCTACACGTTTGACTCATGTTCTGTTACATAACGTCAAACTAAGGGGAGAATCATAAAAGCTATTGAACACGAGCTAGTGGTGATCAAATTTAGAAGACGTACGGGAGAAGAAGAAAGACTAGTCATGTGTTTTCAAAGCCAGTGCTCATTAATCAATCTTCTATAACCACCAAATATATTCTACTCAGCACATTTAGACATTTTCTTTTGTATTTTCACCTGAGTACATTTTTTTTTCATTGCTTTTAGAGAGAAAGGAAGGGGGTGCAGAGAGAGAAAAAAAAGGTGAGAGAAACATCAGCTGCTTGCCACCTGTATGCACCCAGACCAGGGATCGAACCTGCCACCTTTCGGTGTGCGGGACGATGCTCCAACCAGCTGAGCCACCCGGCCAGGGCAACAACCACACATTTTCTGATCACCAAATCCACACTCTTGTCAAGGACCCTGCTTACAACATTGAACGTGCACAAAAGTGGGCATGGGCCTCTTCTGGCCCCGACTGGTGTCCTGTGGCCGCCCTCACCCTCCCTGCACCTGCTGTCAGGCTTGGTGACCTTCCCCAGTTGACTGTCCAGCCCTGTCACCTTGCCCGGTTGTAAGACAGGGCTAATGATGCTGAGCTCATGAGTTTCCTCCTGGGACTTGCCTAAAACAGGAATAACAGTAATGCTCCATATTGCCACAGCTAGTATTTTGCCAAGATTTGAAGTCAAATAAGTGCCGGGAAACTTTCTTTGCAGTGTAACAGAACTATCCTTAAGCACATTTGGAGCAATAAGGAGGTGAGAGGAGCCTTATATTAGATGAGAAATCAATAGGGACTTTTGTTCCCGGATGTCAAGATGTCTCTTGTGGCTGTTGAAAAGCGTCCCCTGCTGGTTATGGCGTGAAACCCGGCTTCCCGCTTTGCTAGACACCCCTCTTCATGGAAAACTGTACGTGCACACAGGGGCAACAGTTAAAAACACTCAGGGCCCTGGAGGGGTAGCTCAGTTGGTTAGAGCATCATCCAGATTCACCAAGGTTGCAGGTTCGATCCCCGGTCAGGGCACATACAAGAAGCAACCAATGAATGAATGCATCAGTAAGTGGAACAGCAAATCAGTGTTTCTCTTTCTCTCTCTCCCTTCCTTTCTCCTTCTCTTAAATCAATTTAAAAAAGAAAAGAAAAGAAACCACTCAGTATGTGATGTAAAATTCCACTTAAAGGAATATCTTCTAACAGAAATTATCTCAAAGACTTAAAATGGTCAGAAGCCAAAAATGTTCACTGTAAGAAAATTTGTAACAGCCCCGTGGGAAACGATGCGAGTGCCCCAAATTAGGAGAGTAGCTGATGAGTAGGCATTCGTGCCCTGGAATCATAGCCATCATTTTAAAATCATGTATTTCAGAGAGTATTAGGCCTGAAAAACATAGAGTACGAAACTGAAGGTGAGGCATGATCCCAATTGCATTAAAATATGCAGAAAAGTAAGGGAAAGAAGGCCGAGCAACATACGAAGGAAGACTGTGTCTGTGGGATTAAGGATATCTCCCCTTTTGTATACTATTCTGTGGCTCACATATTTCTGGCAGGTAGTAGGTATTGTTTTAGGACGGACTATATTGTATTGACCTTATATCTAAAGGGTTCCAAACGTCTCCACAGTCATTTCTCTGGGGAAATTGAAGGGCGCGGAGCCACCGTTCAGAGTTGGCTCCTGGAAATGACAGTGGTCCCTCTCTTTTGAAGATGACCTCAGAAAGCCACCCAATGCCACAAGAAATAAAGTATTGCCGCTTCTAACAGCTAAACTTCCTGTGCTCGCAACTTTATATTTCACACTTGTATCCACCAGGGAGAATAATAACTCCACTGCTAGAAAAGGCAAATTCAAAATCATGTTTTTGGCCAAATCTTGGGAAAAACAAAACAAAACACAGGCTTCCAACCCTAGCACAATCGTCACCTCTGACACATTGCTAACTACATGCCGTATATCAGTAAACAAACTACCTACCTAAGGCATTAGGTTGGAGATCTGAATACTGGGTGTGATTTCACATATACACACTCTTTTCATTCACAAGAATGCTGGGGACGGCGTGGTGTGTGGGATTCAACAGCCGGGAGAGACCTAGGAAAGGGCAACTTCCATTCAGCAGATAAGGGATGAAAGTCAGCGATGGGGAGGCGCCCATTCAAGACCAGCAACAAGGCGAGAACAACAGCTGATGTCTGTCCCACGGGGACACTCGGAAGGGCTGGAGGGACAGACACACCCCTGGCTGTCCTGACACACAGCCCCAGTGCTGTCACTTACCCGCCACAGCACCCGGGGACAGTCACAGCCTCTCCCTGCCTCAGCTTGCTCCTCTGTACAGACCTGGAAAGGCCAGACCAGAAAACGTCCAGGGGACACACAGGACATCATGACCCTGAGAGAGCCCCCTGCCTGGCCAGAGATCCGGTGTCTCCACAAGCTGTCCCACAGCCACTGTATTCTCCCGACCACTCGTGACCCACACAGCGCGCTGTGTGACCTCTGGGGCTGGGTGGTACAGAAAGAGCGCTTGGCTGATGTGTCCCGAAGTTTAATTTTTAATTACACTCCATCCCCTGCAAGTCACGGCGCTGTGGGTTGGACAAGGCAAGTTGGGGGAGCCGAGGGGACAGGAGAAGCATCAGCCCCCCGTAAGGGTGTTTCTCTGGAATGCGGGTTATCACCAGTTAAGTGAAAACCGATGACAATCGGAACACCAATAGCAAAGGCCAAGGTGAAGACCTTAAAGGAGCAGGTGATGCCAGGTGCCCAGGTGTGTCTTGCTCATCAGACACATGTACTTCCTGGTGTCTGCACCTGCATTCAGATGGCCACAGTTCAAAGCCAAGGGCACCTCGAGTCCTTGTTAGTGCCATACAGCATGGGCTTGGCCTCCTAGAGAAATTCCTTTGCATACCGCAGCCCAGGGAGGAGGGGCACCAAAGTGTAGAAACAAGACTAACAAGTGACAAATGTCCTTTATGCCCGTGAACGTCTGAGTCTCGTTTTAACCCGAGTAGGAGGACACACGGCTGACTCCACAACCATTTGCTTCCATTTTTGAAAACAAAATCTGCCCCCTTCCTCCCCACGCTTGGGGCAGCCTTGCTCAGGGAGGACGTGGGGGGTAGGGCAAAGACTCACTGATTTACCGCAAACCCAAGCGCGTGGGACCACAACAGTGACGAAGATTGGCTGCCCCGAAAAGTTTCTGAAAGGCACTCGCGCCCCGAAAACCGTAAAAAGAGTAAAAAAATGATCACTTACCCAAAGTGACTGGCCAGGTTCATGGAAATACAAAAGAGAAGGAGGTTTTTGATCATGATAAAGCTAGAGAACATTCCATCGTCCATTCCCAATAAGAAGAATAGTTGAAGCAGGTGAATTTCGAAGAAAAACTCTTCCTTCCTCCAACGCGATCTTCCAGCTGAGAGGCACACAGACAGGAAAACACATAAACATGGCCGTGCTTCTGTCACCCTTCCTAGACTCCAGTCCTGCTGCTAAGGCACACGTGTGACAAGGAAAGCACCCTGGCTGTCCCCGGGGCACAGCCCCGCTCCGGGGTCTCCTCTGTCCCCTGCCCCGGAAGCGGGGCATTGAAAGAAAATACATATGGCTTAATTTTTGCTTAGAGCGCAGAATCATTCTCCTAATGTCCTTTCCCACATCTCAAGGACTTTGTTTACTTTATAGCGTGCTATCAAAAGGGCCCCTCGGTCCTATTATTAAAATCAACGCTGGAAGTTCCAAGTGTTGGCTGTCAAAGCCACATGTGGAATAATTTTACCTTTCTGAGACCTCTGCCACGTGTTCAAAGCCGGCGGGCTACTCCTCGTCCTGCAAGGTGCTGAGAGAAAGTGTGCGGGAAGAAGGGGAAAAGGCACATTTAAGAAACAAGTCTACAGGATCACGGGAACAGAGCAGCTGACAAGGGAAGCCTGCACTTTCTCAGCATCCGGTCCCCCATGGCCCGATAACTTCATGTTATCACTGCATTTGGGGAGTTCTCTCAGGTGCCTGCTGGGCCCCAAAGAATGCATCCGAAATCCAGGCAGCACGGTCCCTGGGCGCTGCAACTCATCCGAGCGAAGGCACACATCTCTCAGTATGCGCAAAGGGGCGCACACGCCACAGAAAACCTCGTGTTCAAAGGGAATATTTCCCCAAAGAGACCCCAGGTCGACTCCGGAATTGGGAAGCACACAACAGGTACTTGGACCTCAGAAACCAAGGCCCTCGTATGCAGAAGGGCACGGTGCCTTGCTGCCTTGCGGTGGTCGCCTGGGCGCGTCCTGGGGCTCGTCGCCTGACCCGGGCAGGAGTCCCAGCGGCGAGCACGCGGCGCTGCATGCGGGAAACCTGGGCGGCGCCTCCTGCTGCCCCTCAGCCCCAAGCCCCCAAAGGAAGACAGCGCACTCACAGTCCCCTCGGGGGCTGGCGGACCCGGGGGAAAACGGGGGCGGCTCTGCGTAGCCTCAGCCTCGGCCACCCCTGCTCCCGCGGCTCCGCGGGGTCGGCCTCCCGCCGGGTCCGCAGCGGCGCGCCCCGCTCCTCCCGCTCGCCGGCCTTCCCCGGCGAGCTCTGGCCCTCGCACACCTCCCAGCTCCGGCCCCGGGTCCGAGCCGAGCGCCACGCCGGGCTGCGCCTTTCTCCTTGGAGACGGGCGCGCGGTGCAGCGGCGGCTCTGAGTCCCCTGGCCTCCAGCAAGCAGCCCGCGCGACCCGCGAGCAACACCCCAGCGGAGCCCGCGCTCACCCCGCCAGCGGCACCAGGACGCCGCGCGCCTCAGAGCAGTGGGGCTGGCGGGGCCCTAGGCGTGCGATTTCGCCCCTCCGAGTCCAGTGACGGCAGCGGCGGGTGTCCCTACGCCCCGATTCCTAGCGGTGGGGGAGGTGGGCGCTGCGCTCTGGTGCCCCGTCCGGCAGAGCTGTGCCGCCCAGGACGCCCCTGCCCTCCCGCGCTGGCAGCGCTCCCTCAGCCGCCGGGGGAAAGTTTGCGCTCCCCGCCGCCCGCGGCACCCTGCCCGCTCCCCGGCTCCCCTCCCGGACCCTGCAGTCCGCGTCTCGGACGCCCCGAGGGCAGGGGTGCGGGCCGAGCTGGGGCCGCCCATTCGCTCACCCTCTCCCGCAGCTCCTTTCCCCACTGCCCGGCCCCGCGCGCCCGGGGCTTACCCTGCGCGTCGGCCCCGGGAGGCGAGCCGTCGGCTACGGTGCATCCTCCTCCGCCGCCGCCTGCTGTCGCCCGGCTGGCAGGCGCGGAAGGCCGGTGTGCGGCGTCACCGCCCCATGCTGCCCGCCGAACTTGCCCAGCGTTCCCGGCGGAGCCGATCCCGGGCCGAGCAGATCGGCGCCCCGCGCTCCCGCGGCCGCCCTGCGGCTCCGCTGTGCGCCGCGCCCGAGGCCGCGCGCTGCCCGCTGCAGATCCCCCCGCGCCCGGCGCACTCGCGCTCGCTCTCACCTCTCCAGAGCACCACATGCCGTCCGCGGCGCCGAGGAACCCGCCTCTGCAGAGGCGCCCGGCAGAGGCCGCCAGACTCTCACCAAACGCGCCCCCGACCGCGGGGTGGAGGGGCGGGCTCTGGGCCCCGGCTTGGCCTGCTTTGGGATAGGCCAAATTTCTGCGGAACTTTCTTTTGTGCTTTTATAGCAACTGTCTTCGTCGGTGGCTTTATTAATGAAATCAGGGTTTCTGGTTTTTTACATACTTAAAAAATTTTTACACTTATAGTTGGCATAGAATATTATATTAGTTTCAGGGGTATAATCTAATGATGCAACATTTATGTAAGTTAAGTGATCCCCTGATATTTCCAGTACCCATCTGTCACGATACATGGTTATTGAAATATTATTGATTATATTTCCTGCGCTGGACTTTACTTCCCCATGACTGTTTTTATAACTGGCCACTTGTACTTCTTAATCCCTTCACCTTTTTCACCCAGTCTTCCAACCACCCTTTCCCATCTGACAACCATCAAAATGTTCTCTGTACCTATGAGTTTGTTTGTTTTGTTTGTTTGTTTATGTTGTTTTTCAGATTCCACATATAAGTGAAATCATATGGTGTTTGTCTTTCTCTGTTTGACTTATTTCAATGAGCAGAATACCCGCCGGGTCTATCTACGTTGCCACGAAATGGCAAGAGTTCATTCTTTTTCATGGCTGAGTACTATTCCATTGTATATCCGTACCACTTCTTCTTTCTACATTCACCTATTCATGGATACTTGGGTAGCTCCCGCATCTTGGCTATTGTAAATAATGCTGCAATGAACATAGAAGTGTATGTGCTTTTTTTTTTTTAAATCAATGCTTCGGGTTTTCTAAAAAAAAAAAAAATACCCAGAACTACAATTGCTGGACTTTTTTTTTTTTTTGGCTCTTGTTATAAAGTGTATTTTGTGTGATATAAGTATTGCTAACCCAGTTTTTTCCCATTTCTATTTGCATGACATGTTTTTTTCCACCACTGAACATCCTTATTATCAGCGTTTTGAACTTGGCTTCTGGTGCATTGTTTGTCTCCATTTTGTCTCATTCTTTTTCTGGAGTTTTGTTCTGGTTTTTCAGCTGGGACATGTTTCTTTCCCTCCCCGTTTTGGCAGCCTCCCCGTGTTTGTTTCTAGGTAGTAGGTAGAGCAGGCTTGGTAGAGAGTGGCCTTACGTAGCGGGTGTCCTGTGGGGCCCAGCGGTGCAGTCTCCCTGGGCCCCTGAGCCGGGTGCTCCAGGGGTGTCCCTGGTGTGGGTATGTGCGCCTTCCTGCTGTAGTGGAGCCCTGATCGCTGCTGCCACCGCCGCAGGAGGGACTGACTCTCAGGCTATTGGCTGTGAGGACAGGCCCTGGCTACAGAGGAGGAACTGTCGTTGGGAGCTGGCCGCGTGGAGCAGGACTGCCTTCGGAGGGGCTCTGGTGTCTGGCGAAGCTGCCCGGCGGGTGTGTCATTTGTGGAGGTGGTTGCGTGGAGCTCTCTGGTGTGCTCTGAAGGTGGCCACCGGGTGTGTGGGTTCTGGGGCCTCCTGGGAGGGGCGCTGGTGTATGCCCAGGCCAGTCTCTGCCTGTGTCACACCTGGGGCCACCTGGGAGGCACTACAAAATGTTCTGCAGATGATCATCATCTGTGCTGGGCTTGGAGGTGCGTGGAAGAGGCCAAGATGGGAACTGAGTGCGGGCCCTGGGGCCGCTTAGCGAGAGGTTCGAGGCATGCCCAGGCCAAATGCTGCTTGTTTGGGGTTTGTGAACCTTTGAGAGAATTTAGTAAAGTTCACAGCCTGAGCCAAGAGAGGCAATTTGTAGGGAAAAGCCACTGGAAGCGGCTGGGTGGGCGCGCGAATTGGGAGGGGCGGGGTCTCAGGGACTCACTGGGCGGGGTGAGTCGGGTGGGGACTCGGATTTGGCGCCCCCTGCGCTCTGCGAGTGGCGGGCTCCGCGGAGGAGCAAAACCGCGCAGCAAACCTCCCCCCGCCCCCAGCTCTCGTCCTGACATCAGATGACTCAGTTCCCCCCTGGGTGTCCCTGGCGCCTTTGGAGCTGCCGTCCCAGAGCAGGAGCTAAGAGCAAGTGAGTCGAGTCCGCGCCGGGCCCTTTAAGAGGGCTGCCCGCCTGGGACTCCAGCAGCCCCGTCTCGCGGCCCCACTTGGCCACAGCATCCACTGGTTTTCACAGGTTGGGGTTGTGGGGACTCCTCCTTCTGGCACCGCGGCCCTGGGCTGGGGGCCCTGGCGTGGTGCTGGGACCCCCGGACCCCCAGAGTGGGGTCTCTCTGTGGATATTTCTTGAGGGCCTTCAGGGGCATATTTGGTACCCCTTGTCATCACCACTGCCCCCCTCTTCAGAGATGGACAGCCAGGAACAGCACTGGCAGCCCATGGCTTTCCCCTCCCAGGTCAAGCTCAGCCCTCCCTGACCCGGCTCGGGCCTTCTCATCCTCAGCACCGGGACTCTGTCCACCTCTCTGCACCCGAAATGCATTGCAGCGGGAGGGAGACCCAGAGTCCAGGTGGCGGAGGTCAGAGTTCAACCGAATGGCAGCGTACATTTAGGGGTTTTCTACAGGTCCATTTCTCGGTAAAGAACCGTGTGTCAACGGCAAGTGGCCGTGGGGTTAGCAGACCCAAGGGCGCTCCCTGCGGGGTGACAGGGACCCCGCCCGCCTCCGGAGTCCCTGCGCGTGCACACCTGGGGTTTCACCTGGGGGTCCGGTCTGTCTCGGGCTCAGGGGTGCAGATCCTGAGGGGTGAGCGAGGCCCTGACGACATCTGGGCAGAAACAGGGTCCCTTTCAACAGCACAAACAGGTTGTGGACAAAGCCTGCCCAGGGGGAAAGGGTCAAGATTTATACTATTATTCCGCATCTTTTGTGAGTCGGTATTGTTTATAGTCACTGTTAACAGGATAGTTTGGAGAAAAGGCAAATTTCTAACTCTCCTCTAGGAAGGCTAGGGAATCTTTCAGTGGCCATATCACCGTGGTTCTCGGTTATGTTTACCTACTGGGGCTTTTTCACATTCCAAAAACCCTGAGATTTTCCCCAGAATAGGACATTGTGACTGCATCTCAGGAACAGGACCTGATATACGAATGTGTCCAATACGCAGGAGTATTACTCTGAATATACATTTAGCCTCAGTATTAAATAACTTTGAGTCTAGTGGTTATGATTCTAGAGATGACATAAATATTCTAGTGCATTAAATGAAAATTAGATAGCATGCTCATCTCAAAAGCTTTCTGATTGTAAAGTGGGTAAATTCACCATATGCATTTCTTCATTTTCTTTCT
Source organism: Trachops cirrhosus (assembly GCA_028533065.1). Lineage (NCBI taxonomy): Eukaryota > Metazoa > Chordata > Mammalia > Chiroptera > Phyllostomidae > Trachops > Trachops cirrhosus. Next base: position 48,662,801 of record CM052550.1, read on the forward strand.
TGAAAATTTTTAATTATTATCATCTCTTTATCCTCACTTGAGGACATGCCTTTTTTTTAATTTTTAAAGAGAGGTAGAAACGTGGATGTGAGAAACACTCAATCCAGCCACACCCAGACCGGGATCGAACCCACAACCTGCACATGTGCCCTGACCGGGAATCGAACCTGTGAATGACCTTTTGGTGACCTTTAGGTTTAGGGGATGTTGTTCCAACCAAGTGAGCCACATCGTCCAGGGCCTTCATCTTCTAATTTCTCAAAAGATGGATCGCTAAGATACAGTACACTGACAGTTACAATCATTAAATTCGAAACAATCAGAATCAACCTAAAGCACTGGCATAATCAACCTAATATTCCTTTGAGCTGTGAAGCGTTAGAATTGTAAGTCTGGCGATACCAGTAAAACTGCTCCTTTTGAGATTAAACAGTACAAGGAAAATTATGATACATAGAATTCAGATGCATAGAGAATTTAAAGCCTTACAGATTATCAGAGTCACTCAGGAATTTTTGCACACAAAAATAAAAGTAGATAAACCAGAGATCACTTTCAGATTAGTGATGTATGGATATTAATCCTGAACAATAATGCCATAGGAAGGTATTGTCAATCAATCATGAATACCAACTGTAAGTGCATTTATGATTTATGTTTTTTGATGAATTATTTTGAAAACGCCCATGCTTCTGTTAAATTTTCTATCAATTTAATTTTTATGCCCATTGTTTAACATATGGAAAATGTCTTAAGTAAAATCTAATTTAAAAAGGTATTTAAGCCATAGGGTTCAAATATGTACCTTCTCCCTGTGATAAAACGGTGACCCATCCTCTCCTTTGAATATGTAGAAACTAGGACAGAGTCCCAGGCCAGACGGCCCCGCAGGGTTAGTGAGACAATAAGACACAGCATAAGCTTATAGAAAGCCACAGTTCAGCGAGAATATTTATTGCCGGTTCAATAATTGTGTTATACTTCTAGAAGGCGGTAGAGGGCGCCCCAGTCCCACAGAACCTTAGTGTAGGGCCAGGCTCAGTGGGAACATAGTTTCTCCAGTGTCAAAGCCTAAAATAGCTGAACTTGGGGAACCAGGCAATAGGCTGGGCATTGGCCTGAGAACACGCACTCTGTCCCCTTTCGGAAGTGGGGGGTGAGGCTGTGTCCACGTGGGTAGGCCTGGTGAAAACAGGGTCCCCAGGAGCTTGGCGACAAGTTGAATGGAGGGCGTACTAGGCCAAGGGTCTACTCACATAGAGTAAGGTGTGATCGTGGAACTGTGTGCAATTTTGTGTTCAGGAAGAATCAAGTTCAGGGTAGAGATGGCAGGAGGGAAGATGAGACCCATACACAGAGGCCAAGTGCAAGGAAGAAAGAGCTACTTATCAGTTCTGTGGGTCAGGTCAGACCGGAAAGGTTCACCGAGGCAGCTCCGGGGAGACAGAGTGTGGGAAGGAGGGAAAAGTGGGTTTAAAGGCGAGTGAGGACATCCAGAGCCAGCCCGTGGAGGGGAGCAAATACCCGTTTGAGTTACTCCATTCATGGAATGGTAAGCTCACTGTTCACGTGTATTCAAAGCAGATCTGTAAACGCTTTCCCCAAACAGCTGTGACGGGTGTGGCTCAGTGGGTTGGGCATCGTCCTGCAAAGCAAAAAGTCGCAAGTTCATTCCAGGTCGGTGCCCATTCCTGGGTTCCGGAAACTCGGAGCAAGAGCCAGAGGCAACTGGACGAAGTTTCTCTCCCTCACATTCGTTTTGCCCCCTCTTCTTCTCCCTCCATTCCCCTTTCTCTAAAAATAAAAACAAAAACAAATGTTTTCCCTAAACAGCAAAAGCAGGGTCTTGGTTGTTCAGGAAACAGAAAGGTCCAGTCTGACTGGGAGAAGGAGGCTCCTGAGGAGAGACAGCAGTTGATTTAGACTCTGGAAGAGAACTTGGACAGAAAGCACCACTCACGCACCCCAGAGCCACAGACAGCAGAAAGCAGGGGCACTGGAACACAGGTGGGAGGTATGGGCCTGCCTGCTCACTTCTGGCATTTTTTCACCTAATTTAAATTAAAATTTCTTCACCTTTATATTAGTTACCTGAAGGATACATACAGGCTATAGACATGTTCATGTTTTATTTTATTTTTAAAGATTTTATTTATTTATTTATTTATTTATTTATTTATTTAGAGGGGAAGGGAAGGAGAGAGGGAGAGAAACACCAGGGTGTGGTTGCCTCTCACATGCCCCCTACTGGGAACCTGGCCCAAAACCCAGGCATGTGCCCTGACTGGGAATCGAACCCTTGATCCTTTGGTTTGCAGGCCAGCACTCAATCCACTGAGCCACACCAGCGAGGGCTTTCTGTTTCTTCTTCATTTAGTCTTGGAAGAGTGTATGTTTGTAGGAATTTAACTCTTTTGTTTAGATTGTCAGATTTGTTGGCATGTAATTATTTGTAGTAGTTTCTTATAATCCTTTGTGTTTCTGTGGTATCAGTCGTCACTTCTCTTTTAATACTAATTTTATTTATTTGGGTCCTCTTTTTTTTCTTGATTAAGTCTGGTGAAAGTGTTTTTTTAAATCAATTTTGTTAATCATTTCCTTTAAAAATTAAAGAAACAGCTGTTGGTTTTATTGATCTTTAGTATTGTTTTCTTTAGACTCTATTTTATTTATTTCAGTTCTTATCTTTATTATTTCCTTCCTTCTACCCACTTTAAGCTTTGTTTATTCTTCTTTTTCTATTTCCTTTCCTTATAAACAGGGGTGCCCGACCCACAGCCCACGGGCCGCATGCAGCCCAGGATGGCTAGGAATGCGGGCCCAACCCAAAATCGTAAATTTACTTAAAACCTTTTCTTTGCTCGTCAGTTCTCTCTCGTTAGGGCTTGTGTATTTAATGTGCGAGCCGAGCCAACTCCCCTCCTTCCAGGGTGGCCCAGAGGCATCAAAAAGCTAGACACCTCTGGAAGGGTGCCTTGTTCTTCTGAGATTTTTCTCGTTACGCGAGGCAGGCCAGTCGCGCTATGAATTTCCCTCTTAGGGTTGCTCTCCCAGCGGTTCCCAGACTTTAGGCTGTTGTGTTTTCTTTATTATTTATTTGAAGGTATCCGTTGATTTCTTTCTTGATCTCATTGTCAACCCATTCATTGTTTAATACCATGTTGTTCAGCTCTCGTGCCTTTGCATATTTGTCCATTTTTTTTGCTTGCGATTGAGTTCTACTTTCATAGCGTTGTGGACAGAGAAGAAGCTTGATACGATTGCCGTGTTCTTAAATTTATCGAGACTTGTTTTGTGGCCTAACATGTGGCCTGGGCTGGAAAACGACCCATGTGCAGCTGGAAGGTATGTCGACTCTGCTGCTTTGGGGCGAAATGCTCTAAAATATCAGTTAAATCCACCTGGTCTAAGTGTCATTCAAGGCCGTTGTTTCCTCGGTGGTGTTTTGTCTGGAAGGCCTGTCAGTTAAAGTCAGCGCGGTGTTTTCAAAGTCCCCTACTCCGATGGTATTATGTCCGCCTCTCTCTTTGCATCCATCGAGGTGTATGTATATAACCATGAGCTCTTACAGTGCGTGTATAAGGTCGACAAGGTTTGTATCCTCTGGCTGGATGGACCCTGTTATTACAAAATGTCCTTCTTTGTAGCTTGCCGTAGCCTTCATTTTAAAGTGCATTTGCCTGATAGAAGCATGGCTTCCCCAGCTTCGGTTTCATGTCCGTGCAATGGCTCTGTCCGCCCCCTTACTTTCAGTCTGCTGAGTGTCTTTCTGTCCGAGGGGCTCCCTCGGAGGTGGCCCTCGTCCGGGTCCCGTTTTCTTCTCCACTCAGCTACTCTGTGTCTTTTTGGGGGAGCATTTGAGCCACTCACATTCCAAGTGATCACTGACCTGGATGTAGTTCCTGCCATTTTATTATTCATACTAACGGTTTTGTCTTTCTTCGTGTTGATTCCTTCTAGTGAATTCTTCAGTGCAATGATCGTATTCTGCATTTCAGACTGGTTTGTTTTTTAATCCTCACCCAAAAACATGCTTATTGATTTTAGAGAGAAGGGGAGGCAGGGAGAGAGAGAAACAGGGACGTGTGAAAGGGCAGAGATTTCAGACCCTGGAAGAGACTCAGGAAAATCTAAGGGGCCGCTGATGACGATGGGGAGAACTGTGTGAGGTCCCCAAGTGCCCACTTTGAAGGGGACTGAGGTGTCATTGTCCTGCGTACAATGTTTCTTGTATCTTCTTCAATAAATGTCTCTATTTTTCATTGTACATGGCTGGGTACCGTCTGGAGAGACCTCCGTACGTGTGACAGTATTAGAAATGGCTGCCTCGCGCCCCGTGGGATAAAACTGTACCAGCTGCGGGAGTGCGGGACTTCGAGCTGCTTCCTTCGCCTTCAGCCTCACAGACGCCATGGATTTTCTGAGTCACTTCAGCCAGCACCTTCCCCCTCATTCCCCGAGTGGGGTGGTTCCGCAGGCTTGCAGTACAGTGAGGTTTCTGTGCATCCCATGCCATACTCCATATCGCAATCACTCAGCTACTTAAATGATGCTTAAAATCCGTGGATGCCTTTCTTTTACTGTGAGGTTCCATAGCTTTTCACAAACAGAGAGTGTTACACAGCCACCATTATGAAGTTTCACGGAATAAGCTGATCACTTTAAAGAATCCCTGTTTCATTAGTCAAACCTCCCCTCTCCATTTGGAACCTTGGTGACGACCTTTCTGCCATCCCTGGAGTTTTGCCATATCATTGGAATAATAGAATATAGAGCTTTTCTAGACTGGCTTCTAAACCTTATCAATGTGGGTCAATATTTACCCTTGTCTTTATGGCTTGATGTTTATTTTTTCCCAATACATCTGTTGTATGTTTGTGCCTCAGTTGTGTATCCGTCCATTTATTGGGGTACATCTCAGTTGATTTTATTTTTTGGTGACTAGGAATAAAGCCATATTAAACAGTCACATGAAGTTTTTTTTTATATGGGCATAAATTTCAACACTTTTCGGTAAATACTTAGGAGCATGATTGTTGGATCTTACAGTGACACTGTGTTTTACTTCATAAGAAACCTCAAGGGTCTTCCAAAGTCCCTGTACCGAGTTGTGCTCCCACCAGCAGTGAATGTTGCTCTGTGTTCTTGCTAATAATTGACCTTGACCTCGACCTTGTCAGTCTGCAGGATCATAGCCAGGGTATTGGGTGTGTGTTGGTTTCTCAGTTCCTCAATGACAAGTGATAGAGATATTGACCATCTTTTCAATCTGTGTATCTTCTTTTGGTGCAATAGCCAATCTATTTCTTAACCTATTTTTTTAATTGAGTTGTTCTCTTATTTTTGAGTTTTTAAAAGTCCTTTGCATAATTTGGATACAGTTCTTTATAGGACTCGTGTCTTGTAGAAATTTTCTCCCAGGCTTTGTCTTGTCTTTCAATTCCCTCAACTGTGTTATTTTATGGAGCAGGGATTGTAAATTTTAAGGAAGTCCAACTTACCATATTTTCTTTCACGGATCTTGCTCTCTATTTTGCATGTAAAATCACAGTTTTTTTCCTGTTATCTTCTAGAAATGTTGTATTTTTGTATTTTGCATTTAGGTCTATGATTCATTTCACATAATTTTTGGGAAAAATATAAGGTGTGTGTCTAGATGTCTTTGTTGCATGTGGCTGCCCAATTGTGGTAGCATCACTGTGTGAAAAATGATCCTTTCTCCGTTGCATTGGTTCTCCTTTAAAAAATATCAGTTGATGACATGTGTGTGAGTCAGTTTCTGGCCCGTTGTCTGTTACATTGATCTGCGTGTCTGTTCTCATGCCAACTCCATGCTGTTTGGGTTTTGTTGACTGAATAGAAAGTTCTGAAATTAGACAATGCCTGTCCTCCGACTCTGTTCCTCTTCAGCGTTGTGTTGGCTATTCTCGGGCCTTTCTACATACATTTTAGGATGAGTTTGCCAATATCTACAAAATAGCTTTGCTGGGATTTTGGTTGGGATTACATCGAATCTGTAGATCAAATTGGGAAGTACTGACGTCTTACCAATATTGAGAGTTCCAATGATCCAATACGTTTGGTTGTGATGATTTACAAAGACAATGAATAACTGCATTTCAGATTCATTTTTAGCCTTTTTCCATCTTAGTCTTTTTTTGAAAGTCTTTTTCTACAGTACTCTTCATTTCTTTTTAAAAAAGGTTTTAATTATTTATTTTTAGAGAAACGGGAAGGGAAGGCAAAAGAGAGGGTGAGAAAGATCAATGTGTGATTGCCTCTTGCACACTCCCTACCAGGGACCTGGCCCACAACCCAGGCGTATGCCCTGACTGGGAATCGAACCGGCGACCCTTTGGTTCACAAGCCAGCACTCAATCCACAGAGCCATGCCAGCCAAGGCTCTCTTACTTTCTAATAAGCACATCATATATTACAGTATAATTTATTTTTCATTTACTCTGTGGGTAGCCATTGAGAGAACCCAGACACAGCCCTCGTAGTACAAGACTCTTCTAGTTTTATCCCTCTTTGAATGTAGTTTATGTTTTAAAACATTTTTTAAACTTATCAAAAGCAGTTTAATCAAAGTAATTACAATCTCAAAAACAGAAGAATCAGGGTGATTACAATCTTAAAAAAATAAAACAACCCAGAATGTTTTTATAATGTTGGAGGATAAAAGAAATGAAAAGAAGAATTGTTAGTAAAGCCATTTTTAATTCCAGTGAAGAAAAATAGCTACTCAGTACATTGTTACTATTTTATACAACAGACAGTTTTTACAATTCAACATTGTTTTTAAAGACATGCAGTTAAAATATTTTGTCAGATGAGACTAAATTATTTTAACTTTTATCCGTATCTGGATGGAAGGTTAGCAAAGGGAGGGAATGGACATTCATAAGTGGGTCGATATTTCGATGGTCAGTTGGGAGTTTGCACAGCGACAACTCTGCTTCGTGAGCTCCAGCTGGTCAACACTGCGTAAAGCTGGTGAACATTCATGTTTTAGCGATAAATAAGAAACCTTGTATGCTCAGACAGTCCAACAGCAAGCTTGACAGAAGCTGAGTCATCACTCTCTAAAGGCAAATCTGATGGTTCATGACATGAAAAAGCAGGATGACTTGGCTGGTGTGGCTCAGTGGATTGAGCACTGGCCTGCGAACCAAAGAGTCACTGGTTCGATTCCGGGTCAGGGCACAGGCCTGCATTGCAGGCCAGGTCCCCAGTAGGGGGCGCTCGAGAGGCAACCACACGATGATGCTTCTCTTCCTCTCTTTCCCCCTCCCTTCCCCTCTCTCTCTAAAAATAAATAAATAAAATGTGAAAGAAAATAAAATCAATAAATAAAAATTTAAAAAGGAAACCTACCTGACTTTATTAACCAATGTCACCCCAATAAATGTAATAAAGTAGAAAACACTAAAAAAAAATTCCATAACCCTCACCAGGCATTTCTGACTGCTACATATTTGTCTTAGGCTACCCTCATTTTGGGGATGCAATTGCTATCCACCAAATAACCTCCTAATTGTTTTAATTTTCTAAATTGACATTTGTTAGAAAGGCAGGAGACTCTGAAAAATTTCTGGAAGACATTTTCTTGTAAGAAATTCCATTTTTCCAGCTTTTCTATAATTTATAGTCACTCCATTATTCTGAAATGGTATGTGCATTTGGAAACTACTGAGAACTAAAAATAGGAACTCATTTTTCTAGCACTCAGGGCTGGACATTAAGTTTTCATGTATTGACTAAGGATACGCATGCAGGGGTTTGCATTATGATGTCATTTATGACACTAATGATTTTTCAAATAGATATTATGCCCCCTTAATATTTTTAAGGCTGTTACCATATTTTATTGAACAATTTCAATTCTGTTTGACCCTTGACTATTTCCAGGAGGGGTGTCCAACCTTTTGGCATCTCTGGACCACACTGGAAGAAGAAGAGTTGTTTTGGGCCACGTTAAATACAATGAGATATGTAATCACAAAAAGTCTCATAATGTTTTACGTAAATTTATGATTTTGTGCTGGGCCATATTCATAGCCATCCTGAGTCACATGTGGCCCGTGGGCCACAGGTTGGACACCCCTGAGTCACAACAATTGGCAAGTAGCCATTTTTATTATCAGAATTCGCTCAGATTATTTCCAAAACACAGATTTCCATATTTGTTAGTTAGTGCCTTAAAGTGCGTGAATCTTTTTGAGACCGAAGTGGACCTATGAAAATCAGTAGCGTTCATCACCAGAATGCTCTACAATGCTTGCGTTATAGAACGTTTGTGGACATTAAAATTTAAAAATTAGTTTATGAAAATGCCATCTCATTATTTGACTTCATATTTCTGTCAAAATTTGCTCATAAGATTTCTGCCATATTCAGCTTCCAAAAACTTTGTGAAACCTTGACTACTCAGTTGAATTTGTCATTCTATCACTTTTTTCTCAAAATATCTTTTCCCACTTCAAAACTCAATTAATCCTTAACACATTTTTTTTACTAAAATATTTAGGGCTTAATGTTTTAAAGATTTTATTTGTTTATTTTTAGAGAAAGGGGAAGGGAGGGAGAAAAAGAGGGAGAGAAACATTGATGTGAGAGAGAAACATCGATTGGTTGCTTCTCGCAGGCTCCCTGGCAGTGGACTGAACCTGAAACCCAGGCATGTGCCCTGACCAGGAATCGAACCAGTGACCTTGCAGTTACCGGACAATGCCCAACCCACTGCCCACCTTGGCCAGGGCAGGACATAACTTTTTAAAACACACTTTCACTTGAGGTCATTTTAGATTCATGTGTGGGTGTAATACAGCAAGATCCCACAGGCTGTTTACCCAGCTGCCCCAAAGGCAATCTCTTAAAAACTTAGGCTGCAGTGTCTCAGCCAGGAGAGGGACGTGGACGTGGTGAAGACACAGCATGCCCGTCACCATGGGGGTCCCTGACATTACCCACTCTGCCCCCCACCTGCCCTTCAACGCTGGCATCCCCCAAGCTGTTCTTCGTCTCTGTGATTTTGTCCTTTCCACAGAGGACTATGAATGAAGTAATCCAGTGTGGAATGCAGTCCCTTGGTGCCAAACCTTTCCACCCAGCCTCTTTCTCCAGACTTCCATAGATGGCGTGTAGCCAGTCGGCCCTTTTCTGTGGTTGACCAGTACTCCATATGAATTATGTAAAGCTGTTCATGTGTTCATTTATTTTTAGCTTTTTTTAAATCCCCACCCAAGCATGCTCATTGATTTTTCGAGAAAGAGGAAGAAAGGGAGACAGAGAGAGAAAGAGAGAGAGAGAATGGGAGACAATTTTTGATGTGAGAGACAAACATCCATCTATTGCCTCCCCTATGCACCCTGACGAGGGATCGAACCCGCAACACTTTGGTACATGGGACAATGCTCCAACCAACTGAGGCAACCAGCCAGGGCCTCATGTTCATTTATCGGAGTGTATCTGGGCCATTCCATTTTGGCTCCCGTGAACTAAGCTGCCACAGACAATTATGCACAGACGCCCATGTGCACGTAAGTCTTCTTTTCTCAGGAACAAATTCCCGGAGTACAGTTGCCAGGTTGTATGGTGCTTGCACGCTCAGATTTTTTTGTCCAGAAACCTCCAATCTTTTATCTAGAGTGGCTGTGTTTTATTGCATTTTCACCAGCAATAACTAATGTCTCTGCATCTTCGCCAGCATTTGTTGTCGGTTTTTTTGTTTTTTTACTTTAGCTGTTCCCATAGGCCTGCAGTGATATCGCGCGGTTTCAATTTGCATCTCAGCAGCTGGTGTCGTGGAGATAGATGCTCACTCGCCATTTGTACATCGTGTTCAGTGACATGTCTCCTTGTGGCTCCACCCATGTTCTAATTGGGTTATTGCGGTTTTTGGTTTTTTGTTTTTTACTGTTGAGCCTTGAGAGTTCAACAGCCAGTAGGCACCAAAGTTTGCACACACGTCCCCCACTCCACAGCCAGTCCCTGCATCCCTCCCCCGCTGCCCTGCTGGGGACTTCACAAAACAAAAAATCTCAATCTTGACAGAAGCCCAGCTCAGGGACGCTGAAATTGGCTGTGCTTTGTTCTCACCTCCAAGAACGCTCTGCCCCACACTGGATCCCAAAGATGCTTAGTTCTATGTTTTCTTCTAAAGCATTTATAACCATATGTCTTAAATCTAAGTCAGTGATTCACCCGTATTCAATTTTTCAACAGACTTTATTTTTTAGGCCAGTTTAAGCTTCACAGCAAAATTGAGCAGAAGGTACAGAGATTTTCTCTGTACTCCCTGATCCACAGGAGTACACCCTCTCTCATGATTGACATGCCCCCGAAGTGGGATGTTTGTGACAAGTGATAAATGTACATTGATTCGTCACTGACACCCAAAGTCTATAGTCCATGTGAGTGTTCACTCTTGGTGGTGTACTTTCTATGGGATTGGACAGATGTATAAAGACCAAAGACTCCTTACCGATGTATGTGTGATATTTTTCCCTGAAAATTTCTAAAATGGAAAAATTTATTTTATTTTTAAAGATTTCATTTATTTACTTTTAGACAGAGGGGAGGGGAAGGAGAAAAAGAGGGAGAGAAACATCAATGTGTGTTTGCCTCTCACGCGCCCCCTACCAGGGACCAGGGCTGCAACCCAGGCATGTGCCCTGACTGGGAATCGAACCTGTGATTCTTTGGTTCACAAGCCAGCACTCAATCCACTGAGCCACACCAGCCAGGGCAAAACCAGAAAATTTTAGATATATAAAATTCTAGATTAATTTTAAGTTTGTTTTTGTTTATGGATAAGGCATAAGGTTTAGGTAAAATTTTAATCTGTGTATGAATGTCCAGCAGTTCCAACACTATTTCCCAACAAGCTTGTTTTGGGGTCGACAATCACTTGAACAGATTTTTTTTTGTCTATTTCTGGATTTCCTATTCTGTGCAATTGATCTGTGACTCGGTCCCTTCGACAAAACCATGCTGTCTAGGTTAGGTGACTGTGGCTTCATAGTAATTATAAAATGTGGTGGGGTTTCTTCTGTTTAAGGTATTTCACTGGGAAATTTATTGTCGTGTTATCAAATAATGAATTTCCTGATTTCTCCCTCTGCTTTTGGTACCTTCCATTCTGCAGAGATCGGTACCTGTTCTTATACAGGGTCTGGCACACATAACGCCCCTCTTTTATTACAAAATCTTTTTTGCATAAGCATGTAATTTTGTAACATAACAACACCACACTCAGGCACACCGCATGACATTTTAGGTGAAGTGTTCAAATTAAAACTATACATTGTCACACCCATATTATTTATTACCCCACCAACCACACTCAAGCAGACCTTACTTCCGAGGGACCCTGTGTGTTCCATTTTCTTTGCTGTTCAGTTCCATTATTCAATTATTCTTTAATCCTGTCTTCAAGAGTCCACTAATTTCTTCAGCCATTTACATTTTATTTATCCATTTAAATCTGTTCTTCCTTTAAACATTTTTTAAATCTTCACCGAGGATATGTGTTACTGATTTTTTTAGAGGGGAAGTGTGGGTGAGAGAGAGACATCAATTGGTTGCCTCCCATTCATGCCCCAGCCGGTATCGAACCCGCAACACTTTGGTGCACAGGGCAATGCTCCAACCAACTGAGCCACACGGCCAGGGCAATCTGTTCTTTCTTGAAGCATTTATATATTTCATAACTAAAAATGTACCAGATTCTTTTAATATCTTGTTCCTTTTCCATGCTGTTAATGGCTTCTTGCCCCTCGGAGATATTTATTTTGCTTATTTTATTTTCTGGCTGTTTTCAGTGATTCCACTTCATGTGAAATAGGTTGCCTAGCTTTTTCTTCTTAATTCTGGGTGTAATTCTCTAATGTCCACTACTTTGGTCTGTGAGCTAATGTTCTGCTGAGGGAGCCACGAACGGGGCTGGTATCTGGTACCCAGGGCAAGGCCACGGGGTTTGTCTTTCTTCCACATCAGTGATACGTGGTTTTCCACTGTCAAGTATAGATTTTACCTCCATTGGCTTTCTGCAGCTGTTTCATTTTAAGCAACTCTTTAATCATGTGAACTGCAGTGTTTTGTACATAGTAATCAATATATAACTCTTATTTTTATTGTTACCATTGTATAAGGATGAGGATAATGAGTATTTTTAATTCCTCACCAAGAATATGTTTATTGATTTTAGAGAGAGAAGAAGGGGGGGAGAGAAAGAGAGAAATGTTGATGTGAGAGAGAAACTTTGACGGGTTTCTTCCTGTACTGGCCCTCAGTGGAGATGAAACCTATAACCTTGGTATGTGCCCTGACCAGGGATTCGAACCTGCAACCATTCTGGTGTACAAGATGACGCTCCAACCCACTGAACCACCCTGCCAGGGCTGATGATAACTTTTAAAAATCACGTCAGTCTCATACGCACCTTAGGAACTTTGAACTTTACATGGCATCTGTTTCCCACAAAACTTGCATTTAACTCCTTCCATGATTGAAGTTTCAATTAAAATGTATTTCCTCAAAGAAGCTTTTCTGCCCTCTTATTGAGTTTAGCTCCTTTCAAGTCATTTTTGATTATGACTTGATTTGACTGCTTTGTTTTATATTTATCACTGCACATCCCACTATTTGAAATTATCTTATTTTAAAATTGTTTTCTTCACTACAATTTAAGTAGTGGTTAGGTATCCAGCTACTGTAGGAGCAGGGACAAGAAATTAAGATTATCAAATGTGACATGGTGTATTACTTTTTAAAATATCACAGCCACCCTGGCTGGTGTGGCTTGGTTGTAGCATCTTCCCATACATCAAAAGGTTGGGGGTTCAATTCCTGGTCAGGGTGCATATGGGAAGCAACCGATCGATGTTTCTCTCCTACATCAGTATTTCTCTCCTCCTCTCTCTTTCCCTTCCTCTCTTTTTAAAATCAATAAACACATAAAAATTTAAAATATTAGAGATTTCCTTTAAGTATTATTTCTCGAATTTCACCAAAAAACTAACGGAGATATTTCGCCAAATAGACCCAGTTTGAGAACAGGCTTATTGAAGGAATTTCAGATTTTAGCAATAAACGTGAAGCTCATATTTTATCCTCCTTTTATTTTTTTTAGGAATGCAGTCAAAGAACATAGAAAACTTTACACCATTTATGAAACCAGGTGAGTCCATGATACCTTCAGTTGATCTCTTCTCTAGTGGTACAACGATTAGTAGTTACTGTAATATGAGCTTTTGTCTCATCTTGCTGTGTGTGCTTTGTGTTTGACACATCAACTCAAATCATTGGAAAGCATACATAGTATAGCCTTAATTTATCTTATGAAATTTTGCTATAATTTCAAATGAAATTTGTATCAAATTCTGATAGGGCATCTGATTCTAAAACTAAGTGCATCCAAGTTAAAAATAAAGATTTCTCTCACCCTGCCTGGTGTGGCTCAGTGGATTGAGTGCTGGCCTGCAAACCAAAGGGTCATCAGTTTGATTCCCAGTCAGGGCACATGCCTGGGCTGCAGGCCAGGTCTCCAGTAGGGGGCGCGCACGAGGCAACCACACATTGCTGTTTCTCTCCCTCTCTTTCTCCCTCCCTTTCCCTCTCTCTAAAAATATAAATAAATAAAACCTTAAAAAAATAAAGATTTCTCTCACTGGAAGAAACTTCAAACTTTAAATCATCATTTTGCACATTGGAAAAGGTAGCCCAGGCAGATTAGGCTTGCCCAATATCACCCAGCTGTTTAACAGCAGAGTTAGGGAAAAAAATCTGTGTGACATATTTTGATCATCATGCTTTTAGATTACTTTTTCCCTGGGGGGAAAATCCCTAGCCAATAATTTTATGTGTATAAAAGCATGTTCTCCAGCTGATATTCTTAGGGAGAGAAGCAGCTTCCAGCACCAAAATTTTGCAGCAAATCTTTTGAAGACACAGATTTAATGGAAACTAATTTTCTGATAAATTTTTGTTTATCTTTAAAAATTCAGCTACAAACTGACTTCACAGTGAAAACATCTCTAGATACCACCTACCTCCAACCTCTGAACTAAATGAAGGTTCGTCCTTCTCTGGGGTGTTTCTTTGTTAATATTTAAAGCTTTTCTATGTAAAGAACTAATAATTCATTCATCCCTCCCTCCCTTCTTTCCTTGTATCCAGATTCTAAGAACTGTAATTTGAACTAGAGTAGTTGTTCAATATTTTAATGGAAGGAATGATTTATTATTAAACATCATTTTAGATCATTATTTATTGTGCACAGATAATTTTATTTACTCATCCAAATGATTTCTTAGGACAAAGCCTTGAAAGCAGAATTGGATGATGGAAGAGGATGCGCATTTAAAAACATTTTATTTGTATAAGTCTGTACAGGAATCTGCATCAATCTTAAACACGGGGCGTAAGTGTTTACAAGTGAGCACCTCCTGGTGACCATCAGTTGGACGAGGAAAGAGAACGCAAGCCTCCCTTCTCCTTTTCACGGAAGGTAACCCACGGCATGGCTCCTACCACCGTCTGTCTCAGGGTCGGCCCCTAGAAGCAAGTTCCTCTTCAGCATGAGAACTCCTTTGCCGGTGGCATTGAAGAAATGCTGTATTGAAAAACGTGAGATTTTTTAACAAGTAGGATATGAGGGGTAAAGAAAATAGAAATAGAGAGTTTTTTATACCTCCAGGCACAGCTTGGTTCCACAGCACATTGTTATATCAGTGATAGGACTGAGGCCATCCACCTAGAAGTCTAGTGGTTATTCACTTGCATTAAAAGACTTCAGCTCAAGACTGTCCTTTGGGGGAGGGGCATGACTGCCCAGGCACCTCCATGGCAGGTGACCGAGTTCTGAAGAAAAGGGCAGGCGTGAGTGATTGGAAACCAACTCTACATCCAGAAGAGAGCAAAGGAACTCTGGGACGAACAGCTATGCTGCCATCCACGCTTTCCACCACGAAGATCCATTTCCTTCTTATGTAAAGTTCTCACCATCGAGTCCCAGTGTTTCAAAGGTCCTGGTGGGTTACAATTTGGGGGAAGCCGACCAGGAGAGGTTTCTGGCACAAACCAGGGTCTACCTGCTGTAGTTATTTCAGAGGCTATGACTTATATGCATCATCTCTGCACCCCACCCCCTACCACTCTATTGGTCCTCAGTAACCATCTCTTCTGGGCCAGTTAGCTCGCCTGCTGGGATGATCCTCATCACTGAGCCCCTGATTTTCATGACCCTTTCAGGCTACTTTTTATGCCCAGGCCAACTGTCAATTGAAACTTGAAATGTGAGTATCAAGAAGTTCTCCAAACTGAAAAGCTGAAAGCTTTTCCTCTAAGGTCAGGAACAAGACAAGAATACTCACTCTCACCACTGTTATTCAATATGGTATTAGAAGTCCTAGCCAGAGCAATAAGGCAAGAAAAAAATTGAAGGCATCCAAAAGGGAAAGAGAGGATTACTATTTGCAGATGACATGATATCATATATAGAAAATCCTAAAGACTCCACAGAGAAACTATTAGAACTAATAAACAAATTCAATGAAGTTTCAGAGTACAAAATCAGTTTATGAAAATCCATTGTGTTTCTATATACAAATGATGAACTATATGAAAGAGAAATTAAGGAAACAATCTTATTTAAAATTCCAGCAAAAATAATAATATACCTAAGAATGAATTTAACCAATGAGGTAAAAAACCTGTACATTAAAAACTATAGGATATTAATGAAAGACACAAAGAAATGGAAAGATATTTCATGCTCATGGATTAAAAGAATTCATATTATTAAAATTTCATACTACCCAAAGCAAGCTATCGATCCAATGAACTTCCTATCAAAATTCTAATGGTGTTTTTCACAGAAATGGAGCAATCAACCCTAAAATTTGCTTGGAACCACAAAAGACACTGAAGAGCCAAAGAAATCTTGAGAAAGAAGAACAAAGTTAGAGGTATCATGCTACCTGATGTCAAACTACACTGCAAAGCTACAGTAATCAAAACAGCATGGTATTGGCAGAAAAACAGATACACAGATCAATGGAACAGAATAGAGAGCCCATAATAAACCCATGCATATATGGTCAATTATTTACAGCAAAGAAACCAAGAACTTACAGGGGGGAAAGAAACAGTCTCTTCAATAAATGGTGCTGGGAAAACTGGACCACTACCTTATACCATACACAAAAATTAACTCAAAATAGATGAAGAATTTGAACATAAGACCTGAAACCATAAAATTCTTAGAAGAAAACATAGGATGTCAGCTCCTTGACATTGATCTTGGTGATGATTTTTTGGGCCTGACTCCAAAACCAAAAAAAAAGTGACTACATCAGACTAAAATGATTCTGCACAGCAAAGTAAATCATCAACAAGAAATACTAAGTGAGGGAAAGGAGGTGGAGACACGGGAACCCTTGTGCACTGCTGATGGGAATGTAAGCTGATGCAGCCACTATAGAAAACAGTATAGAGCTTCCACAAATAATTAGAAATTGATCCAGTAGTTCTACTTGTGGGCGTTTATTTGAATAAACCAAAAACATGAACTCAGAAAGAAGTCAGCACACCCGTGCTCATTGCAGCATTACTTACAATTGGCAAGATATGGGAACAATGTAAGTGCCCATCAATGGACAAATGGACAAAGAAAATGTGGTAAGGTGTATAAGTGGAATATTATTCAGCCACGAAAAAGAAGGAAATGTTGCCATTTATAACACATGGGTGAACTTTGAGGGCATTATGCTAAGTGAAATATGTCAGAGAAAGACAATATGATATGATCTCACTTATATGTGGAATCTTTTTCAAAAAGTGATCTCACAGATATGGAGAACAGGTGAGTGGTTGCCAGAGGTAGGGGATGGGTGGCAATAAATAGCATCAAAGGTGCGATTCTATAAAATAAGTCTTGGAGCTGTAATGCACAGCCTGGTGACTTTAGTTAATAATAGTGTATTTGAAAGTCGCTAAGAGAGATCTTCACAGTTTCTTGTCACAAGAAAAATAAATTTTGTAACGATATTCTAGACTCATTGTGGTAATCATATCATACGGTATACACATGTCAAATCATTATGTTGTACACTTGAAACTAATATACTGTTATATGACAATAAAACAAACGAAAAAAAAATGGTTGGATGGATCATCTGGAAATCGAACATTTTCTTATCTGTACTCTTTCTCTCTTTTCTAAAAAAAGTATTTTTATTTACTTATTTTTAGAGAGGGGAAGAGAGGGAGAAAGAGAGGGAGAGAAACATCAATGTGTGGTTGCCTCTCACGTGGCCCCTCCTGGGGACCTGGCCTGGGACCCAGGCATGTGTCCTGACTAGGAATCGAACCAGCGACCATTTGATTCGAAGCCTGTGCTCAATCTACTGAGCCATACCAGCCAGGGCTGTGCTCTTTCTAATTACATGGGTCAGTCCGGTGCCAGTGTGGCAGCTGTCAGAGGGGAGGGGGTTGGGCTGGATCCAGAAATAATATGTTTCTTTATTGAGTGATATACCGACATATGTGCAGTTAGAACTTCGGTCTTGTTCTACATTAGCCTGTTATTTTTTCCCCATGTGATTATATGAAGAATAAAGAAAGAGAGTAAAATTAAATCCTTCAATATCCCCCACACCACACACCGATGGAATCACTCGGAAAATAAAGTGGGAAGTTCTCAGTAGGAGGAAAGCCCCTCCCTGACGCACGTGGTGTTCGCCCTGCAGAAATTTACTAACACCCTCGGGCTCCACTCCAGGCCACAACAGCGCCCTGAGGTTGAAACACCCTGGCCTCTGACCCGCTGAGACCTCAGTTTCCCTCTCTCGTGTGGGTCCTGATGTTGATTTTCACGTTAACACCATTACTACCGGCAGGGAGGAAGCCTGCACCGGGAAACCCAATGACACTGGAACCAGAGCAGTGGCACTGTGAAAGCAGCCCAAGGCCAGTCCCCAGGGTACAGGGACAGGGGCAGAGGGAGGCAGGACATGCCGAGTTCCACTGGATGGGATCACTGAAGAGCTGCCCCAGGACGGAGTCCCGGTTCAGAGAAGCTTAAATCCGTCCTGTAAGCAAAATAGGTAATGAGCGGCTTTGAATGGAAGTGGAACATTTAGAGGATTAGTGTAGTTTGTAGTGAGCAAATCCAACTAAATCCTCAGCTTGGACTGGGACAGTCTCTTCTTCTTCAAAACCGTGGGTCAGATGCAGCCTCTGTACGTCCGGCTCTGCAAGCACACTCGCATCTGCTGGCCGACCTGGAACAACACAACCGTGAGTTTTCTATCGGGATGCGATTCAAGCTAATTTCCCTTGGAGCAGAATGAAGTATCCCATAACTTTCGATTGCATTGTTCACATTGGATGAGCCAAAATCCGACCCTGGCTTTGGCAGTTAATGTTGCATTCGGAGGAAATAAAGGCGTGGATGGTGGTTTACAAATACTGGCCCCGGTTTCCCAGGGAAGTGTGTATTTCAGGTTCCGCACAGCACGCCTCATGTTCCCCAGCGGCAGTAACGATGTGAAGCTGCCCCCATTCCTCCAGGCAAGTTGGGGCCCCTGCATTTATCAAAGTCCCTCCTGGAGACTTTGTCCTGGCTCGTATTAAATGAAAGAGACTTACTTACCTGTTATTTTTAAAATATTTATCTGTTTTGTTTTTAGAGAGAGGGGAAGGGAGGGAGAAAGAGAGAGAGAGAAACATCAATGTGTGGCTGCCTCTTGCACACCCCCTACTGGGGACCTGGCCTGCAACTCAGGCATTTGCCTTGACTGGGAATTGAACTGGTGACCCTTTGGTTCTCAGCCAGTGATCAATCCGTTGAGCCACTCCAGGCTGTACTCTTGATGCCTAGCTATTCATATCATACTCCTGACAGGTGGACGTCACCAAAATCCTAGAACGAACACCTACAGTTATCCTCTGAGAAGCGCACTGAGAAAGTAGCCTTGGGCTCTTTGTGGCTTGTGTGTGTCTTCGAAACCTTAATGACAACATTCCCGTGATGACCAGACGGGAAGTGGGTGGAGGAGGTAGAAGAGGGTACAGGGGGGCAAACGGTGAGGGAAGGAGACTGGACTTGGGGCGGTGAGCACACCATGCAATATACAGATGATGTGTTATAGAGTTGTACCCCTGAAACCTATACGATTTTATTAACCAGTGCTGCCCCAATAAGTTCAATAACAACGATCCCAGTGAAGTCTGCTCTCCGCTTTAGAGGCTGCATTTTATCCTGGGACCGTTTGCTTACCCCTGACTTGAAGCTGTGTGTGCATGTTGTGGAGATTAAGATGTGTGATCATCTCGTTTTACTACCTGGCTTTTCCCCACTCCCTGCTCAACTGTAAATTCTGCACCAAAAAGTGTTGGGGTTAGGTCATGTATTCAAGAGCATTAGGAAACTGGTCACAAAAAAGCGAGGTGGCTTGCGGTCCCACAGTCCGAGTCGCGCTGTGTCACCCAGTCGGCTTCCTCGCAGGATGCGTGGGAACGTGGAGGCGGGGTTTCCCACGCCCGGCCGATTGCGGCCAGCACATCCCTCTGGGGCCTTTTAATAGGCTCAGAGCCCCATCCCTGATGGAGGAAAGGCAAACCAGGTGACCCCAGATCGCCCACACTTCTGCCTGGACGTAATTTCCAGACCTGGTGAGTGGAGGAGCAGGAATACATTCCGAGGGGCTGAGTGACGATAATTTGCCCACGAGATCCCTCAGGCGGGTACAGAGAAAGAGCTTCAGAGATGGACTCTTTGGTTGGCTGCCTTGGACCAGTCTACAAATCCTAAGAACGAATCCTCCAGAATACAAGAATGCGGAATGTGTATCAGAAATCAGAGCGGAAACTGGGGCCTAGGAACGCGTGATGTGGCTATACATTTAGAAAATAATAAAGCTATAAACCTTTTTTTGGTCAGTTCTACATTTCAATGAAGAACAACCAAGAAATTGAGTTAACAATGCCACTTACAATCACATCGAAAATAAAACACACGAAGACCAAACAGACACAGGGTCCGGCAGAAGTAACGCCCGCTTGAGTGTATTTGGTAGGGTAATAATATGGGTGTAATAATTTATAGTTTTAATTTGAACATGTCACCTAAAATGTCCCATGGCGTGCTGGAGTGTGATACCGTTGTGTTATGGAATGACGTGCTCACGATTTTGTAATAAAAGATTTGGCAACACAAAAGGGGTGTTATTTGTGGGGGACCCTGTATATTCCTCTTTACCTCACACCTAACACAAAACTAGGAGCAGGTGTACTAAGGACATAAAACATAAGGAAAGAAGTTGACTGAAATCTTAAGTAAAACAAAGCATAGAAGGATACCCTTTGTTAACATTTTGAGAAGAAGCCTCCATGTATGTGTTGGAATACACTTGGATTATTTTATTTTTTCCATTAGACATAAGTTTATTGAATGACAATATTAACAGCTCTCATACTGCTTTAGCAAATAGGCTACCTGGGTGGAGAAAATTTAATCGGGTTGAAAATCCACCATGGTCTGAATGTTTTTCAGTTCAAGATGTACTTTCTGGTAGGAGAGCTTTTGACTATTCACTGCAGGAAGTCAGCATTTCGATATGTATTAACCCCTGCCATTTAATGTCGATTTTTTTTATCTATCCTCTTCCTGAAATCATTGTTCCCTTCTAAGAGCTGAACAAATTAATACCAATTGCACCCTGGCCAGGTGGCTCAGCTGGTTGGAGCATTGTCCTGTGCATCAAAAGGTTGTGGGTTCGATCCCCAGTCAGGGCGAGTATAGAAGGCAACTGATTGATGTTCTCTCTCACATTGATGCCTGCCTGCCTGTCTGTCTGTCTCTCATATCCTCAGGTGAGGATTAAAAAAACAAACAAACAACCCTAAAAACAACTTGGTAATTTTGGCGGTGGCTAAGGCAGAATTGAGCCACTAACCTCAGGTATCTCTGGAAAGTTCCCTTTGGCATTATCGCTGTACTGAAATGACTACTGTTAATACGTTTTCCAACCATAAACTACTATAAGAAATTAATTAACTTACTATTAGTTTAAATTGAATAATAAAAATTAAAACTTCTGGACGAAGACATTTTAAACAAGGTGAAAAGACAAGCCTGATTTGGAAGACGGTATGATCAACTTTTAGTAAGACATAAATACTAGTATCCAGTTTTGATTAAAAAAAACTTCTTTTGTGTTAAGGTGGGCAGTGGATATGAATGACGAGTCCACAAATTTGTTTAAAAAAATGACAATAGCTAGTAAGTAAATAAAATTATGAAATTTCACTATTGACGTAAGTGCAAATTGAATAGTGATGTCTCACAAGTTCATACACACTGTGTTTGCAGGAATGAATAACTCTGATATTGCCAAGAGGGACTATGGTGAAACCTTACATAGATTGGTGAGAGGATCAATACAAATAACCACTTTGGAAAACAATTTGACAATCCTGGGGACTTTGGAAGTACACATCATTAGTGATGACATTCCTAGAGGAATCTTCATCCACTAGGATTTATGTTATATCAGCAGCAAGAGCAAAAAAATTAAAGAAAAAAACTAACCTTTCTTCTGTAAGAGAATTGATAAATAAACTGTAGGGGGAAATCGACATCTTTATATTATCAAATCTTCCCAGGCAGGGGTATGATATGTGTTATTTTATTTCCTTTCTTTTCGCTTTTCATTTAGATAAGTTTAAACATTGTGTTAGGTTTATTCCAAGGAATTTTAAAGTTTTCATAGTTATTGTCAGTGGTGTTGTTTTGTATTACATTTTTAATGGTACAGAAGAAATATTTACTTCTGTTCACTTGTTAATGATTCTACTTGCCTGTTGCCTTTCTTCTACCCGCTTCCTACCATTTAGTTTAATTTTATTGTTCTTTTAAAATATATATCAGTTTGAACCCTGGCCAGTGTGGCTCAGCTGGTTGGAGCATCGTCCTGTAAACTGAAAGGTCACAGGTTCGATTCCCAGTCAAGGCACATGCCTGGCTCCAGTCACAGAGAAGAGGCAGCTGATCGATGTTTCTCTCTGGCATTGATTATTTCTCTCCCTCCCTTCCCTTCTGTCTGAAAGGCAATAAGCATGTCCTTGGGTAAGGATAAATGTATATATACATAAATCTTGAATATTTGGTTCCCAGGTTCCTTATTCTCTAATAAATGGACCAAAACAACAACTTGTATACAAGCGGGAGTTTGCGGGGGCACCGCTTTATGACGGTCTCTTGTGGCTGAATACACGGTTAGTTTCATTTCTCCTAGTGATTTAATATTTACATGAAGAGATACTTGGACTATATTTTAGTGGTTTGGAATTTTATTACATTGTTTACTGCACATTAATTTCTACTTTAAAAAATGTCCTGGTGTTTTCCTTTTGCATACATAATTAATTTCTATTACTGGTTTGTGTGCGTTTAAAAAGTTTATGTTGGTTATGTGTAAATATACAATTGTGCTATGTCGTCTTTTCTCCAAGATACTTAAATTTGTTACTCAAATCTCCCATAGTCATATTTATTCTGAGAGAACGGAACTAATATCTCCCACAAATTTTGTAGTTTTTTGCCCATTTCTCCTCACATCACTATTTATTTACTTTAGGCACAAACTGTAATTTCATCAAAGAAATAGAAAAAAGAAGTATAACCAGCCTTATAAGAGTATGTTGCAGACTCCTCATTTACAGAATATCTATGTAATGCTTATTCTTTAGCCAAACAATTTAGCCAAACAAAATCTTGGAAATGAGGCATGCAATTATCCAAATTGAAAAATAAAATGAATAAATAGACTAAGAGGCAGGATGGTCAGAACAAAAGAGTGAAACATATAAAATAAGTAACTACATATAAGACATATATTGGGTTAGCAAAAATTCATGGAGTATTTACACCTTTCATGAACGATAAAAACCAACTTTCCTCTGGACCACTAGCGTGATAAGACCATGTGCGTGGAGGCTGGAGATGCTGACTATCAGGGACAAAGATGCCTCTCGGTGATGAGAAGAACAGAAAAGGGTGCTCTAGCACCGTTCTCCTCTCTCAAGCTCAGTTTCCAGGCAGGTCCCACGGGTGTTAGAAATCCAGCCCCTTAAACATCATTACCAGGTTTCTGTGCAGTAGAAATGCATGAAGACCAATGATCTCCAGGCTGGACATGCAGGAAGCTCTTGGCAATTGTTGCTCATCAATTCATCAATCCCATAACTCTTTAGAGCACTTATGGCACAAATTTGATTATAATTTTTTATAAAGATTTTATTTATTTTTAGAGAAATGGGAAGGGAAGGAGAAAGAGAGGGAAACATCAGTGTGTGGTTGCCTCTCACACGCCCCCTACTGGGGACCTGGCCTGCAACCCAGGCATGTGCCCTGACTGGGAATCGAACTGGTGGCCCTTTTGTTTGCAAGCCAGCACTCAATCCACTGAGCCACACCAGCCAGGTCTGTGATTATCTTAAAATGTTCTTGCAAACCAACACAAAATGTAAACACATCATTAGAAACAAGCAAATGAAGAGCAATTCACAAACACAGGACAACTGGGGAATATGAGCATATGGAGAAATGTGTATGAACAAACATGTAAGAATGAATGAATAAGTGAGTAAATAAAAAGAAATGAACATAACAATAAAAACAAGTAAAACTACAATTAAGCTACAAATGAAACTATACTTCAAATCCACGTGTCCCAGCTGAGTGGCTCAGCTGGTTGGAGTGTTGTACTATAAATCAAAAGGTTGCGGGTTTGATCCCCAGTCAGGGCACATGCCTAGGTTGGGTCACATACGAGAGGCAACACGTCAGTGTTTCTCTCTCAGTCTCTCCCTTCCTCTCTAAAATCAATAAATACATGCATATCCTCTGGTGAGGATTTTAAAAGTCCATGTACTGCCTAGAGAAATAGGGAATATATACTCTACTGCCTACAGGCAATACGTGTAATGTCCTCTGACAACGGATGCAATCTCTTTGGTTTAAATGTGAGCAAAAGACACGTTCACTTCCTGCCTGAGGGACAAAGCCTGTCAGCTGCGTCCTGGGGCTTGGGGGCAGCTGCTTCTGAAAAGCTCGGCGGGAGGCGTGTCTTTGGAGCTGAGAGGCGTGTCGATTCTGCTTGGGAAACTACATCCCAAGGAAAAAAGCAGACGTGATCCAAGGGGTGTTTTAGAAGTAACTACATCGTAATGTTGTTATAGGGGAAAAGTGGAAATGAACTTATGTCCAACCATAAGGGGTTAGTTAAATGGGTTATTACAGAACAATTAACTAGTTAGGCACCAAAAATGATTTTGAAGTGTATTAAGTTTTGGAGATAAGTTAATTTGATATTGTCTTGTTTGTTATGAAATCGATACAAAATCACATAGTCCTGAAATCTGTGCAAAAGGGGATACTGTAATCCCAATTTATAAAGAATAATTTGTACATTGAAAGCGTACATTGAGTAAACCAGGGATACACACTAAAATAACAATTGTATCATCTTTGTTTTGGGAATAAGGGCAATTTTATATTCTATTTATTTTCCTATGATGATATTTATTATATATCTAAGTTAAAAGGGAATGAATTTTAAAAAAGATTTTATGTATTCATTTTTAGAGAGAGGGAGAGAAACATCGATGTGAGAGAAAATCATAGATCGGTTGCTTCTATGTGCCCTGACTGGAGCCCGAACCCACAATCCAGGCATGTGCCCTGACCGGGAATCAAACTTGCAACCTTTCGCTTTGTGGCTTCAACATTCAACCAACTGAGCCACACTGGATAGGACTAAATTTTTTTAAATTGTATATATAAAAGGTAGATTTATACACATCGTTTATATATATGGTTTTCATATATGGTATTAATATTTAATTATATATTATAACTTAACATTGATATTTGCACTTCACTTCTTGTCTCTCAATTAGCAATAAAATGATGTATGCTTTAAAGACTAATCATGCTTAGATCACTTGCATAAAATGCACGACGACGCTCCAGTAACAATAAATAGTCACATGGTTGTAGAAGAGTTTGGCAGCTCACCCTGGATTTGTACCCCTCCCAACACAGCAATCTTGTCAGTGGATCAGAGTCTTACATCGAAAACTGTATCATTTTTAAGGAGTTCAGTTGGGATTTTACTAGGGTATGAAATATGAGGAGGATATCTTTTAACACTATAAG
This sequence comes from Trachops cirrhosus, assembly GCA_028533065.1. NCBI lineage: Eukaryota > Metazoa > Chordata > Mammalia > Chiroptera > Phyllostomidae > Trachops > Trachops cirrhosus. The sequence goes on from CM052550.1 coordinate 48,688,029, forward strand.
CATATTGTATATTGCTTTTTCAAAAAGTTGATTGGTTGATTTTAGAAAGAGAGGAAGGAAGGAGAGAGAGAGAAAGAGAGAGAAACATCAATTTTGCTGTTCCACCCGTTCATGCATTCATTGGTTGATTCTTGTATGTGCCCTGACTGGAGATCGAACCTACAACCTTGGTGTATTGGGATGATGCTCTAACCATCTGCACTACTTGGCCAGAGCTGTAGATTTCTTTAGGTGGACATGGACAGTAGTGTGGGAATTGACTGTGGGAGTGGGTGCAGGATGGGTGGAGGAGGGTAAAGGGGGAAAAATTGGGGCAACTATAACAGAATAACAATTTCAGATGATTAAAATAAATAAATAAATACATACATACATACATAAATAATACAAACTATGTTTAAGACTTCTGATTTTCAGCCCTGACATGTAAAGGAGCTTGGAAGTGGTCCCTGCCTTCCTTACATCAAGAAAAATCTGAACGAAGTGACAATTTGCAGCTCGTTTTGGACACATCTGAGAACTGAGGTCACAGAGCAAGCCACCACCCCAAAACCTGGAGAACAGGAGAGCCCCGAGAGACTCAGCTGGGTCTGCTCCCTGGAGCCTTCAACGGGGAGGAACGCTCCATGGGTAGCTTTGGTGATTGCTGCGTGCGGAGTGGTATGGAGACTGTTGGACTTCTGAGGGGCTGCACTCTTGGGGATGAAGTTCTTACCCACAGGGGAACAAAAATAAAAACCCAGTGCCCTTGTAGTCAGAAATCACGCAGGCAAGAAGAGAGTGCCATGAAACATTGAATGCACTGAAAGGAAAAACATAAACATCAACCTAGAATTCTGTACCCAGTGAAGGAGAAACGCGCCATGTGCTGGTGTGGCGAGCAGAAGCAGGGAGTTCATCCTCCGCAAACCTGCCACACAAGAAACGTTCAAAGACGTTCTTCAGGGAGAAGAGCAGGATCTAGGTCAGACACGTGGAGTGACAAGACGGAAGGAAGAGTATAAGAGAAGTTATAAATGAAGCAAAGTGAAAGGTGTAATTTCTTACCCTTTGATCTCAAAGGTAACTACTTCTTTAAAGTTGCAATAGCAATGTATCGAGTGATTAACACACAGGGACAATTGGAATGAATGACAATGTCATAGGAAATTGGGAATATTCAGTTATAACTGCATTGTATGTAAAGTAGTATATAGTCCTTCAGAGTAGGTTCAGGTGAGTGAAAATATATGTTGTAAACTTTAAGGAAACTCCTAAAATATTTTAAAAATAAATATGATATGCTAGAAAGGAGACCAATGGAATGACGCAAAATGCTTGAAAAGGCAGAAGGGATAAAAAGCAACGGGCAAATGCAGTGAGCAGGAAACAGTTATGAAGACCATAGATATTAATCCAATTATATAAATAATCACTTTTGCCCTGGCTGGTGTAGCACAGTGGATTGAGCGCAGGCTGAGAACCAAAGGGTCGCAGGTTCGATCCCTACTCAGGCAACATGCTTGGGTTGCAGGCCAGGTCCCCAGTGGGGGTCACGCAAGAGACAACCATATATTGATGTCTCTCTCTCTTTCTCCCTCCCTTCCCCTCTCTAAAAATAAATAAATAAAATCTTTGAAAAATAATCATTACTTTTTTCTTTTTTCTCAAATTTATCGGGGTGACATTAGTTAATAATATTATATAGGTTTCAGGTGCACCAGCCTACAATCCATCCTCTGTATGTTGTATTGTGTGTTCACCACCCCAAGTCCAGTCTGCTTCCATCACCATTTATTCCCTCACATCCTCTTTTGGGTAGGTACCCCCAAAGAAACAACACATGAATAATCACTTTAAATGGCAGTGGTATAAATCCACCAATGAAAAGACAGAAACAAGCAGACCGGATTGAAAAATCAATCCTCAAGTGTGTGTTGTCTACAAAGCAAACCCACTATAACAATAAAGTTTTAACTAAAGGGTAGAGAAAGCTATTCCATGGTGCACTGCACTGAAAAGCGTTCTCCCGCCCCTGCCCCAGGTTCAAGGCCACACAGAACCTGAGAAGGTGGCCTTGGTTGGAAATGGCCTTTGCAGATGGAATTTGCTAAAAGGAGGCTACACTGAGTTAGAATGGGCCATACATGTATAGACCGGTGTCCTCGTATGATGGCCTTGTGACTCCCCAGAGCAGAGATTGTATGTTCACAGGGAGGCGGTCATGTGAACACAGAGGCAGAGACTGGAGAGAGGCAAGGGACACCGGGGCTGCTGAAGGGCAGGGGCGTCCACTCTGACCGTGGCCTTGCTGATTCCTCACTTCACACTCGTGGTCCCCAGAACTGTGGCAGAATGAATCTGCCGTTGCCAGCCAGCGGTTGGCGGCCATTGGTTACAGCAGCCCTGTGAAGCTGGTATCTTGCCGATGAACATCGAAATAAAGCTGGAGTAGCTATAGCAGTTTCAGACCCATGGACTTCGGAAGGAGGGACATTTTCAGGACAAAGAGGGGGTGGCGTGATAACAGAGGGGCCCATTTTCCCGGATATGACAATCCCACAGGTAGGGACATAACAGTCTATGGGGACATGATGACGAAGTAGAATTTGGTATTCTGGATGGAATCCTGGAACAGACAAAGAGTGTTAGATAAAACTGAGAAAATCTGAGCTGCCCTGGCTAGTGTGGCTCAGTGGTTGGGCATCGTCCTGCAAACCAAAAAGTCGCTGGTTCGATTCCCAGTCAGGGCACATGCCTGGGTTGGGGGCCAGGTCCTCAGTTGGGGGAGTGCAAGAGGCAACCAATTAATGTTTCCCTCTCTCTCCCTCCCTTCCCCTCTCTCTAAAAATAAATAAATAAACATCTTGATAAAAAGAAAATCTGAGTAAAGGATGGACTTTATTTATAAGATGCATCAATATTAGTTTATTAATTATAAGAAACATACTTACTCTGTCAGATGTTAAGAACAGGGGAGATGGAGTGTAGCTTATGTGGGAACTTTCTGTGCCCTTCACACAATTCTGTCTGTGCATCTAAACTGTTTCGAAATAAACAGTACGTGTATATGTATGGTCTTCCAGGGGAAGGAGGCACATGCCTAGATAATTTAAGAATGTCTCATGACATTAGCGATGTCTCAAGACATTGGTAAAACATTTTAACTTAAAAAATATTTTTTTTCAAAACCTGAGTTATCATTTTTCACAGATTAGAAAATGGGGGCCCTGGAAGGTGTGGTTCAGTGGATTGGGCGTGGGCTGTGAACCAAAGGGTTGCTTGCCGGTTTGATTCCCAGTCAGGGCACATGCCTGGGTTGCGGGCCAGATTGCCTGTAGGGGGCGTGAGAGAGGCAACCACACATTGATGTTTCTCTCCCTCTCTTTCTCCCTCCCTTCCCCTCTCTCTAAAAATAAGTAAGTAAAAGAAAAGAAAATGGAACTAACATTTATGTGGGTGTTCTGACTGGCCACTGTCACACTCTGCACATGTGAAGGAGATTTATAACCTTTGTAGGAAACATTTGGCAATATTTACATACACACACACATACACACAGACACACACAGGGCCTGGCCTGGCAGAAGTAGTGCCTGCTTGAGTGTGGTTGTTGTTATGTTACAGAATGACATAATAATGACATAATAATATGGGTGTGATAATTTACACCCACATACAGAATGACATAATAATGTGGGTGTGATAATTTATAGTTTTAATTTGAACATGTCACCTAGAATGCCCCATGGTGTGCTTGAGTGTGATGTTGTTATGTTACAGAATGACATGCTTATGATTTTGTCATACAAGATTTTGTAGTCAAAGAGGGACATTATTTGTGCCAGATGAGATTATATATATTATGTAAATGTGTATGATATATATTAAAACATACATAAATATATATATTGTCCATACCATTTGACTAAGTAATTGCATGCCTTGACATGCTTTAGAAGGAAGGTGTCAAAATGAAAACATTTTGGCCTCAAGCTGTCAGAAATGAGTCTTATTTACAATATTAAACATTAAAGATGATATGCCTCGTCTAATGTTAGACAGCTAACATGCTCCTGGAAGAAGGCACTTGGCTTTTAATATCCTGTCTTTACAGAACTTACGACAGGGGCCACGCAGAGCTGGAGAGAGCTGGGTCGCTAGTTGGTGGAGTGGCTGACTGACACAAGCCGGAGTAGAAGGGACCATCAGGCCCTGGCCGGGTGGCTCAGTGGGTTGGAGCATCACCCTGATACTCCAAAGCTGTGGGTTTGATTCCCAGTCAGGGCACATACCTAGGCTGAGGGTTGGATTGCTAGTCGGGGCGCATATGGGAGACAACCGATCCATCTCTCTCTCCATCTCTCTCCCTGCCTCCAGCTAGTTCTCTAAAATCAATGGAAATACATCCTTAGGTGAGGATAAAAATGCAATGGCAAAGGGGCTCCTGGTTCTAGAACATCTAAAACTCACAAACAGGTTACAGACCTGAAGCAGGAGATGCTGACATATGGATCAATAGGGGAGTTTATTAACTCATGGGTGCATTTGGTGACTTTATTGAAGAGGGAAAATGGTAAAGCATACTACTGGACTAGAGATGAGATCTAGAAAATGACTCCTAGTTCAACACAGAAGAAAAGGAGACAAAAACATAGGTGATTCCAGGCAGTGTTCACTTTAGGAAACTTAATAGAAACCCTGAAGTCCAAGGTGAGAATTCGGAAAGGAAGATACCAGAGATGAGGGCTGGGGAGGGCAGGAGGTAAACATTATAAGTGGCACATTTTCTACAACTTACTACATGCATGACTTCTCACATGGAACATTCACACAGATAAATCAAAGAAACCCATACCCAGACTCTTCATGGTAAATACGCAGAACATCAGAATTTCCAGGAATCTGAGCACATTCCCAGTAAGATAAGGTCAGAGAAGTCCGTGGAAAGACACAGGTGGAAGGAAAACCAGTTAAATTGATACTAGTTTTTATAAAAGTAAAAGTGGGCCTTTAAGACAATGAACTAATAACATCAAACTACTAACAGACAATGTTAGTTGTTGAGGTATTAGACATGCTATGTTTTTTTTTGTTTTGTTTTACTTTGAGAGAGAGAGAGAGAGAGAGAGAGAGAAAGAGAGAGAGAGAGTTATTCCACTTACTGGTGTGTTCATTGGCTGATTCTTGTATGTGCCCTGGCCAGGAATTGAGCCTGCAACCTTGGTGTACTGGGACGATGCTCTCACCAACTGAGCTGCCCACCAGGGCGGGCACGCCATTTTTTAATATTCAATATCATAAGTAAGTCTCACTTATGACATCTGGGTCCAAAACCACTGCTTCCATTTTGACACCTCAGCACCCTAGAATTTTATATCTAGCTAAATAATATCATAGCATAAGCACAAAATAAATAAAATTTTTCAATAAATATAAATGAAATAGCTTACCTTTTACAGGAGGTCCCCAGAAAGAAAACAGAAGAATGGAAATGCAAGAAATATGACCAGAAAAAAACTGTTGAACAGGGCAGTAATTCTCAACAAATATCGCCTTTAACAGTAATACTAATGCAAATTATGTTGGTATGTGAGGCACAAATTAAAATAAAGACTATAAACAATCATGATTTTCTTTCAGGAATGCAAGAATGATTTAATCCTGGGGAATTTATTAATGGGACTAAGGGTTAAACATGGCAGATTAAATATAGTCATCTATCTTTCCTCTTTAGTGTCTTCTTTTACTAGATGAAGTGACAGAAAAATGGACTAAATGGAATCTTTCAGCTGGAGGAAGTGCAGTATTTTCTATTACTCCTGGTTTTTGTAATCATCACCAGAGGATATGTTTTTATTGATATTTTTTTAAGAGACAAGAAGGGAGAGAGAAAAACATCCATGGGAGAGAAACATCAATTTTTTTTGTCTCCTGTATGCAGCCCACTGGGGACTGAACCGCAGCCTAGGTATGCACCTTGGCCAGGATCGAACCCACAACCTTCTGCTGTGCGGGACGATGCTCCAAGCCACTGAGCAGCCTGGCCAGGCTCCTGATTTTTTTTAAAGCAAACATGAGACAGTGGAAGCTGGAGAGAAAGCGGCAGAGGGCCAGGAGAGCTGGGGGTGAGTGGCGGTGAGCTTTCTTTGTCTCATGCATCTCAGACTGAATATCAAAGAAGCCAGCAATTAGGAAATGCAGCGTGTACAGGAGAGAAACGGAGCCCCAAGAAAAGCCTGTCCTCACCAGAGAGGGCCCTGGGATAGAGTAGCAGAGCAAGACAGAAAAATTTTATTTTTAAAAAAGATTGTATTCATTTTTATTTTTAGAGTGAAGGAGAAAGAAGGAGAGAAACACTCCTCATGTGCGCCCCCTACTGGGGACCTGGCCCGCAACCCAGGTGTGTGCCCTGACTGGGAATTGAACCGGCGACCCTTTGGTTCGTAGGCTGGCGCTCAATCCACTGAGCCACACCAGCCAGGGCAGATAGAAAATTTTTAGGCAATGGATTCTTTGCTCCAGCCAAAAACCACTGAAAACAACTGTGGCCCCGCCCACTCCCTCCTTCAAAGGCTGAGTGTCTAGACCCTGGAGTGGCTGGGATGTCAAAGGAACCCAATGTCCCTACAGGGGGAGGGGTGACAGGGGTGGTGTCAAAGAATGCTGAGTGGGAAAGCAGGACTTTCACCCCTAGCGGATGGTAACCAAGCTCCCTGGACGATACAGTGTCCGTGGGGGCCATGTGGGGGGCTTGGACTTCGGTCCACCAGCAATAACAAGGCCCCTCCACTCGCCACCTGGGGTGGTCCCCGAAGAGGCTTTGTCTTCTCCCAGAATCAACAAGGCCAGCACCTGGCAGTGTCATAAAGGTCACATGAAGTGCAGGAGTGAGTCACTCCTCCCCCTCCCTCCAGTAATGAGCAGACCCCCTTTCTGCACCTGAGCCCAATGGAAGGAGGCTGGATGATGAAACCTAAGATTTCAGTGAGATCCAGTGTTTGTAACGCGGTCGACACAACTGTCCAGGTTTGGATAGACAATAAGTCATCATCCCAAGAATGAACAAAGATGATGTTCAAATGACCCAACCAAGATTTTTAAAGTAGCCGTTGTAGAAAGGCTTCAGGGAGAACTCTGAACGCACCGGAAATGCGCGGAGAAAATAGCCTCAGGCAAGACACAGAAGGTAGAGAGAAGAACAAATGTAAGTTTTAAGACTGAAAAATGCAATAACCGACATCAAACCCACCATGGAGGGGGCGTAAGAGCAGAGTGGAGGGGACAGAGGAAAGAAGCAGGGCCTTGGACGGAGAAACTAATCTGAACAACAGAGAGAAAACGAAAATGAAAGAATAAAAGAAAAAACGAAGAATGCCTTGGGGACATTTGGGACTCTAAGGAAAGACTTAGTATTTCCAGGGGTGTCCAGCCTGTGGCCTGCGGGCCACACGCAGCCCAGGATGGATGTGAATGTGGCCCAACACGAAATCACAAATTTACTTAAAACGTGATGAGATTTTTTTTGTGTGTGATTATGTGCCGCAGTGTATTTAACGTGCGGCACGAGGCAGCTCCTCTTCTTCCAGTGTGGCCCAGAGACGCCAAAAGGTTGGACACCCCTGGATTTTAGACTACCAGAGGCCCAGAAGAAAAAGAAGGTGGCCTTAAAAGACATTCCAAGAAATAATGGTTAAAGTTTGTGCAAATTTGGTGAAACATATGAATGGGCACAATCAGGAATCTGAGCAAATTCCGAATATTA
>CM052550.1:48696272-48758850 GCA_028533065.1 Trachops cirrhosus
CGAGGCAGCTCCTCTTCTTCCAGTGTGGCCCAGAGACGCCAAAAGGTTGGACACCCCTGGATTTTAGACTACCAGAGGCCCAGAAGAAAAAGAAGGTGGCCTTAAAAGACATTCCAAGAAATAATGGTTAAAGTTTGTGCAAATTTGGTGAAACATATGAATGGGCACAATCAGGAATCTGAGCAAATTCCGAATATTAAGAAAGAAATTCATGTAAAGAGACATCATAGTCAAACTTCAAATGTATTGAAACTATGTGGGTTTTTTCCATGTTTTTAACCTGTGGTTTTTATTTACACTTTTTATTGAGATACAGACCTACTTTGAGGTTCAGTGGTGACAACTGTGTCAATTTCTTATTTTTACAGCCTTCCGTATTTAAAAAATTCTTAATATCACCTATGCTTCTCATTGCATCCAAATTGTTTCAGTGAGAATTTGAACATCTTTTCCAATGTCCCAGGAGCGTTATTACATGGTCAGGCCAGGAAGGCAACTCATATGAAGAAATTAATGGCACTTTTGAAAAAGATGATTGATTCTTTTTTGTCTTATTTTATTTATTTTGTTTCTCCGTTCTAGTTTGCATTCAATATCCTTTGTATTAGGGTCAGGTGTACAAGCATGTACTTTACAAAGTGTTTCCCCTGACATTTCCGGTACACGCCCGGCACCAGACGTAGTGGTTACACTGTTACTGACTGCCTTCCCTGTGCTGCACGTCACATCCTGTGACTACCCTGTAGCCTGCAATCCGTACTTCCCAATCTCTTTACCGACCCAGCCAGTCCCCACACCCCCCGCCCTCCAGCAACCATCACTCCGTTCTGACTCTATGAGTCTGTTTCAATTTTGTGTGTTTATTTCTCCTGTTCTTCAGATTCTACATATAAGAGAAATTATACGGCATTTGTCTTTCTCTGTCTGGTTTATTTCACTTAGCATCATGCCCTCTAGGTCCATCCATGCTGTCCCAAATGGTAGGATCTCATTCTTTTTATGGCCGAGTAATGTTTCATTGTATGTATGTACCACCTCTTTATCCAATTCTGTATTTAATGAACAGTTGGGTTGCTCCCACATCTTGGCTATTGTAAATAATGCTGCAATGAACATAGGGCTGCGTGTATTCCTTCAAATCAGCGTTTTGGATTTCTTCAGATGTATTCCCAGAATATATCTGGGATTGGTGGCTCATAAGGCAGCTCCACGTTTGATTGTTTGAGGGAACTCCGCACGGTTTTCCCGGGCGGCTGCACCAGCCCGTCCACCAACAGAGGAAGGGACAGACAAACGGGGGGAGAGTTGCACAGCACCACGCCACTCCGCAGTGGAAAGAAGCAAGCAGTCAATCTGCAACGACACACAGAGAATGGCAGAAACATTATGCTGAAGGAAAGAAGCCAGACGGACACGGAAATCCACGGCATAATTGCACGTGTACACAGTGTTAGGACAGGCGAGAGCGAGAGGTCTCCGGTGAGGGGCCTAGGTCCGGGCGTGCCTGGAACCGGGGGCCGGCCCTCAGGGGGAGCGATGAAACGCGCGCGAATTCTCGCGTTTGTCGCGACTCCTCTGATCATGCATTTAGCATCTCGCTTCCTGTGCTCTATGTCAAGTTGACTGTGATTTTTAGAGAGCTTCAAAATACAGCGTCAGAAACTTTCATCCTGCGTGAAAGAGAAATTGGTGCTCTGTGAATGCGACTGTGAACACGGTGCCACGTGGTGGAAGGCGCTGGTGGGCCAAAGGGACAGACATGGGGGGAGCGGCGGGGGGGGGGGCGGTGTGTGGAAGCGACCACGTGGCGGGCGGCCCTCCCTCCTTCCCGCCTTCCTCCTGCCTCACTATGCCAGCCCGTCTGGAACCGCTTTCCTGTGAACAAAAGGGATGCATCTCCTTCTTCTCACATGAAAACGCACCCAGGGTGGGACTTCTAGAGATACTTTTCGCTTTCAGTAGAAAATGCATGGAGGTAAAAACTGAATTACAAATTTGCTCCTGGTTTCGTTAATCCATTGGCATCCTCTGGTTAAGGCACAGACTTAGTTTTGGTTTCAGGAATCCAGGCAAGAGAGTGGAAGGATGGGGGTGCCTGGGGTTCGGGGCCCACCTAGGAGGGCCCTGAGACTGGGGTGGGGGGCGCTGCGTGCAAGCCGGGCAGCAACCGCGATCAGCCTTCTGGTCCCACAGATCTTGCTCACACCTGTGTACAAGCACCAAAGTGTTTCCCTTTGATGTTCTCTTCTCATCATAAAAAGCCTGCATTTTCAGTGACGCTTTTTATTGATTTGCCAGTCAGTTGATGACTTTGCTTGGCTTTCCCAGAAAACATATTTTGAGGCAAAATGTAAGTGCTACTGCATTATGAGGGTAACGCCGAGGAAACGAAGATTGCAGGAAAAGGGAAGGGAGGTGTGGAAGATGAGGAAACTGGAGCCCCCTCCGCGTTTCAGGACGTTGCTCAGAGGCAGCAAAGGGAGAACCAGTGTCCACCGACTCCCACCGTCCACATCCTGGGTGGCTAAGTCTCCTGCAGTTTCAGATTACGCATGCGCGGGCCCCACGCAGGAGCGGTGGCACCTTGGACCTCAGGGTCACCTGAGAAGCCAGAAGGTGGGAGGTGACGGACAGACAGCAAGGGCACTCGATGAGGGTGTGGGCTCGCTCCCCCATAAAATGGACCAGAGCCTTCGTGCTGACCCAGCCACTGGCACAAAATCTAGGCTCACACCCTGGCGGGGTGGCTCAGTTGGGTAGAGTGTCCTCCCCTGCAGCAAAAGGTTGCGGGTTCGATCCCTGGTCAGGGCACACACCTAGCTGTGTGCGGGGTCACGTGGGAGGAAACTCATGGGTGTTTCTCTTTCAGGTCTCTCTCTCTCTCTCTCTTTCCCCATCTCTCTGTCATCAACAAAAGAAGACATATCCTCGGGTGAGGATTAAAAAATTGAAATAAAATGTAAGGCCAACAGCCTCAGACCGGCTGAAACCTAGATTTCACGTGGTGCACGGGTGATAGCAATAGCATCTGTGATGCGGTTTTCCAAGTTGTATTCTCGTCATTCGCTTTGTACAGCTGTGATCCCAGCAGAGAGAGCGCTTCCCCAAAAGAGGCCCAAACGAATAGAATAAACAGAAACGTGGATGTGGGTGGGAAGGTATGATAACCCAGATCTCCTTTTCCCGGTGATTCCCCCGCTCGGAACAGGGCGCAGAATACAACAGAGCTGTAAACAGACTTTTCCAGAAAACGACCCGAGAGCTATTTTTATCTCTTAACCTATCAACCTTGCAGTTTCTGCGGTCACATGTTCTGTTCCAAAAATCAAATGGATGGTTTTCAAAGGCAGTGGCATTTAAAATGAATGCACAGAAACACGCAGGTTTGAGAATGAGGGTCTGGGTTGAGACATGAGGCCCCGTAAAGTCTGGACAACAGAAAAGAACACAGGGAAGGAGTTATCTATCATTAACCGTCCACTGAGGACCGGAATGGCCCGTGGAAGCCCATTGAGCACGAAGTGAACCCGATTTATGTGTGTGTGTGTGTGTGGGGGGGTTTGGTTGACCACACTCCGGACTGCCTAACCATTTCCCCCACTATGAGAGATCTGAGGCACAAGGAAACTTTCCTGAGAATCGTTCACCAAAGAAAAATAGAACTCACGGCCGCAGGAGAGAAGGCACCCTTAGGGGCACTGCGGGGACACTCAGGACGGGGTGGGCTGTGGTGGACCTCGGCCTGTTTGTCGGCCAAGGTGCCAGGAGTCTTGTAATGAGAACCGCAGGGTGCGGGCCGGTCCCAGGGAAAGCGAGCTTCCGCGCCCCGTTTAAGGACCACGGACAGCTCCAGGCTGCTGCGGGACCGGCGCGTTCTGTTCCCGACGCTGAAACCGCAGCCCAGCGACTCCACGTCCGAAGGGGACCTGAGCTGACTGATAACACAGTGCACACCATCGGGACTTCCTTGGCCATGCACACAAATGCGTATATGTGAGCACGGGGGGCGGGGGCGACCACAGGAAATGTTCCCGGCGCTGGTGAGAGAAACCGGTTTTTAAAATGGTGTTATAGTGCATAAATAATTAATTGGGCCGCCATGCTAGGGGCTGGATGATGGGTCAGGCGGGAAAGCCCGTGGGTGGGGGCAGGGGCGGGGATCCCCGCTTCGGCGCTGAATTCTCCGTGACTGGGGGGGCGGGGAGCGCGGATCCCACCCAGCTGAGGTCGGAGGAGCAGCGCCATGTGCTCCGGGCTCCCGGCTCTCCTGCTGCCCGTCTGGCTCTGCTGGACCCTGGGGACCCAGGGCTCTGAGCCCCGCAGGTGAGGCGGGGGCTTCCAGGGGACCCGCAGCCTCTTTCCCGACGCCGCAGCGCGCAGTGCCGCGGACAGAGGCACCGACTCCTCTGCGCCCCTGGGCTGTCGCTGCGCGGCAGCCGGGCGGGGGTCGTCTTGCGCGGGTCGGGGTCCGGGAAGGGGTGGGGAAAGTGGATCGCGTGTCCCTAGCCGCGGCTGCCCGCTTCGCCTGGTCGCAGGGAGCCCAGAGGAGCTGGCATCGTGGCCGACTCCGGGCCCTGTCGCTCGCCGCGCAGCCGCGGCTCCTCCGGCCGCTCCGACCGGGCTCCAGGTCCCGCTCCGCAGCCCCCGGGGCCGGAGGGAGCGCCAAGGGCCAGGGCCACGCGCCGCCGCGGCCAGAGTGCGGGGAGGGCCGGGCGCGCGGGGCAGCCGGCTCCGCCTCGGGCTCGGCCGGCCCCCTCCCCTCCCCCCGCTTCTGCGCCCGCGCTCCTCCCCTCCCCGCTCCTCCCGCCTCCCTCCCCTCCCCCTCCGCCCTCCTCCGCTCCGGGCCAGCGCGGCGGCGGCGGCGGCGGCGGCAGCAGGAGCAGCCCCGGCTGCGGGTCGCGACGGCGGCGGGGCGCCCCCTCCCCCGTGCCGGGGCGCGGCGGAGGGATGTGGGGCTTTGCGGGAGGAAGGCTTTTCGGCTTCTTCTCGGCCCCGGTGCTGGTGGCGGTGGTGTGCTGCGCGCAGAGGTAGGGTGGCGGTGGGTTGCCGGGAAGCGGGCCGGGAGCGGGCAGGGCGCGCGGGGGTGCGCGCCGGGCGCCGGCGGGCGAGCCGCCGCCTGACCCAGCTTTCTGCGACCCTCTCCCCCTCCCCTAGCGTGAACGATCCCGGGAACATGTCCTTTGTGAAGGAGACCGTGGACAAGCTGTTGAAAGGCTATGACATTCGCCTGAGACCCGACTTCGGGGGTGAGTGGGGTGTGCGAGGCCGCTGCGGGAAGCTCGAACCCCGGGCCTGGGTGGAGGAGGGAGGCGGGGTCCGCTTCTGCCGAGCTTTGGCGAGTGGAGTGGGGGGCACTTCTCCTGCGCCCCTCCTCGGAGAACCCCGCGTTCTCAGCGCCACCCGCACCCCGCGCCCGCGCCTGACTGACCACCGTGTCGTGCGCTTCCCGCAGGTCCCCCGGTCTGCGTGGGTATGAACATCGACATCGCCAGCATAGACATGGTTTCCGAAGTCAACATGGTAAGTGCCCGCCCCCCCCAGGGGTGGTCCTGAGCCCTGACTTGCTGTCTGGGCCCCACGCGTCCACGGTGCTGGGCCAGAGGCCTTCTCCGCCGGGCCGAGCTTCCCGGCCGCAGAGGGAGCGGCGCGCTGGGGCGCCGGCCTCCTGCTCGCGCGGCTCCCTCCACCCACCCGGTGCGCGCGGGGGGCGTCGTGGGCGTCGCGGCCCTGCGGAGGGCGCACCTTTCCTGCGGAAGGAAGGGGTCCTGGGCTGGCCTAGCCCTCGGCTGGCACCGCCGCCTGGGGCTGCCGGATCCTCTCGCGTGCTGTCACTGGTCCCCAGACCGCCAAGCGCGAGCGCAGAGTGCCGTCTGCATCCTTAGCAACAGGCACTGGGAGCCAGGAGACTGGGAGTTGCGGGGGTGGGTCGGATTCGAGGTGAGGGGTCGTTCAGGTTCCTTCGTTGCCTTTTGGAAAGAGATGCTGGCAGCTGGAGAGGACGAGGGTGGCGGTCTGTGTTTCCCGGGGTGCCTCGGGTCAGTTTCTGGGTCTCGGTGGCCTTTCGGCCGGCGGTCTCCTGGGTGCTGGGACCCAGGGCCGCGCTCCGCCAGGACCTGTCGGAGGTGCCGACGGGCTGGCGGCCCTGAGCACCGGTGGCGGAGGCTAGTGAGCCCGTCACTGAGGGCTGGTAGTGCTGATGAGGCTTCATATTCTGAGCTGCAGAAAGCGGAGGTCCCCGTCCCAGGATGCGGAGGGGGTGTCAACGCTTCTGCTCAGCACAACGGGGAACGTGGGGAACAGTGGCCCCTTTCACTGGCTCATTGAACTGAAGTAGCACGCGATTGGGAAACAGGTTTAATTTTCTGTTGAGTGGACACTTTAGAAACGGTGCAAATGAGCGTTCGGAAACAATGCATTTTGGGCGAAATCGCTTGGCAACTTGTCATTGGAACATAGGTTGAGATGATAATGAGACCTGGTTTCAGACGCGGTAGGTTTGGGGTTTGGTGTGCCCCAGTCACGTGGGCAAACGAACTTGTGTGAACGCGAGCTCCCGGCTTCTTCCCGGGAGGTAACTGTGACCTGGCGGCGCTGGAGGGGAACCTTGCATTTAAAACTAATGCTTCAGGTGATTTTGAAGCAGGTGGTTTGTGGACAGCATGTCGAGAAACATTGCAATAAATTATAGAAATACAGACCTTTTCAAATACGCTAAAACTAATATTTAAATGATGTGTTTAGCAAGGTAGATTTTAAAATATATGCCACTGTGGATTTTATAGGAAGAAATCTTTGACCACACAAAACCACTTTTATCATTTTTTCAGTCTGAACCTAAATATCTTAAAATTATAATGTGTTTTTAAAAACACTGTGCCTTTCTTTCACTTAGGATATTTATGTAAACGACATTATAATAATAAAAGTGGTACAAAGAGACAGAGGGAATATGACTTTGTATACATTACATTCAAATTAACATGACATATAGTTTACTTTTTTGTAATTTGGTAAAAATAATTCTGCCCAAAAGGTATACGTTGTGATCTCAAACAAACAAGTTACGTGTTTAAGATCTACTCTGTAATCTATGATTTTCTTCTCTGGGGTCTTCACATTGTCTTAGAGAAGGCATTTTTGATGGAAGCTAATGGAGTAGTTAGTGGGTTATTGTCAAATTGTTACACTGGGTGGCAAATTAAGGAAAATGTATTGACGTGACGCTTTAAGACCTTGACACATCACTGTGTTGGCCCCGACCGAGGAATGTTTTCCTTGACTTTGTTTTAAAACTTAGTTACCTCATTGTTCTGGAATCCTGTGTGGGTAGCTGGTACCTTGGAAAAGTTCATCAATTGTTGCCTACTTGATGGATTGTGATTTGAGGTGTCTCAGTTTTCTCTGGACCCAATAATTTTTCATTTAAGTGCATGTCCCAAAGCCAATAAATATGCGTGATATATATACACACACACACACACACACACACACACACACAAGCATGCTACTGAATGCTTTTTTTTCCTTCCCGTGATAGTAATTTTTGTGGCCCTCTAAACATAAATTTACTGTAAACAAAAAATGGGGATGGTTAGGGTTGGAGGTCAAAGATCATAGGTCAGATGTTACTGACTGGCATGTGAAATACCTTCCACAACTGGATTGGTTAACATCACATGCTAGAAAAATTGGATTTTCCTGATCATAATTGCTGTGATATTTCCTGATCATATAGCTGTGATATTTGACTGTGATGATATTTTTTATTATGTTTTCTGGGGAGAGCACAAAGAATATGTGAGTGAAAGATTAGAGTCATCACTTAATTATCTCATATAAAAACAATAAATTCTATTTATGAGCTCTCTTAATCACATTTCTAGTCACCAAAAACCTACATGTTGTTCAGTTGTGAAACTCAAGAAATGGTCTGACTTGAACGGCATTGTAGCTATTAGAGATTTGTCAGGTGGTTGTAAGAAAAAGTAGGATTGATACGTCCCATTAGAAGAACAAAAGGAAGGACCATACAGAAGAGAGGAGGAAGGGAGAGTGGTGGGGGGAGAGACAAGAAAAGGGGCTGATCAAGATTACCTTTTTAAATTTTTTTTTTATAGAGAAGGGAAGGAAAGGCGAGAGGGAGAGAAGCATCAATGTGTGGTTGTATCTCTCACACATCCCCTACCGGGGACCAGGCCCACAACCTGGGCGTGTGACCTGACTGAGAATCGAACCAGCAACCCTTTGGTTTGCAGGCCCGCGCTCAATCCATTGAGCTACACCAGCCAGGGCGAGATTACCTTTTTAAAAAGACTTTATTTATTTTATTTCTGGACAGAGGGGAAAGGAGGAAGAGAGAGAGAAACATCAGTGGGTAGTTGCCTCTCACACGCCCCCTACTGGGGACCTGGCCGCAACCCAGGTATATGCCCTGACTGGGAATCCAACCCACGACCCTTTGGTTCGCAGGCCAGTGCTCAGTCCCCTGAGCCACACCAGCCAGAGTGGTTGAGATTACTTTTGACATGGAAAGCTTCATGAAAGAAATTCTGTTTCAGCTGGGTGAGTGAGTAGGGAAAGGATTGTGACTTTTGCAGAGGGAGGTGGCTGGGCTGGGACAGGGAAGAAATGTCAAGGCTGTGGATGGAAGGGCAGGAAATGGCGAAGGGAGTTTGGAAGATGAAATTGAAGGGTAGGATGCACGCCTGCTCCCCTAGACCCTCTCTGCCGTGCCAAGGATCGCAGATGCTAATTTCCAAGAAATAAGGAACCTGTACATTTTGTAACGTGACTGACATGATTTGAGATGTGCTTCAAGATGGATATGTTGGCTACCATGTAAGTGGAGACAGTGGGGTAGAGAGGCAGCTGCAAGGAAATGAAGGGTCATGGAAGCTCCTTCCTTGAAATTTTCTTCTCAGCTTTTCACTACATGTATTTTTGAAAGCACATGTTTAGTGAAGTCAATAAAAATTCACTGGTGTTTGAAATAAAGCATATGTGAAACATGTGTCTCCAGTTGGGACACACAGGTGCCGTTCAGGAGCTTGGGGATGGTAAAGAGGAATAGTGGATATTGCTAATAGTAATACGGTCACTTTTGAAGGAATTGTAAAGCACGATCTTTTAAACAAAGATTTAATTATTTTTTAGAGAAAAGGGAAGGGAGGGAGGAAGAGAGAGAGAGACATACCGATGAGCCGTCTGTATGTGCCCTGACTGGGGACTGAATCTACAACCAGCCATGTGCCCTGAGTGGGAATCGAACCAGCGACCTTTCGCTCTTCGGGATAACACCCAACCCTCTGAACAACCCTCTGAACAAAGCACAACCTTTGTCTGCTGGTAGTACCTACAGGTAACGCCTGCAAAGAAAGCCTTCCATTGCAAATGAACAAATAAATACATTGTACCTCTACATGTAGGTGTCATCACACATTTTGGCATTTTGTAGAAATAATCTCGGAATAGATTTCAGGATTTGAATATTTAACACTCTTTGGCATTGTAACTTGTTTCATGGATCATGGAGATAGTCGTTTTGTTTTTCCTAATCTTTCAGTCTTTTTTCATGACCCCCTCCCTTTTCATCAGTTGACTTGACAACAAAGACCATTTTTTGACAGAATTTCCCTAGTTTTGTGAGCCCTTGTTTGAAGATTTCAGGTAATCTTTTCCAGTTATGCATGCTTAAGTAATTATTGAGATACTGAGATTTAGTCTACACGTTTCTTTAACTGAGTGTTTATATGCGAATAAACACTTTACTGGAAATATTTTATATGCACGTGTTATAATTCTGGCGCTTAGTGTAGGTTCTGCTGTAAAAGGAGCACGTTGACCAGGAGATGGAGAGATGAATAAATGGGGGAAAACTATGGAAAGTATAGAAAATGTAAGGAAATATTCAAAATATAAAGCAATACAAATTCTAATGTGAAAATGCTATTTTTACTGAGAGAATAAAGTAGTTCTATAACTCTTTAAAAATACACAAAAAATAAAAACAGCATTTTAAGTAGGCATGGGAGTTTTTTTATTTGAATTATTAGAATAAACCATTGTTTGATTTGTTAATGCAGAGCAGAGACCACACGTATTTCATTTTTACTTATATGACTAAGATATTGAGGGTACAAAACTAAGTTCAAACTCTGCTCATAGTACTTTGAATTTCTGTGACCTAACTTACACTTTGTTATTACTTTAAACTTAGGCAGTCCATTAAAATGAACTCAGTCTTACTGAAAATGTAACTACAGGATTTCTTTTTTTGATTTCATAAATATATATCATATTTTTTTTCTTTTTTGCGTATGAGTTCCTTTTAGTGAACCTGTATTGCATAGGAGAGGTATATTTGTTCATTATTCTGGTTCAATTGCATTCCTTTATCACCGGTTGCATTTTCCTCTTATAAAATCCCCTTTATTATGTCCACGTGTAAAATGAGCGTGGTGCACAAGGACGTAGCTAAAGCACATCTCAAATCCACAGCTTTGTAGCTGCATCGCTACAAAAAATGTATACAGAGCCTCCTGCACAAAACCACGCACCACGCACTTGCACTATTGCTTCATCTTTTCAGAAGAGGGGGAAGGGGAAAGGATGGTCCTGCCTAGAGTCAGCTGGGATCAGAGGTCTGGAGAAGTCAGCTTTTAGGCACTTTTGGATCAAACTTCTGTTAATCTACCCCCACCCACACCCCCCAGGATTCAGACTCTGGAGGTTGCTCAGGGTTAGCATCCAGCACCTGGCTCCATTCTCAGGGGGCGGGGCTGAACGGCGAGAGTCCAGGCAGTGAGCTGAGAAAACCCAGCGACACCGGGAGTTTCAGTCAGGTTCTGTTTATTTCCAAGTCTATGGGAACGTCTCGTCCTAGGCACGTCACTTAAGACACACTTAGTGTCTCAGTCCCAGGACGCCCGGATGCCAAAGTGACATCTATAGAGGAAACCGCTGTAAACCCCGCCCCCCCCCCCCCATGCACACACACACACAGCCCTGCAAACGCGAGCTAGAAAACTCTGCTCCACCGTTTCTTCCTGCGAGGCAGGGCCCTACTCAGAGTTTGCACGTGAATTCCTGTTCGCACTTCAGAGGCTGGAAGGGTGCTCTTGCTCTTAGTACTAAACAAGCGGGAGGATGACTCAGCAGAAAGGGAAGAGTGTTTCCGTGACCCAGTTGGGCTTGGAAAACTGCTTAGGTGGAAGGCCTGACTTACTGCGCAGGTAAGGGCCACGGGGCCGCCGTGGCTCGGAAGTGACCCGGGTTATTGAGCACATTATTTTCCCGGGCAGTATGACCCGAGTGTAGGTGATAATCACGCATGGACACTGGGGCACTGAGACGGAAGCCTGTAATGAAGCTCAGAGATGGATGAGAATAATACCCTACATAATATGCACTGGATGAAGGAGTCGTATGGGGAGCGCTTAGAGCATGCTTTCTGTATTTCCCCTGGGGGAGGTGTTAAAGCTCTTGTTGCTTCATCTCTTAAAAGGTGGATCTCACCCTCTTAGTCCTGATGTGGGCTCACAGATCACGGGGTGTGTTGCCCACAGAAGTAAGACTTTGCTTTGAATTGATGGTGCCAATCTGCTAATGGACATAAAGCAAACTTCCTGATTTTTTTCCAAGCAAAGCTCTGTGGGTTCGACATTTGATTTTGCACAATCCGATGTCTGTGTTAGCTCCTTCCTTCCCCGGGTAGCTGAACCCTTCTCTGTCCTGTGGGTGTTGTACTGAGTCACACACTCTGTCGTTGCAGTTTGAAGCCGACTGAACATTTGGAAGCCTTTACATTATTTTGTAATATGCGTTGAGGCGTAGCTCAGGGGCGGGCCAACAGTTGGATGCCATTTTGCGGCTGATGAAACCCCTCTGGTATTTTGCCCTGTTTGGTCATCCAGCCTGCCGGCCAGCCTAGGCGAGGTCCGTGTTGCCGGCTTCTCCACTGTTTCCGAAATGCCTCAGGACCAGCTCTGGAGTACGTGCAAGGCTGGTCCGGTTTCTTGGTACTTTCTGCCTCTTCGTGCCACAGAGCAACCACAACGCAAAATGTTCTCGTGGAGGCTCATGAGATTTCACCTTCTCACACGCCCTGCGTTGCTGTCTCCAGGAGACGCTCTCATTCTACTTTCTTGTGAAGCCTTAGCCTCCGCGTGTATATGCCTCACAGTGTTGAAGATGCTCAGACTGAGCTCATTGGCTTGAAGTCTTTCTCCTTCATTTCCCTCCCCATCAGACCGTGAGCTCATGGGACTCTGAGCAGTCGGGAAACTTGGTAGGCACCTGCTAGATACTCGTTAAAAGAAAACCCGTGAATGAAAGATGAATGAATGAACAAATATACATGTGCATGAATACGTAGCTGTGCAGCTTTCCAATATAACATTTTTTAAATTTTTAAAATATATCTACTGGTTTTAGAGACAGAGGAAAGGAGAGTGACAGAGAGAAACTTCAGTTGGTTGCCTCCCACAGGTACCCTGACCTGGAAATCAAACCCAAAACCCAGGCAAGTGCCCTGACCAGGGATCGAACCCGCAACCTTCCAGTGTACAGGACAGCGCTCCAACCCATTGAGCCACATTGGCCAGGGCTCCAGTGTCATATTTTTATAATCCAGAATTTGGGCTCATGACCAAGAAAAACCTTTGCAGGCTCAATGGGATTACACAGTTTTTACTCTAGGGGGCTTGATTTGATCCAAGTGAGCGTGAACAGGATGCAGGACCATCAGCTATAGCGGTGACACCCCACCGGGGCGCTTCCATGCTGATTTCAGAGCAGAGGGAGGGCAGTGGGTACTGCTGGGAATACCAGTCACGGGTGCCTGTTTACTTCCAGTTCAAGTCGGTGCCTGCTTGGAAAACATAGATGGGCTGGGCTCTTCCAGACAACAGAGAAGTGAGATTGTCTCCTGCAAGGATTCACGGGACTGTGGCCACTCGGCAGTGCAGGGAGCTGTGGTGGTTGGTTTTCGTTCCTTTGCTCCCACCCCCACCCCCCCGCTCCCCTGCACAGTTGACTTGGGGGCCGTGGATGCCAGCCATTAAGAAACCTGTGTAGCTGCACCGTTGGGAAGAGTAGGACTAAGATAGCTCTCCTCTCTTGGCAGTTGGCTCTGTACCATCCATTTAAGATCGAGAGCCAGCCTCCGCCTCTGTGGCTGGGCATGGAGGACTTCCTCATGCCTTGGTTACCAGGCGACCGCATCCAGAAATAGGAGCCATTAGTAAGCATCGACCCCTGTCTCTCTCTTTGCATTTGCCATTGAACTTCAGCCTCACACAGAAGCATTCCTATAATTATCAAACACCTTAGCGTGCATGGAGCTAACATTTCAGATGAGCAGGAATGAGGTTAATATATGAGCAAGTCACAGCTCTTTTAAAGTGTCTACCTTGCGCTTCTGCCTTCGATCTGAAAGCAAATATGGATTCTGTTGGTGACATCATGGTTTGCCTCAGTGCTGCAAGGAAAGATTTCCCTTTATGTAAAATGTTTGCACGTCCACATGCTCTGATTCATAGCATGAAATGCATTTGTTTCATTTTGAATTACCTTTGAAGGCTAACAAAGTCTACTGGTTCAGAGCTACATCACGCTGGTTGTTTTGACACATGTGTATAAAATATTTGTTACTGAGTTCAGCCTCACATCACTGTTCTTTTCAAATGTAACCTTCTCACTAAGGCTTTACAATTGGTAACTTTAATGAGCAGAAGGAAGAAGTTTTGGGGTTACTCATCATTATGTGTTCTGTGTGTGTGTGTGTGTGTGTGTGTGTGTGTGTGAGATTCGATGCAAACCAAAAAGTGTTTGAAAAGAAACAACAGTGTGAGTCATTTATTGTGATATCATTGATTGCTTTCCCAAGCATGCTGACTCTAAATGTCCGTCTGAGAGCATATATCAGGATGAAGGAGACTCTAATGGTCCCTGAGCACGGGGCCTGTCATGTAGAATATGCCCGATAACTATTTGTCAAATGCATTTGTGTGGCAAATGACCCTGTGTCAAAGCTGTGCCTTTGATTTGTTTTATTGAAGTGATTTCCTCACTTGGGGGTTTGTCGGCCACATAAAATTAACCATAGCTTTACACATGAGGGTTCCTATAAACTTGTTACAGAACAAAAGATCTGGCCCTGGCTGGTGTGTCTCAGTGGACTGAGCACGGGCTGCAAACCAAAGGGTCACGGGTTCAATTCCCAGCCAGGGCACATGCCTGGGTTGCAGGTCAGGTCCTCAGTAGGGGGTGCGCGAGAGGCAACCACACATTGATGTTTCTCTCCCTGTCTTTCTCCCTTCCTTCCCCTCTCCCTAAAAAATAAATAAAATCTGTTTTTAAAAAGTCTGAATTATGGAAAATAGTGCTATTCATATGCCCTAGACCAGCAATTTTCAACTGGTGTGCTGTGTGAATTTTTAAAACATGTAGTACCTGACCATTGAGTCGGGGACACTGACCTCTTTTCCCTCAAATTGTCAAGTAAAAAAATGACAACAGCCAACACAACAGTAACCGTCTGGTGTGAATGAATCAAAATTATCCCTTTTCTGTCTGTCAGGTCAGCAAAACATATATTTGCTGCCATGCCGCAGAATTTTAGCAATTAGTGTGTGTGTGCCGTGAGATGAAAATGGTTGAACATCACTGGCCTAGACCAGAGAATCTGAAAACACCGCCCAGGAACCCTTGTGTGATGTTGGAGTTATTGCTGCGGTCAACACGCTAAGCGCACTCCCAACAAAATTTCTCTCGTGAGTTCCGTTCTGTGCTCTGCCTTCCCAAAGCAGCGTGCATGGTAGGAAAAGGTTGGGGTGACTGAGTGTGAGCCCACCCCAGTGCAGTGTGCTCTATTGTGTTTTATACTGTGGAACACTCTGCAGAAATTCATCAGGATGAGGGCTCACAGGTGCCCTCGAATGAGTTTGCTTTGCTGAATCTCTGTTTTGGTCCCGGGCACCAGTCTCCAATAAGAACATCATTTCTTCAGGTTCTTCTGCAGTAATGGTTGCTTAGGGAGAGCGCTGTCCCCTGCAAGGTACACGAGTGTCCCATCATCAGAGTGTTTCCGTTCAAGTAATAGTGGAAATTACGTTAAAGACGTAAACGAGGTCTCTTTGGTGCAGGCATTGTCAGGTCCTTTAATATGCTAATGATTTGGTAAATCTTCATGAGGAGGGTGAAGAATTCAGTATTTAAACAATATGTTTGATGGCAAATTGTTTTTTCTTCGTGGGGGTGCGGGGCTTTGTTAACACTTCATCCTGAAGTTTTCTGTAGAACACAGTTTAGGACGCATGGGGGATGCCGCTGACCCTGAATGACCTCCGCGTGGCGCGTGGCTGGTCCCCATGAACGGTGGTAACTGAGCCAGTGTCCCCATCGCTGAAGCCTCATTTGGGGACCACGACCCCGGCAGGGAAGGCACGACTTTGACAAAGATTTTCTTCTACAATCGCTAAGACTCTCTGTCACACGGAGGTGAGGCCTGCGTGGTTTACGCCTCCTGGGTTTCTTGCCGGTGTGGCAGAAATCCGTGATGAAAAGGAGGGAGCTCCAAGACTTCTGGGCCAACAACAGTGAGTTCACTCTGGGAACTAAATGCGGCTTCTTGAGACGATTGGGCTTGACCTGTGTTTGAAGAAGTTGGTGGTAGAAGCTTGGAGACTCCTTCCTGAGGTTTATCAGGGGAGCACGGGCGCCCCGATACTACATCTCAGTAGCAGGGGGGTTGACGTCTTCCTTGAATATATTATAATGTGTCCACCGATATTTATTAGAAACTGCAATATATATTATGTATAATGAGCTTATGCAGAAGCTATATATAATATACAATTTAATATATAATATAATTTATGTTATCCATATTTAGATGTAGAATAAGATTCTCTTTGGAGGAAAGGTTTTAGTGATAAATATATTTAACAGCTGCTCACGTAAGTCATCTCTGAAATTCCCCTCATGGCCGATTCTCTGTGGTGCTGTGAAGAGTTTTTATGTGTTCACGGCAAGTCCAGAGGTCAGATGCAATTTCTGGACTGTTCCATAAACCTCAGTGGTATGGTAAGAGTCAGAATTGCTCAAGTGCCACCATGGAGGCACCCCCCAGGGGGATGGGGGGTCTGTCCTTGGCTCAGGGACTGTGACGGGCTGGGGACATGGGCCGGTAACTCAACGTGGATCTGGAACATAACGAAATTCCAAACGTTCATTGATTGTCAGGGTCATGGGTCTCGTTTGTTTTCTTGTCTGTTTTTGGCCTTTCAAAGTGTAGGAAGCTGGTCTGAAGAAGAAGGTCTTGTTTAGGAAATGTTATCTCTTTCTTTATATCCCTTTCTCCCACGCCATGCCTTGTTTACCATTATTTTTTGTAATTGAAAAGCTACTTTCAAAGCTTGAGATTTTTTAAAAATTGATTTTAGAGAGAGAAATGGGGGGGAGAGAGATATCAATTTCTTGTTCCACTTATGGATGCATTCATTGGTTGACTCTTGTAGGGCCCTGGCCAGGGATCGAACCTGCAGCCTTGGTGTATCAGGACAACGCTCCAACCAACTGAGCTGCCAGGCCAGGCCTCAAAGCTTAAGATTTGACTTTATTATTGTAAACTGTTTGGAATTTTCATTACCTAGGTAATGTCCTCCACAACCCAGGCTATTGTGCCTTTAGCAGCTATGGAAGGTCTGCCTTGCAGGATTGTCCCGTGTGGTGACAACAACTGGCTGTGGGAACACTTGGGTCCCAGGGAGGGGTTCCTGTGGGCTCGGGAAAGTCGTTCAGACTCCGCGGCCCTCCCTCGGAGCGTCTTTTTAACCAGCGTGCCTAATCGGGCTCTCTGAGTTGCCTTTCAGCTCAGGTTTCTGTATTTCTGAGTCTCTGTGCATTTAGAAACACAGGAGACCTTCTCTTTGTGTTAAAGAGACCACTGCTCTTGTCCTTGGACGCTTCCTGTAGGTAAGGGGTGGTCCGTGTCCTGGTCCTTGAGCAGCCTGCAGCCTTATTCAGAGCGTGGCCACAGTGACAGCCGGGAACCATGCTTTCAGGTTACCTAGAAACGTTGTGTGCTCTGAGCCTTGGCCGTTTTGTACATAAGCAGCTGGGGTTTGAAGTCGGAATCGGAGCCCCGGCCGGGTGGCTCCTTTGGTTGTAGCGCTATCCCATAGACTGAAAAGGTTGCGGGTTCAATCCCCAGTCAGGGCGCATACGGGAGGCAACTGATCGATGTTTCTCTCTCTCTTTCTCTCTCTCCCTTCCTCTCTTTTTAAAAGCAATAAAAAAAATCCTCAGGTGAGGATAAAGAATACATACATAAATAAATAAATAAATAAACACACCTGCATCCATGGTGATTAGTTGCCAGGTCCTAAACATAGTAATGCTCACTTATTTTGGTCTGAACTGACGATTAATAATGTATGAGTGAAAGCCCTAGGCAGGGTGCCCAACCTTTTGGCGTCTCTGGGCCACACTGCAAGAAGAACAGTGGTCTTGGGCCATGCATTCAATACATTGGGACATGTAATCACAAAACAAAATCTCAAAACGTTTTTTAAGTACCTTTACAATTTTGCGTTGGGCCGCGTTCACCGCCAGCCTGATCGCATGCAGCCCGCCGGCCTCGGGTTGAACACCCCCGCTCTAGGGGGTTGTTAAAATGCTTCTGTTGTCCCCAAAGCTTAACCCTGCCATTATTACCTAAGAAAAATGGCTCAGTCTGGAATTGTCAGTTACTGGTATTGGATACCACATTGTCCATATTCCGATTCTTTTAAATTTCGGCGTGAATTTAATCAGGCACCGTTTTTGAATCTTCTGTGGTGCTTCAGTAACCTAATTTTGTTTGAGTTCCTAATCCATTCCAAGAGGGAGAGGGCGTAGGCTCAGACAAAGTCACCTGTCCTGTTGCAGTCAGCTGGCTTGGGACAATAAACTAGACTTTACTGAAGATAATTGGAAACTTAGACCCAGAATTTGCATATTGTGGCATTTTTAAGAAACAATCAGATTTTTCCCTCGATGGTGTGGCTCAGTGGATTGAGTGCCGGACTGTGAACCAAAGGGTTGTCAGTTCGATTCCCAGTCAGGGCATGTGCCTGGGTTTCGGGTCAGGTCCCCAGTAGGGGGCGCGCAAGAAGCAACCACACATTGATGTTTCTCTCCCTCTCTTTCTCCTCCCTTCCCCTCTCTAATAAATAAATTAATTCTTTTTAAAAAAAGCAATCAAATTTTTCCACGTTCTACCTCTTTCTTGATTCCTAGTCTCATTTCAAACAAAAATTTAAAAAAATATTTATTTTTAGAGAGAGGGAGAAAGAGAGGGAGAGAAACAGCCATGTGTGGTTGCCTCTCATGCACCCCCACTGGGGACCTGGCCTAAACCTAGGCATGTTTCCCTGACTGGGATTGGAACCAGCGACCCTTTGATTTGCAGGCCAGTACTCAGTCCACTGAGCCACATCAGCCAGGGCTCAAACAAATTTCTTATATATAAAATCTGTGGCCATAAACCTGTGAAGATGTAAGACAGAAGACCTGGCCTTTTTTTTTGTGCTAGAGATTGCAAACTGAGATTTGTGAAATTATTTAATGTTATTCTGGAGAGGGAGTATGTGGATATGAAAAGTCTTAATTAATTAGGAAACTGCATAATTAGGATTATATAGATCAAAATGGATATCGTGGCTCAAACTTGCATGTAATCAATAACCAGAAAAAATTAATATTAACAATTTTCAAAGTGTTCACTCGTATTTTTCCACCATAGGCAGAATCCTGCTAATAGTGGATTGCCATATCTGGTTAGGGGAATTCGTAGCACTGTCTCAAAGAGGGTAAATAATTAATTTCTTAATTTAGCACTTTGAAAGAAATGATTTGTTGGCATTGGTGGGCCCACACATATGTTCTTCAGAGGGTTTTTTTTCCCCCCTACCTCTCTCCTGGAGGCAAGAGGGGTGTGGTGGCTTCTAGCAAAGGTCAGACATGATGACAAGGGAGATTGTCGTGATAATTCCAAGGGAACTGGTACTGGGCACTCAGGGGCGGAGCCAACTCTAGGATCAAGGGGTGGGTGCAGAATCTGGGCGTGGCTTGTTTATGGAGATTGTGGAGCAGAGGTCAAAGGAGGGGTTAGGTACCCTACCCTGCCCCTCAGTTACCTACCTGAATGACATCTACCTTCCCTTTCGAGACAAGAAATGAGGGTTTTTCCTGCCTGTTTCTCTCTCCATTTACCTTTCCGGGATTGGAATTCCAAATTTGGAGACCTTAAATGTCAACTTGGTTCGTCATTTCGCTTCTTTCCCAAACAATTAAGGAGAATCCTCTTTTCTTCAACAACAACGTTCGGAGGAAAGCAGGATGAAGTTTGTTAAGGGTGGGCTGGAAAGCAAGCGTCTGTTAATCGACCTCTAATTTCCTGAGATGTCAACCTTTGCCCCCGAGACTGAGCTTGATTACACAATAATGTGCAAACGGAAAACTGGAATCTGCTCATGCTGCAGCATTAATAGAAACTGTCACTTAACCAGAGGACAGACTTGCAAGTCACATGTTAGGGAACCATTTTCTTTCTTTTTTTAAAAGATTTTATTTATTTATTTTTAGAGAGAGGAGAAGGGAGGGAGAGAAACATCCATGTGTGGTTGTCTCTCACAAGCCCCCAACTGGGAATCTGGCCCACAACCCAGGCATGTGCCCCGACTGGGAATCGAACTAGGGACCCTTTGGTTCGCAGGCTGACACTCGAAGGGCTGGGCTGTGTCTTTCATTGCAAATCCTTTAGATTTAAAAGGTGGCATAGCTAGTTCACAACTGTTGTCATAACCAAATGAAAATGCCCAGCCTCATCCATCAAAATGATGGGATTTGGGGCTTCTCCATGGTTTTTTTTTTTTTAAGCTGAACACATCTGTTCAAATTTTGTTTACCTCACTCCTCACTTGAAACACTGGCAAGCCTTCCAGGCCACAGAGAGTAACGGCAGGCACTCAGGAAGAGAGGATGCTTGACCCAAGCCAGGCCGCATCAAGCCAATGAGCCAGTGAGTGAAGGAATGTAGGGACAAAGAGTAAATACCAGCGTGTGGGGGACGTGGGATGCTGGTCGCAATGACCGTGGGGATGAAGGAAGGGGAGAGGCTGGCCGGCCGCTGGGCCTGAGAAGCTGAAGGATGAACTTGGACATTACTGATGCTCCGAAAAGCAGTTTCGGAGGAAAAGGAATAGTACCAGAAGGTGTGGAAAAGATGTCAGGGAGCTAAGATCAAAACTATGAAAAATAAAATGGGAAAAAATACATATCTTTCAACACTGGAATCTAAAAAACAAAGTAAGCAAACAAGAAGAACAGAGACAGAATCATGGATACAGAGAGCACTGTGATGGCTGCCAGATGGGTGGGATTAAAATAGCAAAAAAATTGTCAAACTGTTACCAAAAACCCCCAGAAGTTTTGATTCTTTAAATACTTGATTTACTTGAACATTTTGGCATGTTTAATTAAAAAGGAGATGTGTGCCGCCCTGGACAGTGATTGGAGTGTCATCCTGATACTCCAAAGTTGTGGGTTCGATTCTCAGTCAGGGCACATACAAGAATCAACCAATGAGTGTGTCAGTAAGTGAAACAACAAATCGATGTCTCTCTCTCTCCACTCCACCCTCTCTCTCTAAAATCAATTTAAATAAAAGATTTATACCAGTTAGTACTATGCAAAACTACTAAATTGTTTACCTCTGTTCTTTTTTTATTTTAAATATTTTATTTACTTATTTTTAGACAGAGTGGAAAGGGGGAGAGAGAGAGAGAGAGAGGAACATCAATGTGTGGTTGCCTCTCACTAGCCCCTGACTGGGGACCTGGCCTGCAACCCAGGCATGTGCCCTGACTGGGGATCAAACCAGCGACCCTGTGGTTCACAGGCTGGTACTCAATCCACTGACCCACACCAGCCAGGGTACCTTTGCTCTTCTTAAACTTAGGTTGGTAAACCTGGAGCCACTAGGGGTGTTGGACTCCCTTCAGTGGAACCGCCAGCCTCCTCGTCTCTGAGAGGCTTCACACCCACCAGGGAGCGGTGCTGGGATCCCAGGCGGGTGCAGAGCTGCAGGACTCGCCAGGTGCGGGGATGCATGTTCTTTTCAGGTGCGATGGAGAAGGGAAGCAGGAAGGGGAACAGTATGTGCAAAGGAAGGTGAGAGTCTCCCTTGCCCGGCTGGGGGCGCTGCAAACGACCAGCACACCCTCTGGTTTTATATGTAACCTCCATGCCTTTACATTCGATTCCCTGTGAGGAGTGTTCTGGGCAGTCGTGTTGTGAAAAGGAGTCCCTTTCGCACCATGCTTGTGCTTAGCTTTTGCCCAGCCTTCAAAAACACATCGGTCCATGTGCTGGGAGTAAGCCCACCCCCTGGGAGAAGATGGTCTGCCATTCCAGAAAGTCTGCCGTTAAATGACTATATTGTTTAATCTTCATGGTCCTGACCACACAGAACCTTGTCTCTCCGAGAGGCCTCTGTTCTCATGTCCCACCTCTCCTGGGGGGTGTTGAATTCCGATATTGTTTCCCTCTGAAGACAAAGAATGTGGGCTCCCTGCCCTGAGCTGGCAGAATGGAGGGGCCCTGCACCTATGTCTTTCTTTCTTCTTTCTTTTTAAAAAAGCCTCATTTGAGGATATTTTTATTGATTTGAGGGAGAGAGAGACAGGGACAGAGAGAGAGACATGGATTGGTCACCTTCCGGATGCACCTCCACCGGGGCGTGAACCCACCCGCCAATGTTTACCCAGCTTCAGGTTCTTCTAATTCCGGCACAAGGTTAACACTGATTTTTCTGTTACTTTTTTGTCTTTTCTCTTGTGGATTTCCTCCCTCGGCCACACTTTGTGTCCCTTGACGTCCATATGTGCCATTTTGTCAGCCACTGATCATGGCACTTTAAAAATGAGTGTCAGTAGTGATTCCACGTTGATGGTGGAGATGGGCAGAGGCGGAAAAGGACCTGTCCTCCAAGGAGGCCACCATCCTAAAGAATTTGGTGGGGCCCTGGCTGGTGTGGCTCAGTGGATTGAGTGTGGGCTGTGCACCAAGAAGTTACTGGTTTGATTCTCAGTCAGGGCACATGCCTGGGTTGTGGGTCAGGTCCCCAGAAGGGGGCGCTCGAGAGGCAACCACACATGGATGTTTAAAAAGGGGAAAAAATAATGCAGTGGGGTTCACAGAGTCATTAAGGAAGGGTGCTTATTAAAGGGACAAACCATGGCTGGAACAGGATGATTGAGGAGTTGGCCAGACGCTTGTCCGAGCCAAGGGTGGTTCCTCCACCCTGGGAAACCAGAGGGGAAAGGAGAGTCCAAAAGAAAAGGGAGAGGGAGAGTGGGTGTTAGAAACGTGGCTTCTGGTCTGCTAGTTAAGTAACAGTATGTGCTCAATTTTTTAAAACTATTGCAAAGCATGCTTTTTTTCTCCTTTAAATCCTCACCTGAGGATATGTTTATTGATTTTAAAGAGAGAGGAAGGGAGGTGGATTGAGGAGAGAGAGAGAGAGAAACAGAAACATTGATGTGAGAGAGAAACACCGATCGGTTGCCTCTCTCATGCACCTGACGGGGAATCAAACCCACAACCTTTTGGTTTATGCCAGGACGACACTCCAACCAACTGAGCCACCCGGCCAGGGCAAGAGCATGCTTTTTTCTTTCTTAATGCAGAAAAATAGATTTCTTGGGAGGGCCAGAGGGCTGTCTCATTTAAATGTCTGTGTTTAACATGTCCCCTCCCTCTTGGCCAAGTGCCCATTAGAAATCAGGTTACACAGTGTATCAGGCAGTTGGGGATGGAAATAAGGCTTACGGAGTGTGGTGTGAGAGCCTAGCTTTTATTCCTAAAAAAAGAAAAAGCAATCTGAAATTAGCTAGAAAAGGAACAAACGATGACAGAAAACCTAGAGAAGGGGTGGGGAGTTAGTGTGGTGCCCACAAGTTACCTCCTGGGGTGCTGAGTCAGCAGTAACCCAGGACGCCCGCGGAAAGTGGGGGAGAGGTAGGTAGATCACTGATTGTTTCCCAAGGTGCTTTGCGAAATTGGGGCAGGATGCCAACGCGGGGCCAGGCTCCGGTTCCAGATCGGGAGGGGGAGGCGGCGAGCTGCAGGCCGTCCGGCCCTTTGTCTCAGGACCTCACAGCTCGCTCTGAGCTGACGGGTCTGGGCCCCGCTCTGTTATTACTCTTGGGCCGAGTTCCAGGAGTCGGAGCCCGGCTCTCGGGAACAATGCGGCCTTCCATCTGCGACGGTTCTGGACACATTCCGGGCTTTTCTGATTTGCATTTCCACAATGAAATTGTTGCCACTGTTGCCAATTGATATTTAAAAGGTTATTATTATATTTTAAATATTTGATTAATCCGATTGTAAAATGTGCTTTGTTAAGAGAGGACGGAATCCCATGAATTCTGTAGAGCTTTATCATCAAAAAGTTTATTTTTTTTCCCGATTTTCTAAAGTGAAAAGTGCCCATGTTCTGATTTTAGAGACCTCTTATGAAAATGCATTATGTAAGTTTCAGCTTCATAAATCTTCCATGGTCTAGAAAGGGTTTGAAAATCTGGAGATTTCCCCATTTACTAGATACTAATTGCATTTTATAATACAGAATTTTAGAGGAAAAAAGAGCCAAGTGCTACATTGCTCTGTGAGGAACTCAAAAAAATAGATTCTGTCTTAATGAAGACTGAAAGTAAATAAGCTATGGAAAATTTTTATAATTCATGATATTTCTGAATTCTGGTAAGTTATTAGCAAAACCATACTTAAATTTTTTTTTAATTTGTTGATCTTGACAGAGAGACAGAGAAACATCGATTTGTTGTTATACTTACTGAGGCATTCATTGGTTGATGCTTGTATGTGCCCTGACTGGGGATCGAACCTGCAACCTTGGTGTATGGGGACGATGCTCCAACCAACTGACCTACCTGGCCAGGGCTAAAAACATGCTTTTCTTGTTTACCCAATCTACACATTGCTTTGGACTGCTTTGCCTTTTTAGCCTACCTTGCAGGTGTTCATAAGTTGCCATGCGTCTGACAGTTTTCCGCCATTCATGACTTAACCATTTCACAAAATTCTATTTTCAACTTAATAGAGCCTTTTTACTCTACTCTAGCGCCTTGCGTTAACTTTTCTCTTTATAATCAACAATGGCTTATTTAAATTTAATGTAAATCCTATATTTTATTTCATCTTGATACGCTTGTCTCCGTGTATTTGGCCTGCCTGTAATTATTTAGTTGGTAGGTACCGTGGCAGCTGGCCCTTCACCGGGTACAATGCACGGCAGTGTTTAAAAGACTGGCACAGAAAATCCCAACCAAAATGTGTGTAAATCAAATCCAGCAACGTAGGGAGAAAAGTCTACACCCTGACCCCGTAACATTTATTCTAGGTATGAAGGCTGGTTCAGCAATTGAAAATCAATTGATATCTACCATATCAATAGGCTAAGGAAGAAAAAAATCATATGATGTATCAAATAGACGTAGAAAAGACACTTGAAAAATACAAAACTCAGTCATGATAAAAATTCTAAGCAAACTAAAAATAGAGAATGTCTTCAACTTATAAAGAGAATCTATAAGACACCTGTAGCTGTCTTCATGCTTACCCATGCTGACTGAATACTCCCCCCTAAAATCAGGGATGAGGCAAAAATGTCCACTGTTTTTGTTTAAATTTTTATTTGTTGATGAGAGACAGACAGACATTGATTTGTGGTTCCACTTACTGATACATTCATTAGCTGATTCTTGTGTGTACCCTGACTAGGGATCGAACCTGCAACTTTGACGTATTGGATGATGCTCTAATCAACTGAGCTGCCCCGCCAAAGAAAAGGTATCCACTCTCATCTCTCCTATTCTAGCCACTTCAGTAAAGCAAGAATGATAAAGACAAGGCATACAGATAGATGTGCAAGGAAGAAATATAAATGCCCCTATTACCAGATGACACCATATCTATGTAGAAAATCTCAAGGAATCTACATAAAAAGTCCTAAAACTTGCCCTGGCTGGTGTGGCTCAGTGGATTGAGTGCTGGTTTGTGAACCAAAGAATCACAGGTTCGATTCCCAGTCAAGGCACATGCCTGGGTTGCAAACCAGGTCCCCAGTAGGGGGTGCACGAGAGGCAACCACTCATTGATGTTTCCCTCTCTTTCTCCCTCCTTTCCCCTCTGTCTACAAATAAATAAATAAATAATTCTTAAATTAAATCTGCAGTTACCATACAACCCAGAAACTGCACTCTGGCATTTTTCCTAGAGGAATGAAAACGTACCATCACAGAAACATCGGTAAGTGAGTATTTACAGCAGCTTTCTTTGGAATAGCCCCCGAACTGTAAACAAACCGAAGGTCCCGCAGCGAGCGAGCCGTTAAACAAGCTGTGCTCGCTCTCGCCGCGCACGGCTGGCTGCTCAGCTCCGCAGAGGCCCGGGCTGTGGACATGGGCAGCTACTTGCGCGCATCGTCAGCAGCCGGACTTTTGAACATGCAGGCTCTGCAAGGCTGCACACTGTGTGGTCTCATTTACATAACAGCCCGAAGAAGCAGCCACATTGTAGAGAAAGGAAACAGGGTCTGGCTTGTGGGTGGTTCGAGATGGGAGAAAGGGGGGCAGGCTGTAAAGCGAGAGCCAGAGGAAGGCTTGCAGTGGGACACATCTGCGCCCCGACGGGGGTCATGTGGACCTGTCCCTGTGATGAAACGTCGTGGAACTGAAGGCACCGAGCCCCTCACCCCGCCCAACACACAGGCACAGATGCGCCCGGAACCCTGGGGACCTCTGAACGGGCCCTGTCTGTGCGTGGTACCCGCGTCAGCCTCCTGCTCCCCGAGAGAGCTGGGTGAAGGGTAGGTACCCAGGCCCTCCCTGCACGTGTTTGAAAGCAATTTCCTGTAACTCTACAATGATTTCAAAATAAAAATGGAAGAATGCTGAAGATTCATGCATCTGCATGTAAGCACATGTATAAATACAGGGTGAGGCAAACGTGGGTTTACAGTTGTATGTGAAACAGGTTATTTTTGTATTAATATTTATTAATTATTGTATTAGTTTCCATACAAACAACCACAAACCTACGTTTGCCCCACCCTGTATATGGAATAAGTGAATTGTTAAATTACCTTTTTCTTTATTTTTATTGTTGACACTATTACGGCTGTCCCCATTTTCCTCCCCTTTGCCAGCCTCCACCCAGCCTCCCACCCCCACTTTCCCTCAGGCCTTCCCCACACGCTTGTCGGTGTCCATGGGTTGTGCATTTCTGTTCATTGACTAATGCCTTCACCTTTTTCCATCCAGTCCCTCCACCTTGACACCTGTCAGTCTGTTCCAAGTGTCCGTGCTTCTGTTTCTATTTTGTCAGTTTATTTTGTCCATCAGATTCCACAAAAAAGTGAGGTCATATGGTATTTGTCTTTCTCTGACTATGGAGTCAAGACAGTCTCTTCAGTAACAGTGTTGGGTAAATTGACCAGGTATTATGCAAAAAAAAAAAAAAAGCCCCGGCTGGTGTGGCTCAGTGGATTGAGTGCCAGCCTGAGAACCAAAGGGTTGCAGGTTCGATTCCCAGTCAGGACACATGCCTGGGTGGTGGGCCAGGTCCTCTGTGGGGGTCCTCTGTGGGTGGTGTGGGGGAGGTAGCCACACATGGATGTTTCTCTCTCCCTCCCTCTCTCTCTAAAAATAAATAGGTAAAGCTTTAAACAAATGAAACTAGACCACCAACTTACACGTACAAAGGAATTTTTTGATCCTACAATTTGGGATTTGAAAATATGAGTTTCACAGCCATGAGGCTGATTCTAGTTATTCAGCTTTAACAAGAGTTCTTGCTATTGTTGAGTAATGTCGAAAATAATTTCTGCTGTAGCTGATGACTGTATTTATTTCCATATAGCAGCATAGTTTAGATTTTAAACACTGTAAAATGAAAGGAAACGAGTGTTGTAAAAGTAGTTAAATGTCCATACAGCCTATCTAATCTCCTAAGTGAAATATCTGAGAATTTTCACGCTTGATCTTAGTATTAAATGCAATTACTGAGTGGCGGGGCCCTGATCTGTCTAACTTGCGTGGAGAAGCCGGAGTAGATTGTGCTATTTTTACTGCCTCATTCAGAAAACCTCGCCCTGCGTAGGACTCCTTCCCTTCAGTTGTGTTGAGCTTCTCTGGTTGTTTGGAGGTGGGGGGAGGGAGACCCGGGTCGCAAGCACACGGGAAAGGAATTAAGCAAAGAGAACATTATTTTCGGTGACTGGTAACATTCTTGCTGCCCAGCTCACTAATCAGTAAATGCAACCTTCCTTCCTAGAGGGAAGGGCTGAGAAAGGAGTTTGTTTCACTGAAACCAATGTACTTGTACTTCTCCACGCACGCAACTCGCTGTTGGTAGGTGTATTCAAGTTCATGCATCGTGGGTGGTCCGTCCAATCACAACTCAGAGCGGGTCCCGCGTAGAGACGGTAGGAATGGAGCCCGTACAAGGTGATCAAGGAGAAAATGAGCGGAGAATCCCTGGGGCGCCAGAGAGCGGCCTTTTCCTATTAAGACTGTCGTGTTGCGTTTTGCTTAGGAAGGAAACAGACAAGAGCTCCTGCGAGGTTCCGCTTTCCTGCAATTGGGGATCTCCTCTCTCTGCTCTGGCACAGACCACGCGCGCGGAGCCTATTGGACGGGGGCGTCTTTCTTAATTCCAGAGCATTTATCATTACGCGTGCCCATCCTCCAGCGCCCGCAGTTATACGAGATAACACCGTGAAGCCTGGTCGGCCATCCGCCGAGGACGGAACCTGGAAGGAACCTCTTTCTCCGCGCGGTGTAGCTTCCGTGGAACCAGGTCCAGCGAGAACCTGACGTCTCTCCGCTGCGGAACTGAACGCCTCCTGGGGCGCAGAGCCTTGGGCCGGGGGTCGAGGCAGGGGTGGCGTGGGGACTTAAGAGGAACGTCATCCATTCCGTGAGTGCCATTTCCACGAGGAAAGTGAGCCCAACGCCGATGGAACGGGGACGTGGAAAGACGTCACATTTAATATTGAGTAGATGATCAACATTGCCCAAGTAAGATGCAGTTACAATAAAATCCCAATCACTGTCCAAGTTTTTGGCAAAAACTTGATAGATAAACTGATACATTTCACGTGGCAGAATGCATGAGCGAGGCTGCCCATGGTAGTCTGGGAGGAAATGGCTAATGATGGGGAACTTCTCTGGTCGAGAATTTAAAAAGGAAAGCAGAACAGGGCAACCAGAGCAAGCATGCTGGACACGAAGGTCAAGTCCAGGAGCAGACACTCTCACCCACGGCAGCCATTTCAGCCACGAACTTTAAGACATGCAGTACCTGACTATTTACTCAGGGAATCTGACCTCTTCTCCCTTAGATTGTAAATAAAAAAACCACAGCCAACACAACGGCCGTCCAGCATGAATGAGTCAACGTTATACCTATTTCCTAGGTGAGATCAGCAAAAACTGTAATATTTATTTTGGTGTGCTGCAGAAGTTTAGTAATTAGTTTCCGTGTGCCATCAGATGAAAAAGGTTGAAAACTGCTAATCTATGGGATTCAGGCAGTTCACCAAAATGGTTTTGCAAACCAAGGGTGGAGGGATCATCTACTTAAGGTTTTGGGTGAAAAAACATTACTCAAAATTTTCTACCTCATGCCACATATGAAATATTTAATTTATGTTCAATTCCAGTTGACAGTGAACATTATTTCGCATTCGTTTCAGGTGGTTAGGCAGTTATATACTTTACAAAGTGTTCCCCCCAATATTTCCAGTGCCCACTGGGTGCCACGTATAAAACGGGTTCCTAAAAAATATATTCCTGAAGGAGTGAAGGCTTGCACATCTCAAAAAGAACTCAAGATGCTATTTGGACAGCGTCTTGAATGTAACTTACAATCCCAGGGTGGAAAGGGTTTTGTTTGTTTGTTTGTTCCTTGCAACACACCAAAACCAGACACTATAAAGAAAACAGAGAAGCAAAAAGTTGCGTAAAGTATGGCCTTGGCCAGGTGGCTCAGTTGGTTGGAGTGTCGTCCCATACACAAAAAGGTTGAGGGTTCGATCCCCAGTCAGGGCATATGATTGGTTGGGGTTTTGATCCCTAGTTGTGGCAAGTATGGGAAGCAACCAACCTCTCTCTCCCTCCCCCCTCCCCACCCTCCTTCCCCTCCTCTTTCTCTAAAATCAATAAATATATCTTCCAGTAAGGATTTTAAAAAATTGGGTGTAGGAGGGATGAAATCCACAGCAGACAATAAATATCCATCGTAGTGAAAAAGACTTCTAGTCTAGGAACTCGAAGAGCCGGGCCTCGTGGAGGATGCAGCAGACGAGCTAAAGGAGAAACACGGATGGCAGGGGGGTGATGGAGAGGCAGGCGGCGGGGCAGAACCCCCGGATGAGACCAGAAGGAGAAATTCTTCAACCAGCATCGATAAAGCTCCCGGGCGGTGGGTGTGCTTCCAGAAGGAGGCTTGCAGGAATGCATGTGGGAGCAATAGACAAGGGCCAATTTGGCACAATGTCGCACACTTTTAAAAATTGCCCACTTTTAACCCAGAAACTGCATCCTGAGAATTTTCCTCTGGCAACATTTGCCTAGTTGTTACAGAGATAATTGCATCTTTGTATAGGACGGGGATAAGCTGGTAAGTATCTACAGGCTGGTGGTCGGAGGAGCTGGTTAAATAAACGTGGGTGCCTTCAGCAGTTGGAACGTGTGAAACCCCTCAGAGGATGAGATATGTATTTCCGTGTGATGCGATCCGTCAGTATGTGTACGGCGGGGTGCCTCGTGTGAACGTGAACTTGAAAAACACTCCTGTCCATCGGACAGGGTCAGAAACGGTACTCACCGATCACGCCGTGTGTTTTAGGGAACTCTGTTGGAGGCTGTCTGGGGATTGGGATGATAGCATACTTACATTTTATAAACTTTTTTGATTTTATGGCTAAGACGAATTATTTTTCCTAAGTGGAAGTTAGAAGTACTGGACCACAGACCGTGGTGGGTCTTATGTCTCATTATTCGATAATAGCTCTTGTGCCTAGTGGGGCAGTTAGAATATTTATTCTCCTCCTTCTTTGTTAAGAATACGTGGAAATCATTGAAAACAAATATTCACATTATGTCCCAGGAAACTCAGTCATTTCCCCCCTCCGGGCTCGTGTATTTTCCGTGTTGACCTTAACCTTGATAATGAGAAGAAAAAGATGAATAAGAGAATAGCAAGAAATGAAGATCAGGTACTGGTTGCTGTGTGCCGGGCACACACACACACACACACAGCCCTGTTGTCATCAGGCCATCTTACAGGAGAAACTGAGGCACCCCATGGCTCTGACACTGGCTCTTTGTCTCTCCCACAATCCCTACCTACAGGCCCCTCCCAGAATGCACCTGTGTGTTGGGGGAACCTGGGAAGATATTTTCTAGTTTATCATTCAACCTGGGAACTTCGAGAGTGAAATTGGGCTTTGTGCAAAAGGGGGACTATATGTAGCAATAAAAATTACTTTCTTCTACCCTGGCTGGGTAGCTCAGTTGGTTGGAGTGTTGTTCCATGCCCCAAAGGGTTGCGGGTTGGATCCCCAGTCAGAGCACATGCCTAGGGTGTGGATTTGATCCCTGGTGGGGGTACACACAGGGGGCAACCGATGGATGTTTCTCTCTCACACTGATGTTTCTTTCTCTGTGTGTGTCTCTCTCTATCTCCCCAATCAGTAAACATTTCCTCCAGTGAGGATTAAAAAACTTAGACCTCGTGCTGGCTCGCAGGCCCTTCCTTGCACACAGCGTGAGTCTGTGTTCACACTGCCTCGCGTGCGTCCCGTAAGGAACCAAGGCGGTCGGAAGGCTCTGCGTAAACTCCAAAGCCGGGTCCAGCAGCCAGCAAAGCCTCAAAAGGCTTTTATTCAACGCGAGAATTCAACAGGGATGTTTTCTGGCAAGAGTGTGTGTACAATGAAAAATCATTCTCTCGCTGGGGGAAGAAGCCTTTTGAAAAGCGGAGTTGAAATGAAAGGCTCGCTGCAGTGAGCAGTGCTCATTTGTACGTGTCTGGAGTTTTTTTTTCTTCTTCTTGCTGTTTATTTTAACTTTGTTGTTTGGTGATTTCCTTCATTTTTTTGATTCAGAGGTCACACATCTCCTGCAAATAATTTTATTTTTCAAACAAGTAGAACCGTGAAATCCTTGTTGATTGCAAACATCACTTTTGGGTGAAAACAGATTCATTGATTGGGTAAAAAGATTCAAAAGAGAGAGAGATTGCTTTGTTCATGTTGATGTCGCTGAAAATACACGGGACTTCGCAGGGACTGCTAAAAGGCTCCTAGCAATCAGGCCCCATGTTGAACCCAAATTTTAGCCACGATTGCTTGATAAAGTCTTGGCCAGCTTCTCCCATCAGGGCTGCGCAGGTATGAGTTCACTTGTCTGGACCACGGCCCTGCGAGGACGGTTTGGTTCTATTGTCAGTGCTTTTTTATCGATGAGGAAACCGAGGTGCAGTTGGATTGAGTTGCCTGTGCCGTGTGGTAGACCGGCACGGAGCAAATGCAGGATTTACGTTCACACATTCTGAGCTCTGAATTCTTTTTATTTTTTAGTCTTCACCCAAGGATATGTTTATTGATTTGAGAGAGAGAGAGGAAGAAACATCAATCAGATGCTTCCTCTACATGCCCCGACCGGGAATCGAACTCGCAACCCTTTGGTGCGTGGGACGATGCTCCAACCAGCTGGGCCACGGGCCAGGGCTGCTGGGCTCTGAATTCTTCCTGTACTGTACTCCTTCTCTGTAGGTCACTCGTTAATACGAGGGTCCTGTTGATTGCAATGTGATAAAGGGGGTCTCAGTCCCTCCCTCCCCTTCACCCTCAGGTCGAATGGGTCCTGGCTGTGAGCTCGGGGTCCTTCTCCCTACAATGGACTGGGCTCTGTGACACAGACCTGTGGAGTACTGTGTCTGTGGACTGGACAACTGAAGTTTTCTTTTTCTGTCCTTTTTTTAAGGTTTTATTGATTTACTTT
This sequence comes from Trachops cirrhosus, assembly GCA_028533065.1. Taxonomy (NCBI): domain Eukaryota; kingdom Metazoa; phylum Chordata; class Mammalia; order Chiroptera; family Phyllostomidae; genus Trachops; species Trachops cirrhosus. The sequence goes on from CM052550.1 coordinate 48,728,405, forward strand.
TAGAGAGAGGAGAAGGGAGGGAGAGAGACGTGGATGCATGAGGGAAACATCGATCAGTTGCCTCACACGCGCCCTCAGCCGGGAACCTGGCCCACAACCCAGGTGTGCACCCTGACGGGGAATTGAACCTGCGACCTTTGGTTTGTGGGATGACGCCCAACCCACGGAGCCACACCGGTCAGGGCGTGGCCTGGGGACTGGGCAAACTCCAGCTTTCATCCTGGAAGCTGCCGGTTCTAGTCGGCCTTCCTCCCTGAATCAGCGGGTGTTTAGGAAATGGGACCACTGGAGAAGGATCTATTTTCTCAGCTTGGACTGCCAAAGCAGGTGTTGGCTGGACTTCCCAGGAATCCAGTAGATTGGAAAGCCAGGCTTTTCCTAAATTCCTTTTGTGGATCTGGATGCTCCTTCCTGACTAGAGAGAGGGTAGTGCTTTTTGCTCGATATGGTCAGGCTGCATGGTCAACATCCATTCCACACTGTTCACTGTGCGAGGCCTTGTTCTCGGTTTACATCCGCGTCAGGGGTGACGGTGGAGGGACAGAGACCGATGACACACACCTGAGCGTAGCCAGGCAGGGAGGGGTCACAGGGGCAGCAGCGATCAGGGGAGGCCTGCGGACATGCTGCAGGGGACCACACCTGTTCTGCTCGAAAGCATCCAGATCCGGGAAGACGAGGAGAGACTGAGGGACCATGCAAGATGCAGTCCCGGCAACTGAACTCAGTGTGCGGTCCCGGCCTGTTTGGATGCTGGTCCAAAAAGGGGCGTGGCTGGAACGGCAGACGGAATTTGAGTGAGCTTTGTAAATGAACTAATAACACAGTACCTGGTTATTAGTTCCTGGTTTTGATCAACGACCGTGGTCTGGTTGGACGTTAACGTGCAAGGAGGCTGGGCGCGTGGCATAAGGGGCCTTATTTTCTGCGCTAGCTTGGCCGTGCTTTTGTTAAGCCCCAAATTATTTCAAAATGAAGAATTAAAGAGTCAACAAATTTGAAACAATTCGCACATACGCATCCTTGCTGGCTGCTGGCTGCAAGATGAAAGATGAAAGCTTAGCTCGTTTGCACTCTGGAGGCATGAAGGTGGCCGGGCGTCTCGCACGGTGCTGTTAGAAGCACTTACAACTTTCCCGGGAATTGCAGGGTCAGCTGTAACCGGGCACACGCCAGGAGAATCCCGACTTCTCTGCGTGCGCTCCAGGAGATAGGCCCCTTTTTCCCAAGAAGCGGTTTGTCCCCCAGGCATCTGCTGAATGCCTGCACCAGGCACAGAGTGAGGCAGTGTAAGGGACAGGGACGGGTAAGGATGGGTGTCAGTCTTGAAGGAGGTGACACTCTACCATGCGCTGTTGGCAGGTCACAGCAAACCTCAATACAGTGTGGGACGTGCCCCATGCGCGGGGTCCCTGGATCTACTGGATTCACTTTGCGTGGACAAGAGGAGCAGCTGCAAAACCAGGGACGTTTGGGAAGGAGCCGAATGTTCTCTGGGAGAGGGATGTTCTCAGCAGACTTCCGCCTAAGTCAAGGAAACCAAAGTGAAGGACCGGGCGTGTGGGACAGTGGCCAGGACAGAGCATGTGGGTGGTGGCCACAGAAGAAGTGTGAGAAAAAGAGAAAAGAAAGGAGGGTGTTTCTGGGTCGGGAGAAGCCCAGCTGAGGAATTGGCTCAGTCATGGCGGCTACCAAGTTTGGCTCCAATGATTTTATTGAAAAGAAATTTAGGTTCCCTGGCTGGTGTGGCTCAGTGGATTTAGCATGGGACTGAGAACCAAAGGGTCGCTGGTTCAATTCCCAGTCAGGGCACAAGCCTGGGTTGTGGGCCAGGTACCCAGTAGGCAGCACACAAGAGGCGACCACACAGTGATGTTTCTGTCCCTCTTTTTCTCCCTCTGTTCCCCTCTCTCTAAAAATAAATAAATAAAATCTTTAAAAAAAGAAAAATTTAGGGAGCTCAGTGGTGCAGTATCAGATGTTCGATCAGTTTCTTTTCTCTTTGCAAATAACCAGTGGAACCTTAGGAATCGTGGGCACTGCGTTGCCTAATGGGTACACAGAGGGAGAGACAGTAGGCCGTGATCACGTCATTCCCAAGATTCACAGGAGCAGTGACGATGGCCGCCGGCCAGGTGTGTGTCCACACCTGCCTACCTGCACTTCCCACCGATGTGTGTTCAGTGTATGCACAGACAATTCTACCTCCACGTGTGTGGAGATCATTATTTGCTTAAATTAACCTTGAGTTGCTCACTTTTTGCAATATTATAGCTGATCAAATGCCCAAATGTGGGGTTTCTTAGTGTGAGAACTGCTACCCTAATTGGGGGTTCCAGGCTAAGATGGTCGGTGTGTCTCAGGATGTAGAACTAGACTGAATGCCTGGAGCAAAGCAGAATACACCATTCCAGTGATTTTATCATCGGGAAAGGCAGCCGGTGCGTGTAAGCTGGGTCAAAGCATGCAGTTTTACCTTGTGACCTTGTAAAGATGCTAAAGCCGGCGTTAGTTTGACCAGTAAGTTTCTTCTGCAGATTGAGGAGAATTTTCCTATGAGAGTTTTCTGATCGTGTGACTTCATCTCCCTGCCCCCTTATTAATGTGTTTATCCTGGTGTCAATGGAATAGGACCTTTGTTTTTTGGTCCTCACCCAAGGGTATGTTCGTTGATTTGAGAGAGAGAGGAAGGAAGGTGGGGGGGAGAGAGAGACAGAGATCAACAGGTTGGCTTCCATATACACCCCAACTGGGGATCGAACCCACAACCTAGGTATGTGCCCTGACTGGGAATCGAACCTGCAACCTTTTGGTGTACAAGATGATGCTCCAACCACCTGAGCCACTGGTTTCCCAGAGGCCCCTTTGAATGGCATTTTGAGCTACTCTCAAGTCTTAAGGTTGAGAGTTGTTGTGTTATTACTAAGATGACGTCCCTGTCCTGGGAGACTAACGGTGGGGTTGAACACTGTCACGCTGGTCGGTCCTGAGGGGAGAGGGGTGGGTGTGGGAAGGTGTAAGAACAGTGAGCAGAGAAACCTCGAGTGGGCATGTGGGCGAGGCACATTCTGCCACCCACAGGCGGGGCATCACTGCCCTTTGTAGCTGGGGAATCACCTTGGAGTAAATAGACAGAAGCCCGAGTTCTATGACTATTTCCCTACTTAGCCATCATATTCTCAAACAAATAACTTAGCCTCGGGCCTCAGTTTCCCCATCTGTAAAATCAAAAAGTTGCCAAGGTCATGCATCCAGACACTGCCCACCTTGAAATGCTATGAGATAGGAGGGCTGAGCATTCATGTCCAGTTCAGTGCAGAAATATGCCTTAAAATTTTTTCCTTCCACCCAGATCACATATGAGAAGAGAAGGTGGGGGACCTGTTTTCAGTTGGGCAGCTTGTCATGGAGTGACTTTCCACCCGAGAGCCTGTTTCCCAAGATCCTACGGGGCCCAGAAGAATAACCAACCAGAAGGACTCTGAGCCCACAAATTCTTCCAGTCCTGCGTCCTCCCATTCTGTTTCTTGTAAACAAGTAATCCCAAGAGCCACTCAGAGATTTCGATGACGGGGATTGTCGGTCTCCATTTTGTTGGCTAGTTTTGCATCCACCCCACCAATTGTTTTAGGATTAAGCCCTGGAGCCCCAAATTATTCTAACGAGCTGCTTGTGTTGATGGGTCCTTTCCAGATGGAGCAAACTGAGCGAAGGGAATGAAATCAGGTGAAGTAGGATGTGGAAGCATCGTCTTCGGGGGCTGGCGTGTACGGGCACTCATTAAAAAGAGATTGCATCCTGCCAGTCCTGGCCTTGTGGCTCCAGTGGTTGGAGCGTCATCCTATAGAGCAAAAGGTCATGAGTTCAATTCCTGGTCAGGGCACATGCCCAGTTTGTGGGTTCAATACCCCATCAGGCTGTCTATGAGAAGGCAACCAATTGATCTTTTTCTTATTGATCTTTTCCTTCCTTCCCTTTCCCCTTTCTCTCCTCCTTCTCTTCATTTTTCTTCTTTTTTCTCTCTCTCTCCCTCTGCCTCTCTCTCCCTGGCTCTCTATCTCCCTGGCTCTCTCTCAAAGCAATGAAAAGGTGTTCTTCCAGAGAGGATAAAAAACAGATTGCATTCCAGTTTAAAAAGTGCAAAAGTCTATCCCGAGAATTATTGAGGCTCTGGAGCCCTGGGCTTGGGGCCGGTCACCTGAGACCGTCAGAAACGCTAACCGGACCACTGCCTCGGGCTCAGGTGTGCCTGCATCATTCCCGACCTTCCAAGTCCTCCGAGAACACCCCGGGGCCCAGGTGAAATCTCCCTGTGGGGCGAGTTTTCGGTGTCTCAGTGAGTCACAAGGAACTTTGAGCCATCAGACTGAGGACGCCCAGGCAGGAGGCCCTGTGGGCTTTTGGGAAGTGGGCTCTCCTGCCCATTTTAAGAGGGCAGCTTCCCTGGCCCCGCCTCCCGAGGCCCAGCAGCACCCCAGGCTTCGTGTAGGAAGCCCGTGTGTTGCTAGATGGCCTCAGAGTCTCCAGTGGGTACCTCTCGGTGGACTGAGGATGAAGGATAAAGTGTTTACTCACATTTGAAATGCTGGCGTGTGACCCCCACCCCCAGAATCTGGTCTGAGTTCCATGTTTGAGTGCTTTATTTTATTTTATTATTTTTAATCTTCACCTAAGGATATAGTACTGATTAAAGGGCGAGAAGGAGGGAGGAGAGAGGAGGAGGAAGAGAGAGACGCCAGTGTGAGAGAGAGACATTGATTGGTGTTAGGTATGTGCCCTGACTGTGGATCGAACCCACAACCTTCTTGATATACAGGCCGACGCTCCTGCCGACTGAGAATTTGGCCAGGGCTGGGTGCTTTATGTGACTCAGTGACCAAACTGAAGTTCTTTGAATGCTTTCTGATTTAAAAAAAAAAAAATCAAGCAAATGGAAACTTTGGAATATCAGCACAACTAGATTTGGTGAATTTATGTTTTCCATGCTGCAGTATTTCGGCTTCATCTTCTCCCCTGCTGTTTCTCCAATTTCTATTTCCATTTCCAATTCGAAGAATTTTTCTTCCTTTTGAAGTAACTGGACAATTCTCTAGGACCGTGAACTTAGCTGTCTGTCTATGTGTACAGAAGGTTTAAAATGCAATAGTTTCAAAATTCATGAACCAGAACTCTCAGTATTACTAAGAAAAAATAGTTGCGGTTTAAGTAACATCTGACACCTTTTGAGGGAAGAAGTGGTAGGAGATTAGGCAGTTGCCAATTTAAAAAAAAAAAATCTTTCTGGCCTTGGCCAGGTGGTCCAGTTGCTTGGAGCACCATCCCTTATACGAAAAGGTTGTGGGTTCCATTTCAATTCCCAGTCAGGGCTCATGACTAGGTTACAGGTTTGATCCCTGGTCTGGGTACATATGAAAGAAACTGATTGATGTCTCTCTCTTATCAGTAAATATATCCTCAGGTGAGGATTTTTTAAAATTTATTTTTATTTATTTTTAGAGAGTGGAAGGAAAGGAGAAAGAGAAGGAGTTGTGGTTGCCTGTCGCGCACCCCCTGCTGGGGACCAGGCATGTGCCCTGACTGGGAATCAAACCAGCGACCCTTCGGTTCGCCGGCTGGCACTCAGTCCACTGAGCCATACCAGGCAGGGCAGGATTTTTTTATTAATATTTACTTCTGGGTCCTAAATACCCTGAAATACGTGTCTGCCTGCAACAATCTGGTCCACCATCTCAGTACCCCCATATTCACGTCACCCCAAATTCTACCCTGAGCATCATCAAAGTACTGATCTCATAGTCAGGACAAAAGTCATGAGGGGTGGCAGCTGATACTGATGAAAATAATATAGATTCTGATGATCAGTCAGGTTTGGGGATTGACGATTTTGGTTATGGCGTCAACGATTGGTTGGTTTTACTTTGAACCTGGCCCCTCGTCCTTCCCACCAGCCTCATTCTCTTGGACTGGTTTGTTAAGTTAGTAAGTGGAACTAACCTTCGCCAGAACAGCTGGGTCTGGACCAACACCTGGACACATTTTGTGAGGGCAACTCGGTCCATGTGGCACCATAACACTTGGGGTAGGAATCCCATTTGACTCTCGAGGCAGCTTACTGCAGCGTTTGAATGAGAGTCGATATTCGTTTTCGAATGTTGTCATTCATTCAAAGCGGGGTATTTTCAACTTCGCTCTCACACAACCGACGTGGCCAGAGTGAACACAGTAATACCTGAGTAACGTTTGACTGTGAGCGATGCAAAAATAATCACAGTTGCTTGAATCACCTTGCCGTGGATTTTCACACAGTGCTTTTATGTCTGAGTAGAAGCGTGAAATTGAAACCAAGCCAATGCAGGTCGTGGGGAGGGGAGAGGGGAAGTGCCCTGGGTTCCAGGAGAGTCGACACCTTTCCTGTGGCCGAACCCAGTCTCTGTGCTCGGGACTGGTGAGAGAAATCGGTTTATAAGTATTACTATTTCACAAATTGCCCAACGTAATTACCAGTGCCTCCCAGTTCCTGACTTGGCACTTGAGGGCTTATTGTCATAATGTGGCATCTCCGTGGGGCTCCTCTTACCCCGGGGACGTTTTCTTGCCCCTGTCTCCAGGGATGTCGCCCGTCCCACACGCAGCTGCAGGGAGGATCCTCTGCCCCCCTCGGATCTGCTGCCCTGTCCCCGGCTTGGTTTCTGAGAGCCCGCCGCCCTCAAAGTTGGCTCTGCAGGCAGAAGAGGTGGCTCCATGCGATTGTCCCTCCGGCCCTTCCCCAGACCTTGCGGATGCCCCGTCTCTGTGAACCAGCCCATCTCTCCCACGCGGCGTCCAGCCCCATCCACGGAGTTAGGACGGTGGAAGCTGGCGGGTCCCACAGACGCTCCCTTCATGGGGCGCAGCCGTCCTCGGGGAGCTTCCCTGCCGCCCCTCGCTCTCTCCCGGGCACACACTCGGCTCATCTGTATTGATCAGCACTCTGCGTCTCCTCCCCGACCCCTCGGTGGCTTGGTACCTTTTCCCATGCTGCTTTTTTGGGGGATGTGTTTTCTGTCCCCCTGCGGCAGGTGACGGCTGCCTTTCTCTGTTCTTGTCTAAAAACATCGTGTTCTCCTCGAGTTCAGGTTCACACTTGGCAAACGTTTCCCGCACTTGTCTCATGAAGCAGGGACAGTCCCGGGTGACTCCAGACACACGTGTCGTCGTCACTAACAACGGGGATAAGAACAAGGAGAGCGGACAGCTGTGCTCAGCAGTCTGCCTGAGTCACTCCTTTAATCATCTCGACGAGACAGGTGTCCCACCTGCCGCCCTCGGCTGCATGCAGCCCAGGATGGCTGGGAACGTGGCCCAACACAAAATTGTAACTTGCTTAAAAAATTATGAGATTTTTATGTGACTATGTGTCCCAATGTATTTAATGTGGGGCCCAAGACAACGCTTCTCCTTCCAGTGTGGCCCAGAGACGCCGAAAGGTTGGACGCCTCTGTTTAGGACTATAGGCAGGGACTGAGGCTCGGGGAGGTCACGTATGTAGTCCAAGGTCATCTGAACATTCTGCCCATCCCCTTGACGTGTTTGAATGCAAGGACAGTATTGTCGCCACCGCCCTTCGTCTTGCTGGTGGGTATTCAGGTGTCCTTCCAGGTCAGAGGTCCCTGTCAGCGTGTTCACGCCAGCCCCCCACAGCAAGCTGGCCTCGGGGTGGCACTCTGGTCCTTGTCCTTGTGTGGACATGGGGACTTTGGTGCTCTGATTCTCTCCCTTTGGCCTCCTCGTTGAGGTTTTTTTTTTCCTTTTTTGAGGTATCGCCTACCTGTGGTCAAGAGGATGAAGTGGACATGACAGATGTGTGGGCCCATTCCCTGTCTCTGTGTCACCATTTCTAAAAGAGCCGGTCGGGATGGGGCACACTTCTTGGGGGTGACCATCATGTTGAACAATCTATTTTCTTCTTCATTCAGATTAAAATTCTAGAAGAATGTGAATGTCTTGAGGACGCTAGTCCTGAAAGGATTTTCTGGAACATTCCAACATGGTCATGCATTGTCTCCATGTCGAGGGTCATTCTTTCTCTCTCCCCCTGCGGTGCCCCCATCAGTGGCTCCCGCCCCCTCACGATGCTGAAACCCTTCACATTCAAGTTGAGGGAGACCATCCACTTGCCCGCACTCTGCCTCCTAAAATTGACTGAAGCCACCAAACCTTCCTCAGACTGGACCTTGTGCAGGCTTTAACACCTTAGTCTTTGACCGTGAACCCTGGTGACATCTGCAGTGGAGAGATGTGTCTCGGTCCAGGTAGCTGTGTCTGAAACATTCAAATCCTCCATTCCCAGTGATGAGTGCGCCCTCTGCGATGGAACCACGTCCCCACCCTTTCCATCACCGACGTCAAGCCCAGGTTCATCCTCAGTCTCCATGTCCCCCACAGCCTGTGCCTATAATTAGTCATTGTCCCTGAGGACTCAGTATCCTAGATACTTAAGTCTCCATCTGCTTTCCATCCTACATGCCGCTGGTTTAACTCAACGTCATGCCATTGCTCACCTGGGTTTCTGTAGCCATTTTCCAACTGGTTCCCCTGCTTTGGGTCTTCCCATCCTCTGTGCTGGCAATAGGATATTCCCTTGATACAAATCGTGTGACTTCCTCACGATCTCTCTGCTGGAGTCACACCATCCCCCAGTAGGAACGCCATCCCAGGTTTCAGTGCTCCACGGAGCATCTCTGGCTTTTCCGGATGCTTTTTTCTGTGATCCCATAGCGACTCATATGTTTCTGTTCAATTACTTATCCTGGGTGCACAGTCAGGAATCTCGGTACTTCTTTCTCCTTGGTTGTGGGACAGCCTCTTGCATGGAAACCACGTTCTCTTCTTTCTTGCTGTTTGTGGCAGGTGGCACATTGCCCAGCATGAAGCTGGGGATGGAGACTGCTTCTCCAATATGAGCCCTCATTCCCATCTGACCTTCACCCCAGGCTGGCTGAGGGCACAGGAGGAAGTGGGAGGCTGCAGATCCCTTTTATTTGCATGTAGAGACCTACAACACAGGTTCAGTCAATGCTGCCTTGAAGGATCTTTGAGGAATGAATGAATGAATGAACACAACCCTTGTTGGTGATTCCTCCTCACTCATTTCTCCTAGTTTCAGGTCCCTTTATGCTTGATACTTAGCTCTCCTTTCTTGGTGCATTCGCTCATGTTCTCTGCTTGTTTTAATTTGGGTTGTTTTTAAAAAAATGTAACACAGTTGTCACCAGGAAAGGGAGCAAACCATTTTCCTCCTCACTGGGTTAGTACATTTCTTCGTGCAGAGTACGCGTTAAATGAATGCTCGGGGAAGGAAGGGACATTCTAACAAACCGTACCATGCCATAAAAAGAAGAGGAACTGGGTGGGGGGGAAGCCCTCGATGAATATTACTGGGCTTCTTGGAAATTAACAACTGAGGATGGTTCTCCAAGGAACTTGGTCTGAGCTGTGTAAGACTTCGTGTGAAGACCTCTTTTGTAGGAAGATCTAATGAATACGGAAATTTGTCTGGATGCAGTTGCTGCTACCCACACAGGGCAAGTGGAGCTCATTTTCGGAGCCAGGAGCCCAAGGAGGGCGGCAGGTGGGCAGGGCCTGCGTGAGCGCCGAAGCCCTTTTTGATGAAAATGCAGTAGTGTTGAGTGCAGTGGGGTACTTTTTGTTTTGTTTAACATCTATTTTATGGAGGGGGAACCAAGTACTTTTATTCTCTTTTTTTCTGTGTTCTATTTCCTTTTCATTGAATTTTTTGGGGTGACACTGGTTAACAAAATTATACAGGTTTCAGGTGCACGGTTCCACAGCACATCATGGGTACGCTGTATTGTGTGTTCGCCACCTCTAGTGAAGTCTCCTTCCACCACCATTTATCCTCCTATACCCTCCCAGCTGCCCTTCCCTGCACAATCACCACACTATTGTCCTTGTCCATGAGGTTTTTTCTCTTAAACTGCACATATTTAAAGATTTTATTTATTTTATTTTTTAGAGCGGGAGAAGGAGGGAGAAAGGGAAGGAGAGAAATATCAATGTGCGGTTGCCTCTCACGCGTCCCCTACTGGAGACCTGGCCCAAAACCCTGGCATGTGCCCTGACTGGGAATTGAACCGGCGTCCCTTTGATTCAGAGGCCAGCACTCGAGCACTGAGCCACACCAGCCAGGGCTAAACTGCACATATTTAAATTAAGTCACATGACGAGTTCTGACTTGTGTGCACTTGAGCAACCATTCCCACAATCAAGGGAACGCATCCTTCACTCTCAATGTTTGCTCAGTTTCCTTGGCAACCCCTTCCTCCCACACTCCCACCCCCAGGTTCTGTCTGCCTTGATCAAACTTTCTAGAATTTGGATGCATAAATTCATTTCCTAGGTGCTCGTGCTTGTCTGGGTTTTATCACTCAGCACAGTGCTTGAGATTTATCCCCGTGCGAGTGCATCTCACTAGCTCCTCCTGTGTTATTGGTGAGCCCTGTTCCATTACATGGATATGCCAAGCTTGCTGGTCCAGTCACCTGCTGAGGGCCACCTGGCCTCTTTCCAGGTGTAGGCTATTCAATAAAAAAGCCTCCAGTGACCTTCCACACACAAGCCTTTGTGTGGACACATGCTTTCGTTTCTCCTGGGTAATTGCCTAGGAGTAGGTTGGCCGGAATCTTTCTCTAATTCTTGTCCATTTAACTTCTTCTGGAATGCCAAAATGTTTTCTGAAGTGGTCATACCGTTTTATATCCCTGTCAGCGGTGTGTTTGTGTTCTTCCATATCCCTGGCAACGTGTGATAGCGTCAGTCATTTCAACGTTACCCTTTCTGACAGACGTGCCGTGGTTCTGCTGCATGCCCCTAATCACCAATGACGTTGAACATCTGTTGACTGCTATTTGTCAGATTCATGTCTTCCTGGTGAAGAGTCTATTCCAACCTTCGCTCATTATCTTCTTGGGTTATGTATTCATTCTTCTTAACATTCTTCTATTTCACTGTTCTGTTGGTCTATATGTTCATATCACACTATCACAGTTGCTGTAGCTTTATAATAACTCACGAAAGAAAGTCATGCTAATCCTGCAACTTCGTCCTTTTTTAAAAGTTTTGACTATGCTCGGTCCTTTGCATTTCTGGGTGAATATTAAGACATATCTGTAAATTTCTACAAGAATGCTGAGCTTTTGATTGAATTACTCTGAATATACAGATCACTTGGAGAGAACGAACATGTTATCAGGATTGAGTTTTCCAACCCGTGGATTTGGTCTGTCTATCCACCTACCACCGATGTCGGTCTTTCAAAGTCTCTCAGCGATGCTTGGGGGTTCCATCATCTCTTACATCTTTTTTGCCAGATTCACCTGTTTCTTATTTGGGGATGTTGTTACGAATGTAGGTTTCCAATTGATTGTTGCCAGTATATGGAAATAAGAGTGGCTTCTGAGTACTGCTCTTGTGTTTTACAGTCTCATTAACCTCATTTATTAGTTCTAGTGGCTTTTTGGTAGATCCTGTTGGATGTTCTGCGTAGAAGACCATGTCATCTGAGAATGAAGACCGTGTTGGATTATCCCACACACCTGGATGAGTTTCATTTTTCTGTGTGTGTGTGTGTGTGTGTGTGCACGCCCGTGGGCGTTACTACTAGAATCGCTCATTCAGTGTTGAGTAGAAGTGGTAGGAACACTGTCCATGTCTTGTTCCTGACTTCAGAAGGAGAGCAGTCTTTTTACCACTAACGGGGATGCTCCTAGAGGATGTTCATAGATGCTCCTTATCCAATTGGGGAAGCTGTCTTCTGTTCCTAGTTGGTCGAGTCTGCAGTGATTCCCACCCACATTCTCTTTAGCTCAGTTATTGCGGTTTCCATTTCTAGACGTTCCGTCTCTTTTGGAACCTGCATGTCTCTAGTTAACCTTTGAGTATATACGGTAGGGTTGAAATAGCTTACGTGTCCTTGTCTGCTGATTCTAACACTTGCGAAGTTCTGGATTTGTCCCATTTTGATTCAGTGACATATTTCCTCATTATGTTGTGTCGTCTTGCTTCTTCATGTGTCTGGTGATTACTGTTTGGATGCGAGGCATTGTGAGTTGTAGCTTGTGGAGTGCTTGACATTTTGTTAGTTTGTTTTAATAGGTATCTTTGTGCATAGTTCTGGGGTGCAGTTAATTTCCTTGCAAACAGTTTTATCCTTTTGGGTCTTGGTTTTAATATTGACTCAGCAGGATAGGAGCATTGCTCAGTCTAGGTTTAATAATTTACATTTTTTAATTTTTTATTTATTGATTGGACAGAGAGAAGAGAGAAAAACACCAATTTGTTGTTCCGCTTATTGATGCATTCATTGGTTGACTCTTGTACGTGCCCTGACCGGGGATCAAACCTGCAACCTTGGTGTATGGCGCTCCAACTGAACTACCCGACCAGGGCCAAATTATCTCCATTTTTGAGACAAGACCTTATGAGTACTTCACCTCATGCCCCATAAATCTTGTTCTGGTGGGAATAGCTCTGGAAATTTCTTTTTTGACCCTGACAGATATTCCTTTGAATATTTATGTTTCTGATTCTCAACTGCTTTTTGAGTATGTTTTTTTCTTTTTCTAGTCTTTTGATATATTAGCTTAATGTACACTCAAAAACATTACACTGTATGAAGAATGACATTTTCCCTTAGCTTTATTAAAATTTTGGTTACTTAATCTAAATGTAGCAATTACATTACTGCAATAGAGATTCAGTACAACTCACTCAAAAATAAATGTTGTGATTTGGTTCTGGTTGTTGAATCCAATTTACCATATCAGCTTTCTTGTCCGTGGTTCTCAAGATGAACATTTTAACAGATGAAGCTTCTGACAACTGAGTGCAGCCAGAATAAATATGCATCTGTGGGGACAGAGGCTAAGCGGGAGCCTTGGGCAATGTAAGCGGAAAGGCAGTAATGAACTTGAAAGAGGGAGGGCGAGCCCACAGACACCTCTTACCCCCGCAGGCCCCCCACTCACCTTTCCCTTCCCTTCACCCTGCATCCTATCTGTTTCACCTGTCCTCTGTTGAATATGTATCTGTTCCTTTTTCTCCATTCCAGTTGTACCCTTTTAGACAAGACTCTCTTACCCTTTTTCTTCTTGTGGGTCCCTGCTCACTGTGCTTTTATAGCCAGAGAACAGTCCCTGAAAATATTTTATAACCAATTCCCAGAGTGTGGTCACACAGCGATCCACTGAATTCTCAGAGATACCATTCTGGATTGCAAAACATATAGAAGAAGACAAAAATAGAGAATAAATACTGTATCTTGCTGTATACAATGTGCACTTTTTAGCCCAGATCTTTGAGGGAAAAATAAGGATGCGCATTATACACGGCTATACTGAGTACGTGCCACGGGCCTAATAATCCCATGTATAGTGCGCACCAAAACGTGGGTTCACATTATACATGGCGAAATACGGTACCTCTTTCTACGAGGAACAAGCCAAAATATTTCCAACCCTCACCTTCGTGAAGCATGTGGGTGAATACTCTCGTCTTTTCTCCGTGTTTCTGACTCCCAGAGGCAAATAGGCTAACGACTTTATTCACACCAACCCATCCGCCATCCGCTGACATTTCTTTGGCAGCCTGCTTTGCAGCTGCCTTTTCTGCAGATTTTCCGAGGGCTGTTTCGTCCCCTTGGCTCGGCGGATGGGCGGAGCCTCTCGAGGAGTGCTCAGGTGTGGAGGGAGGCGGGATGAGCGGAAAAGCCACACAAGTCTTTTCCTGCATCTGTCCTACAGCACTGTCTCCCCATCCTTAAGGAGATGACATTTGGGACGACTTCCCTAGGCCAGGATTCGCATGAGTTACTTATCAAGTCGGCGACTTGAAAAGTGTTTGCACTGGGGAAGCGAGTCCGTCCCTCTGCAACCCAAGGGAACAGACTTGACCTTCTTTGGCCCTCTTTGCAACCCTGGGGGCGGGGCAACAGGCCGCGGAGGGCCCCCCGGGGTGAATGTGGGTGACAAGGATGCTCTCTGTTTTCTGTTTGATCTCACATTCCGCTTCCCTGCAGGACTACAGAAGTATGTGGGAGAGCACACTAGACGGCTGGGTTCCAGGCGAAGTGCAGAGGTGGCAGGCTCCTTCCTGCCGGGAAGGGAGACTTCACTGGTGCTCAGGTTGCGAAGTCCGCTGGTCACCAAGTGCATCTTGCTGTATAGAGTCCTCCCCAAGATTCCCGTTCTCAGGAGATAACCAGTGGTGTTTTTTTTTTTTTTAAAGCCTATGTAAGGAATGCTTATTTTTAAGAATTTGAAAGGGGAATGACATTATTTTAATAATAGTAAATGCTTACATTTTTAGAACAGACCATTATTTTTCTCATTTAAAGAGGATAAAGTATTTTTGCAGAAGCCCTTTCCCCAAATTGCAGTTAAAAACGAATTGACATTTCAGAATGATATTTCCCATGCAGAGCCTTACACAGGGTCTGGCACCAATAACGCCCCTTTTTGATGGCACACTCTTTTATTACACAATCAGAAGCTTGTGATTCTGTAACATAACACTATCACACTCAGGCACACCATGGGACCTTTTAGGTGAAGTGTTCGAATGAAAACTATAAATTATTGCACCCCTATTATTGCCCTAGCAAAGAAAGGAAGAAAAGTCCCCCTGTGGGTTCAGGTAACTGCTGATCCAGGGCCACGGTGAGAGTGGGCACACCTGTGTTCCTTTTCAAGTTCATTGTGACTCAGTAGGTGGGGCCATACCAGGCTCGGCAGACATGAACATTAGACTTGACAGACACAACAGAATACCAATGAATATATCCACCTACTTTATCAACATGGAAATAAATGCCTTGGAAAGCAGTTTGGGGAGTAAGGGAAGGAGAGATGCCCATAATCAGATCCCTAAAAGTTTTGTATGGAAAGAGACCTCAAATGCTATAAAATTTCCACCTCAGGGAGAAGGAATATTAGCTTAAACACCACTGTATTTTGCTTCTGTGTTTTATTTTGTGGGTCCTAGCATAGAATTTACTTCTTACTTTCTTATGTAAACCTACCATAAAAGCAAAGACTACTGAGAGTTTTTTTTAAATCCTTACCCAAGGATATATGTTTATCAATTTGAGGAGGGGAGAGAGAGAGAGAGAGAAGCATTGATTGGTTGCCTCCCACACACACCCCAACCAGGGATCGAACCCACAACCCTTTGGTACATGGGATGATGCTCCAACCAACTGAGCCACCCGGCCAGGGCAACTATGGGGAGTTTTTATCAGGACCACTCACAAATTGCCTTTCAGTGCCTGAAGATGGGGCCCTGGGATTTGCTGTCTCCTTGCCAAACTCGGCTCCTGTTAGGTTTCGGGAAGAATGTTCAGGAGGCTTCACGGCTATACACCAAGCTGTAACCCCCAATTCTCTTCATGCTGTTGTTATTTTGAATAAGTTCTCCATTAGATCCATAAAGAATAATGACAAAGATTTTATTTTACCATCAACTTATTCTTTCTCTAATTCTTTCATCCTTTCTTTATGTAGATCTGAGTTTCTGATGTATATCAATTTTCTCCTCTCTTTTTTTGAAGAATAATTTCACTGGATAGAGAATTCTAGGGTAGTGATTTTCTTCTTTCAACAATTGAAATCTTTCACTGTGCTCTGGTCTTGTTTTCATGGTATCTGAAGGGAAATCTGATATATTTCCTATCCATGTTCCTCTGTCGCTAAGGTGGTTTTTTCTCTGGCTTAAAAAAAAATCTTCTCTTTGTCTTTGGCTTCCTGCAATTTGAATGTGATATCTGTAAGTGTAATTTTTATTTTTACTTTTTGCTATTTATTCTGCTTGGTGTTAAGTCTGATATATTTCTTATCCATGTTCCTCTGTCACTAAGGTGTTTTTTCCTCTGGCTTAAAAAAAATCTTCTCTTTGTCTTTGTCTTTCTGCAGTTTGAATGTAACATGTCTAAGTGTAATTTTTATTTTTATTTTTATTTTTTGCTATTTATTCTGCTTGGCGGTGTTCTCTGAGATTCTTGTACCTGTGGTTTTGGTGTGTCAGAAATTTTGGGAAACTCTCAGCCAGTATGACTATGAATATTTCTGATATTTTTTCTTCTGGCATTCCCACAATGTCTGTGGTATACTTACAGTTATCTCACCGCCCCTTGGATATTCTGTTCTGTTTTGTGTTTTTTCACTCTTTTTTCTCTTGGTTTTTTGAGGGGTGTTTCTATGAACGTTTTGGGAAGGTCACTGTTTCCTCAGCTTTGTCCAGCATACTGACGAGCCATCGAGGGCCTTCTTCCTCTCTGTCTCTGTGTGTTCAGTTTCTAGAATGTCCTTTCTATTCTTAGGGTGTCCATCTCTCTGCCTACGTTCAACATCCAGTCTTTCCTATTGTCCATTTTTCCCATTAGAGCCCTTAGCGTGTGTATCATAGTTATTTTAATTTTCTGTTTAGTAACTCCAAAATCTCTGCTATATCTGAGTCTAGTTCTGGTGCTTGCTCTGTCTCTTCACGCTGTGCTTTTTGCCTTTATGTACCTTGTAATTTTTTCTTGGTAGCAGGGGTGATGTATTGGGTAAAGAAACTAAGGTAAATTGGCTCGTAATGTGAGGTTTTATTTGTATCTGGTTAGGAGCTAAGCTGTGTCTACTGTTTGATGTAGCTGTCGCTTTCCGAGGCTAAAATTTTATCCACTGTCCTTGTTTGGGTTGCTCTATTGCCTTTGGGTTTCCCTAGAGACTCCTTCTTAAATAGAGTCTGAGCCTTTGCCTTAGTTGTAAGCCCTTGTTATTGTACAAGAGTCTTGTCAGTGTGGTGGTGAGATGTTGGGGAGAAGAAGCATCCCAGAGTCCTACAGTTAAGTGTCAGTTTTGTAGTGAGCCTGTGCCCCTGGCTGTGACCCTCACAAATGATTCTCTGCTGTTTTTCCCCCTTCACACGAGACAGGAAAGCAGGAGTTGGTATGTCCCTTCCCTCGCATTCTTTAGACACCGATTTTCCTTAAGGACCAGCTTTGGTTCAGGGCAGAGGGCCCTCTGCACGTAGCTCCGATGGCTCCCTTTCCTCTCCTCCTGCCGGAAGCACGAGAGGATTTTTCTGCAGTCTTCACCCTTATAACCCAAAGGAGGTAAAATCTCACCACAGTGGGGGAGCGTTCCTGCAAACCAGCCCCCAGAAGCTTTAATTCTCAGGGTAGCCCATGCCCTCGCTCCACTAATGAGTTCATTACCCAGTGCCTGCCTACCAGGCACTTTCTACTCCCAGCAAGCAGTGATTCCTGTATCTGTCTGTCTGTCTGTCTCTCCGGTTGTCAAGGCAGCGGTTTGCCCTGCGACCTCAAATCTCTGACAGATATACGAAGAGCATTTGAACTTCAGTGTGATCACCTTTTGTCTCGTTGTGAGAACAGGAGTCATGACTTCCAAGCTCTTTAATATCAGAGTGGAAGCCAGAAGATCCCTGAAGGGTTTAGGGTGTCCTCCTGCAGGGGGGCAAAGCACAGACCCCAGGAACGTGGCTCCAGTGGACCCCCCTGCCCAAGCCAACCAGGGCCCCAGAATTCCTTGTGCACCACTCAGTGTGATCCAAATACCGGGAAATGCACTTCCGTCTCCTCTGCCGTGTTTCCTGCTCCGATTCCAGTGTCTGGAGAACCTGTGGACACGATGCCTGGAGCACGGGACCAGCTGGGGGTTCTAGACCTGGTCCTGCTGCCGTCAGCTGAGTGAACTGAGCCAGCCGAGTGATCAACCCGAGCCTGAGGTTTCTTCCCCTCAGAGCACAGTTACTGAGACCTGGCCCCTCCTGATCTTCGTGAGGATCCAATAGAACACCGTGCTGACGCTCTGTGAAGGGACACTCGTGGGCCGTGGGTCTGTCTGTGCTGGTTTGTCGGGGCCAGGTGGGCCACCCAGCATGGCTTCGGCTCCTCCGTATTTGAAACGCGTGTGAGTTTGGGGCCAAGCGAGGCCTTCGTGTTGGTCCTGCTCTTCTTGGTCTCCCACTTGCAGAGTCTGTTCCCCTTCAGTTTCTCTTGTGACCTAATCGTTCCTATAAAACGTAGAATTAAAATCCTTTGCTCCATAGGGAAGATTTTAACCAATGAAAAAGTGAACTTTACTCATAATTGGAAACATTAGAAATTATCTTTTTAAAACATTTTACTTATTTATTTTTAGACAGAGGGGAAGGGTGAGAGAAGAGAGGGAGACAAACATCAATGTGTGGTTGCCTCTTGCGCGCCCCCTACTGGGAACCTGGCCTGCAACCCAGGCGTGTGCCCTGACTGGGAATCGAACTGGTGACCCTTTGGTTCGCAGGCCGGCACTAAATCCACTGAGCCACACCAGTCAGGACTAGAAATAATTTTTAATTGAATTTATTGGGGTGACATTAGTTAATAAAATTGTACAGGTTTCTAGGGTACAGTTCTACGATATGTCATCTGTACACTGGACTGTGTGTTCAACACCCAAAGGCACGTCTCCCTCCATCTCCATTTGCCCCCTTTTACCCTCTTTTACTTCCCCCACCCCCTTTCCCTCTGGTCATCACCATGCTATTGTTTGTGGCTATGAGGTTTCTTTCCTTAATCCCTTCACCTTTTTCACCCATTAGAAAAGTTAAGTAAAATGAGACCCCTTTCTTTGATCAAGCATGGCATCTGAGTGTACCTGCATGTGCTACCGTTTTCAAAGCCATGCAATAGTATGGAAAAAGATCTCCAAATTTCTTTCTCTGCCCTCTTTGAAAAAACTATTGTCACCCTGGCTGGTGTGGCTCAGTGGATTGAGTGCCGGCCTGTGAACCAAAGGGTTGCCGGTTCGATTCCCAGTCAGGGCACATGCCTGGGGTGCAGGCCAGGTCCCCGGTAGGAGGTGCATGAGAGGCAACCATACATTGATGTTTTTCTCCCTCTTTTTCTCCTTCCCTTCACCGCTCTCTAAAAGTAGATATATCAAACCTTAATTTTTTTTATAAAGCTAGTGTCACTATTACATGTAAACCTGGGAGCTAAAGTAAATGTGCGTATGCCCTTCCCAACTGCCCCCGATAACCATCAGCCACATACAACACAGAACGTAAGCCTGTGACTGCGTCAAGTTCAAAGGCAGGAAAATTACTAACCACAACTCCGTGCTGTCTTACTCCAGCGAGAGCCAAACCCTTTGCTTCTCAGAGTTCAACGTAGTCTTGAAAGGACAGAAAACGGAGTTTGGACTATAAGTAACTGTTGTTTCACCAAAAGCCTGTAAGTAAACATTTCACAGAAACATAAGGGAGAGCGTTGTGACGTTCAAGCCTGGCAAATGTTGCACCTGGGAGGACTTGTGTAGCTCTCACCGGCACGTGACCCTTCGCTCCAGCCCATTGCCCTGGGCGCCGTGTCTCTGGGACGAGCCCGTGAGCTTCTGCCGATGCACAGCGTCCCCACCAAGGGCCCGTGTGAGCCGTGAGGGACGGTCAGGGGCCGGGTTCCCCTTCCCTCCACCACACCCTTCTGGGCCACGTGGCGATGTTTTGTCATAGATTAGAAGTGGAATTAAAAAACAGAAATAAATCAGGCAGTATAACTTAAGATATACTTCATGCACAGACTTTATTTTATACATGTTTATTATTTTTTCATGGAAAAAATGCTTACTCAGACACTAACGTGCTTATGTTTTACTTTCTTGTGGTGGACTTGTAATAGGAACAGAGAAGCCTTAGAGCTTCATAGCCTCAGAAGATAGAAATGCCCGGTAACTCTACTCAGCATGAAAGGGTCTCTAATTACCCGATGTAACCTCCCCCCTCCATCCTCCATTCACTCAGCCTCTCCCTTTTCTTTAATGTGAACATGTACGTTATCGGACACTGTTTGGCCTAGACTACAATAACCCAGAAAGGGGATTGTCTCAGAGAGGGTTCGTCTCCTGCAGGACATTAATTCATGTTTGGAAGGCAAAGGAGATGCTTGGGATTTGAGGCCGTCGATACCGAGTCGGCTGGAGAGGCAGGTATCCGAGCACAGGCTGAAGGCTGGAACTCTGATTTTTCACAGTTACGTTGTCTCTGACCTCGTTTACCACGGACTGACGGGCCACGAACTGTTAGGGAGAATGAGTGAGTTTCGATTGTAGCCACTTGGACAACGCAGGATCCTGAGCAGATAAGTAAGGCTGTTCTTTGTAATTTCTTTGTCCTAGAGTTCAGTCATTTAAACAACCTGTGATTAGATTCTTTCTCCCTCCCCTCCCCAAAGAACCAAGGGTCATTCACTTCTGAGTGAGCCTTCTGTTTCGTGTGGCTCCTGATGGGCCAGGGGGGATTCAGCTATGTGAATTCTAATCCCTTTCACTTTCTTTTTTTTTTTTTTATTATTCATTTATTTTTAAAGAGATTGGAAGGGAGGGAGAAAGAGAAGGAGAGCAACATTGATTAGTTGCCTCTTACCTGCCCTCAACTGGGGACCTGGCCCACCACCCAGGCATATGCCCTGATGGGGAATCGAACCAGCGACCCTTTGGTTCACAGACTTGTGCTCGGTCAGCCAAACCACACCAGCCAGGGCTAATCCTTTCACGTGCCCTTGTCCTGGCTTCTTTCTTCTTTCTCCCCTGTCTGCCTTCTTCATGTACTCTTTCCTCCCCTACTAGGAAGACATATAACTAAATCATGCCTTGCCCTGTGTTCCCATAAAAACTCACACATAAGACACAGGAGAAAATAGGGGGAAGTGAATCAAAGAGGAACATAAAGACCGCGTGAGAAAATAGAAAAGAGGGCAAAGCAGGAAGGAAGAGCAAGGCGAGTCTTAGAGTTTCAGCATCTGCTGAGAAGGCGTTGTTTATCTAATGAGCGATAGCAAGAAATTCTGGAGAAAGAAGGACAGGAGGGACAGAGTGGAAGGAAGAAGCGAAGATGCTTGGAGGGGAGAAAGGAGAGGCCAGAGGAGGTGGCAGGGAGACGCTGCCGTTTGAGACCCTCTTTAGAAACAACGCGATTGGCCGGAACTCGTTGCGCTGTTGCCGCGTGATCGTGCGTATGGTGCTAAGAGTTTTGTTAATCCCTGACATCAGAGAGCCAAGCGCTCATCCCTTCCCCCGGCCCTGGGCTTGCGTCCCAGGCAAGTTTGCCACCTGCCTGACCCTGTGTCCCCATGTTTGTGCTGACACCAGCAAGCCAGCGCCAGGCCAGAGGCTGATTTGTACTTGGCTCAAGACCTTACTGTTTCTTAAGAAACCGTCTCTTTCTTATTTGCCTGGAATGAGAACAATTCGCTTTACTTCCAACTGATCCTCCTGAGGTCTTTGCAACTGCTTTGTGCAAGCATTTCACTCAACTCTCTCGTTTTCCGCCAGAATGTCATAAGAACAAATATGAGTGGAAATCTCTGCATTTTTTCCTAGAGAAAGAGGATGCTAGGAGTGTAATTCCCGTTTAAGAAGTTGCTTAAGAAAATAAAGCTTAAATAAGCCTGAAACTAAAGAAGCAGCTCAAGTTTTATCACAGGCTGGTGCGTTAGAGACTTATCAGGAGCTTAGCTGGATGCTAAGGTACTGGGACTTCATTCGTGATATCTAGACACTTGAATTTATCTGACCACGTAAACTTTTTAAGAACTCTCCGAGTGTTGAAATGTTCCGCATCCGTGGCTCATTTTACCTGTCCTCACAATTTCTCGGCTGTTTGAAGTGACTCCTGACTCACAGAACAAATGCGGTGCATGTGGCTCATGCGGATTTTCTTTAAACTACCTTTTTAAAAAGATGTTATTTATGTATTTTCAGGGAGAGAAGGGAAGGAAAAAGAGAGGGAGTGAAACATCAGTGTGTGGTTGCCTCTCGCACGCCCCCTACTGGGGACCTGGCCCGCAACCCAGGCATGTGTCCTGACTGGGAATCGAACCAGCAACCCTTTGGTTTTGCAGGCCGGTGGCACTCAATCCACTGAGCCACACCAGCCAGAGCTCCCTGCAGATTTTAACGATATGGCGAATAACATGGAAGATCAATCACAGACACTCCAAATGACACCAGTGTCCTACCTTGTGGCCTTCATGATGGACTGATTCCTTTAGAAGAACTGTTCACATCTCTGATCGCTTCATGCCTCTCCCCAAATAAACACAAAATGAAATAATCAGCCACAACAGAACCAGGGTTGGCATCCAGTCCTGGAGGCCCAGTCCATGGTAGGATGTCTCTTTAGGAGCTCACCTCAGAGAGGTGTGCCTAGAGCATTCAGAGTGGGCGGGGCTGCCTTGTGTTGCTGGGGCTACTGATTGGGTGAGCGTGGAGCCCGTTTATGGCTGTCATTCATTCCACCCGCCCAGTTCCCTCTGTGGCTGAGGTTTGCCCTGTGCCCAGCACGAGAATTTGTATCACAACCAAGATTTTCAAGGGAAAACAGTGTATTGGATGCATTTTTTTAGTTTTAGAGAGAAGGGAAGAGGGAGAGTGAGAGGGAGAGAAACATTGGTGTGAGAGAGAAACATCAATCGGTTGCCTTTCACATATGCCCCATACCAGGGACCGAACCCACGACACAGGCATGTGCCCTGACTGGGAATTGAACCCGTGACCTGTTGCTGTGCAGGAAGATGCCCAACCCCCTGAGACACACCAATCAGGGCTTGGATACGTTGCTCTTTGCCTTTAAACTATGTCTTGCGTCTGTTGGAGTTAATGATAATTAATTTTGAGTTTTTCACTCGAATGACTAGTCTGGTGGTCATTCTGTAATGGAGAAAATGTCACTTCCGGTTTTCGTGTCTTTTATTTGTTGACTGAAGCAGATACGTCATTCCCTCCATTCCCCTTCCTCAGTAGCAGATTGCGTGCGGGACACAGGGCATTCTGTGATGATGGGAAGATTCAGTGGCTTGTCATCCACTCAGAATGAAAATATGTGTTTGTCCCGTGTCATGATTTGCTCTGAAGCAGAGCTCCGTTCCAAATCCACGTTCTCTAAAAGTGTGAAAAGATCATGGACCGTGGGAATACTCATTAAAACTCTCAGTCAGCGGGTGTAATTAAACAGGACCCGGTGTGCTACAGGGCAGCTGAAGCTCAAGGGGATGAAAAACGCAAGATTTGCCACATTTTGCTCTTGTCTGTGGACATTTATCAAGTGAATAAAAAACAAAAACATTAGGACATGATGGTTGTAGACATTTTATGTTGTATAACTTTTGGTTATTCTCAAAAATGTTCGGGTAGGGGGAAAAGAGGGAAGGAAGGGAGGGAGGGAGGGAGGGGGGAGGGGATTCCAAAGTGTATCTAATCTCTCCCACTTGGGACATGACACGTAAACTTTGTTTCTGTTTTTTGTTTTGTCTCCTTTTCAACCCTAACAGAGTAGCTTCTATTAGCAGTTAGCTATTTGGATGAATGGATTGAATTAATAAAGCACTTTGCCATTTTAAAGTCTTCCCTGAATTCTACACCCCGCGTACACGTGCAGTCTCCTTCTTTCAAAGAGCAGCGCGGATCCTTTTCTTGTGAAATACCCTCCAAGTAAACGATAGAAGTTAGTCTGAAAGGGAAAGCCAGACCCGTGAGTGTGCCAGGTAGACACATCTGAGAAGCAAGTGGCGAGCCAGCGGGCGTGGGGCGTGAAGGAGAAAGAGGAATTTGACGACGTGGTGGCAGCTGGGGAACGAGCCGCCCCCGCCCCAGGGGGCGAGCTGCAGGGCCACCAGCCGGCGCACTCCTGCCCGGGCCTGGGCGCAGCTGCGCAGTGCCCGAGAGCCGCCTGGTCCTCCAGTTTGCGCCCCCTGCGCCCAGGCGGTCAGTTTCTCCTCCGCATTTCCGCGGGCGCAGCTGCTGCACTAATGAAACATCGTCCGCTTCGCGGACACTTATCACACTCCAGGCAGAGCTGGTGTCAAACTGTTCTTTGCAACGGAGACGTAGCGCGTGGTTCTGATTCCCAAGGATGGCCACCGGCGGTCCAGCCGCAGCCCTGTGCTGTGGGCGTATGTTCGCGTCCCCCACTTCTCCTGGGGCGTTGCCAGTGCAGCGAGGCGGACGTGTTCTCAGCTCCATGAGAGTCCCGGGGTCCCTGAGACACTTCCATGAGCTGTTCAGCTGTTATCAAACTAATTGTGAAGGCCAGCACGTGGCCATCTAAATGTTTGGGGCCATCATCGATACTTTTCTGTTTTTTTAAATCCTCACTAGAGGACATGCTTATTGATTTTAGAGAGAGCAGAAGGGAGGGAGAGAGAGAGGGAAGGAAACATGGATGTGACAGAGAAACATCTATTGGTTGCCTCTCTCACGAGTCTGCACTGCGGACCCGCAACCTAGGGACTTGCCCCGCCCAGGAATCGAACCTGGGACCTTTCGGTTTAGGGAGTGACGCTCCCACCAAGCCACACCAGCCAGGGCCTGTCGTGTCTTCCTGACATCTAACTGAAGCTCTGTGTTTTTTAGTCTTAGGTATAGTCACGGATTTCCCGTCTTTATTTATCAATATAGTGCTTCTGCTGAGAGCACTGGAATATTCTCAACAACGGGATGCCGGTGAAGTGTCCCGAAAACTGCAGTGACATCCCACCCTTGCTTGATATCGAAGATCTTCTACTATATTTATCTTGTTCTTTGTAAAAATAGCCAATGAGCTCTCTTTTCTGTGGCAGTCACTCGTGTTTCAGGGACATGAGAAACGCCATCCGCACTGAGCAATGGTGGATGCCATCGGACAGCTCAGCCAGCCGTCACACATCCACGCACCCCTCCGAGTCGTGACCTTGAGAACCTAGACATCTACTCCTGCCGTCTCTAGCTTCCTTTAATAACTTACTTTGGATAAGTTAGGATAAGTTACTGCATAGAATCATTGTCACTGTTCTCAAACTGGTTTTATTTTTTCCATCCTGAATTACCTCCTGAGATGAGTTCACCTGTTCATTACCTAATACTGCCTATCAGTTTTTTTTTATAGATTCGATCTTGGAAATTCCTATACAGGGTCACACCTAGCCGAGTGCTTTCAGAAATGTAGAAAACAAATGCAAATTCACTTTTCTCCTACAAATTATGCTTTTATGGACGGGGATCGTAACTCTCCGTCTTCCACCAGTCTAGTCAGAAGCCGTCCATCATCCACTGCTTCATCACCGACATGATCTCACCGGGAACTAGTCCACTTCTCGGCATCTCAGGTCTCTGTGATGTTCAGTGTCTCCATCTAACTGCCCCGGAAGCAGACGCTGAGATGAGGAAGCCAGTGAACATGGCTCTATTTCAGAAGGGCCTTGAACGCTGGCAGGGACGTGGGGCAGCGATACAGGTCAGCGCTGAGGAGCCTCGCTGTCAGTCCACTTCCCACTGAGAGGGGCAGGAGCTTCATTCCCCAGGAAACGGTGGGAAAGGGTACTGAACACGCCCGTCAGCATCAGCTCACCCTGGAGAAGTGGAAGAGGCGCCGTTTGCAGGTGAGGCACCGGTGGGTCCCTGCAGCCAGGTAGTTACAGGGAATCAATGCATCATTGTGTGGGAAAAGCACCCCAAATCTGCTAGCTGTTGTGGTTATTCACTCTGCCACGATAGGGTAGCTATTTCTCAAAGAAGTCCCTGTGTTGAGTGCCAACTCTAGGCCAGCCCTCCATCCAACCCTCGGGTGACACTGTGGGTCACACCTGGTGCTGGGTCTCACCAAGCCTACAGGTTGGTGGGGTGACAAGCACATGAAGACGCCAGGGGACTGAGAGCTCGGACACATGCAGGAAGGAGTATGACATTCCGCTGGAGTGAGGGGCGAGGGCCTCTTAGACCCGACCTGCAGACGAAGGCTCACTGCAGGCCTGGCCGTGCTGAGGGAGGGCCCCTGGGCCGAGCAGACTGCGGGATAAATAAGGACACATGGGAATGGCGCGTGCTGAAATGCCATCTACGCTCTGCCACAGAGCTGTGGACTGAAGACTGGAGGGAAGGAAGGGCGGGAGAAAGGGGCATGTGACCTGCGTCACCATCCAGGGCCCTGTGCCCCAAAGGGCTCTGCACTTGACTTAATGTCTTGTCCTGCCATCTTGACATTTTTAAAATCATTTTTAAGCAGCGTATCTCCCATTTTAATTCTCACCAGGCCCTAAGATTTGCGTAGCTCTCTGGCCCTGCAAAAGAGTGTTAAATGGGGGACAGATTGTAAAAGGTCTTATGAGTCCTGCTATGATGGCAACTTTGGTGTCACCTTGATTGGGTCATGAGGTGCCTGATATTTGGTCAAACTCGAGTCTGGGTGTGTCTGTGACAGTGGTTTGGGATGAGATTAACATTGAACCTGGCCCTGGCTGGGTGGCTCCGTTGGTTGGAGCATCATCCCGTACACTGAAAGGTCGCCGGTTTGATTCTCAGTGAGGACACATACCCAGGTTGTGGGTTCGATCCCCGGTAGGCAACCAATCGACGATTCTCACATCGGTGTTTCTCTCTCTCTTTCTCTCCCAAAGCAATGAAAAAATGTCCTCAGGTGAGGATAGAGAAAACATTGCAACTGAGCAAAGTAGATTGCCCTTTCTCAAGTGGATGGTGGCACCCATTTAATTATTTGTAGACATAAATAGAGAAAAGGCTGATCCTTTGTGGGTAAGATGGAATTCCTTCTGCTTGAATCCTGGCTCCTGGGTATTGATCCCGCTGGCCTTTGAGCTAGATGGCCAACTCCATGACTGCGTGAGCGAATGCTCTATGATAAAAATCTATCTCTATCTCTAACTCTGTGTCTCTCTCTCTGTCTCTCCCTCTACCTCTGCCTCTCTCCCTTTCTCTGTCTGTCTCTGTCCTGTGGGCTCTGGAAAGAAACAGACTAATTCCCCTGCAAAGGTGTTTGTGGTTTTCTGTAGGAAATGTGGGACTATTTAAGTTTTTTCTTTAAATACGGGAAAATGTCATGTGCCCTAGATACCAATCCAAAACACAGGGAGGATGGCTAGAACCATCTGTGGCTGGCAGGCGCTGCCTCTGTGGGCTGCTGCGGTTGTCCAGAAGAGAGCTGATGCGGGCGGGCACTTGAGCCAAACCGCGGGAAAGGAACAGAAAGCAGTGCGTCAGCCACTGGATGTGGAGGCTTCAGAAAATTAGGTCGGCTGAGAAACGGAGCCCTTGAAGGCAGTTCTGCAAAGGAAACACAGCATCTCAAAGTCCTCGTGCTTTCACCTTCCCACACTTGAGAAGTGATTGTTTTTGTCTTCCTCACCTGCACCACCTCCAGCAGCCTTTCCAGGCTCCTACCCCGTGTCAGGGCTCCACGTGGTCTCTTGGGTGCCATTTTCCATCCTGGTGGATGGATCGAGTCTTGCGTGTCTGTTCCTGATGGCGGAAGACATTAGGATCGTCAGAAGGCACCCAGAGGTGGTTTCCACCTCCCTTTCCTCGGTTGTAAAATGAGAGTGTGGAGCTGTTCATTCAGTAAATAACCACATTAATTTAAGCACGTGTACCCTGAAGTGTTGTTTACTGCAGCATTCTCCCTAAATGTCACTCTCAAAGTTCTGCCGTGGTTGTGCCCACTCACTGGGCGTCCAACCCCCAACGGTAACTCAAGAGCATCTGAAAAACCTGAAGATGGGTTTTTTTTAAGAGATTTTATTTATTTATTTTTAGAGAGAGGGGAAAGGAAGGGGAAAGAGAGGGAGAGAAACATCAATGTGTGTTTGCCTCTTGCTCGGCCCCTACTGGGGACCTGGCCCACAACCCAGGTGTGTGCCCTGACTGGGAATCGAACCTGTGACTCTTTGGTTTGCAGCCCACGCTCAATCCGCTGAGCCACACCAGCCAGGTGGAGATGGGTTTGCACCCTCCTTTTTCTAGGTCGGTTATGGAAACGTCAGCAGCAGCTTCCATCCTCTCTAAAAAGTTCTCCTCGGGTGCGTCTCCTTTCAGAGGGAGACAGCCCTTCTTTTCTCGATCCTTCTTTAGTTCTCCATCAGCCAATTCACTGCTCATGAGCGCACATTCTGTAGTTTCCCAGTGGCCCCAGGTGCTTCCTCGGGGGCATCTGGTGGAGAAAGCTGAAAGATGTGTGTCCAAGTCTAAATATTCAACATGTGCGCTGGGCTTCCTCCTTTGTTTGGACTCAGGAGGTGAGGGCGGAGCTGTGTCTTCTCGCGTTGATTGGTCGGCTTAGGTTTGCTCTCCTGTGACAATTATTTTGCCCCTGAAAGGTCAGCAGAGGGTCATCTGTCTCTTCCCTTTTTTCACTCTGCAAACACTGTGTTTATCATATGTCAGGAATCGGGATACAGCCTTTTCCCACCCCACCCAGCAGTAAGCTCTTTCCTACCAGGAAACCTGATGATGTGGGCGCTCTGAAAGTCCAGAAGACGACTTAATCTTTTTTTTTCTTTTCTCTTATTGATTCCAGAGAGAGGGGATGGGAGAAAGAAAGAGAGGGAGAGAAACATCAAGGACCAAACCCACAACCCAGGCATGTGCCCTGACAGGGAATCGAACCCGCGACCTTTTGGTTTGCAGGACGACACCCAGCCCACGGAGCCACACCAGCCAGGGCTTGATCTTGAATGCAAATGGACGCTTAGCTATCTGGAGCAGCAATTTTCAGCCTCTTCATCTCATGGCAAAAGTGCTGCAACACACCAGAAAATATCGTTTTTGTGCCTACATGACCAAGAAAAAAATATTGGTAGAATTTTGATTCATTCATACCGGATGGCTATTGTGGTGTTGGCTGTTGTTATTTTTTTTTTTTATTTGACAATCTAAGGGAAAAGAGGTCAGTGCCCCTGACTAAATCATCAGGTATTGCA
Source organism: Trachops cirrhosus (assembly GCA_028533065.1). Lineage (NCBI taxonomy): Eukaryota > Metazoa > Chordata > Mammalia > Chiroptera > Phyllostomidae > Trachops > Trachops cirrhosus. The sequence continues at coordinate 48,757,188 of CM052550.1, forward strand.
AGTTTTAAAAATTCTTGTGGCGCACCAGTTGAAAATCGCTGATCTAGAGGAAATTCTAGCTCACACATGCCATTTGTATTTTTCTTCAATTCCAGTTGACACTCAGCATTATTTTGTACCAGTTCCGGTTATACAAAGCGTAGTGGTTAGACAGTCCCATAGTTCAGAGGGCATCGCAATGGGGCCTCGGAAACCGCCTCGTGCAAGCAGGCAGCGCGGGCAGCGGGTGGCCACGGGGACTCCGCAGTGTTTCTCTGAGCAGCCGTGCTGTGCTGGGAAGCCTGGGCCCCTGTCACCTTTCCTGCATTTGTCCCCCCTGCCTGGAGGGGAGAGGGGACCCTCCTCATAGGCTGACCAAGCTGTTCAGGTCGAGGTGGCCTGCTTGGTGATGGAGCCATGACATGAGCCGCTCACCAGGGCTGCGGGCCGGCCTGCCACGTCCCCGAGAGCGGGGGCTGCCCGGGAGGCTGCCAGGCGTGTCCGCAGGGCGGTGAGGGGCCTGAACGGAAGGGGCTGACCCCTTGCGCACACATGCCTCAGCGCCTGTCTTCCCAGCTCTCGCCTCCCAACGTGGCTTCTCGGGGCCTCAGGGCTGCGCTCCTGGTTTGGTACAGATCCATCATTATGGCACATACACTAAAGAACAGGAGTGTGACTGCCCCGAGGTGCCTGCCATTAAGCGCAAAGCTGAGACCCGGAACTCAGGGCCACTTGTGGCTTCAGGCGGAGCCAGGGGCGGAGGAGCGAGTTTCCTGGAACTGGGGGTGGTGCTGTTTCGTTTAGGGGGTCTTGGGAGGGATCTGGGAGGTGGGACTGGGCCCTGGGTCACGTGCTAGGTTAAGTCAGTCCGATTTTCTCACAGGCCTGGCCCATGTTTCATCCGGCTCCATTATAAGACTCGATCTGGCCCTGGTCGGGGGTGGCCCACTTGGTAGGAGCATCATCCTGTACACCAAAAGGCTGTGGGTTCGATTCCTGGTCAGGGCACATACCTGGGTTGCAGGTTCAATCCCTAGTCCAGGAGTGTATGAGAGGCAACTGATCACTGTTTCTCTCTCCCTTCCCGTCTCTCTAAAATCAATAAGCATATCCCCGGGTAAGGATTTTTAAAAAAGCAAAAAGACTTGATCTGCTTTCTGTCAGCAAGTAATGGGGAACTATGGAAACCTGCTTGGACGTTTTTCTCCCAAATAACAGGGAAAGACTCCGTTTTTCTGGCTGTGGCGTGAAAACACTCATCTTGGGGATTCACACAAAACTTACTGAGAACATTGTGGGTAGAAAGTGAAAGCAGGCTTTCCTTTGTTACGGAGGAATCATTACGACCCCAGCCAATGAGAGATACAGAAGCCAGAGATTAGATACTAGCCTCATATGTTATCCAGATAGACCGAAGGGCAAAATTGTGAGCCTAAGATTTGCTAAAGCTTCCTCAAGAAAAGCGTAGGACGCAAAGTGTTCAGGGGACACCAGAGCCGGGGGGCAAGTGGTGTTGATGTGATTTCCGCAAATACTGCAGGGATTTCATAATAAACTTTCTTTACTTTGCTGGAAATAGGTTTCCCAATGTGAACGGCCCGGGACTGCCTGCCGCTAATTAGGACGAATATACCCTTCTGCTTTCTCTGGTGTCGCCTGGATCATTACTTGTGTCCTGACATTT
>CM052550.1:48759350-48776850 GCA_028533065.1 Trachops cirrhosus
GGTTCCCTTTAGTGTACCACGCCCTTGACCTCAAGGAGAAAACAGTACCCAGCCCGGGGGCTGGCCACCCTTCCTTCCAGCACAGGGGTGTCACGCTGGTCCCACAAGGCTCACCCTGCCCAGAGCTGGTCATCTTCTGGTGAAGTCCTCGCCCGTCATTTTGCAGCTTCTGGCTGCTTCTCACGTCACTATTTTAGGTCCTTACTTAGGTACATTTCATTCGTCGGTGCCAAGCTGTCTCCCCGGAGTAGCCTGCCGTGTCTCTCTGTCCCTCTGCAGGACGAGGGCCATTGGTTCTGTGCTTCGGCATCAGGAAAGCAGAACCCCATTCTATTCCTCTCTGCCCGCCACATCTAATACTGCGTCTCCGGAGCGGCTGCGCCGAGGAGTGATTGAATGGGTGTATTAATGCGCCCACCGCTGGAGCCGGATTTGGGGTTTGCTGCCAGATAAGCTGTTTCATAGATTAACTGTTATGGATACGTGCGTCGGAGAGAGGACATCCATAAAACTGCTGTAAGGCGAGCGACAAAAATAGAAGGAGAAATCTGCTTTGATGTGGCGTTTTCCCTGGAAGGGTCATTCATTAGCTTGTCGCTGCCGTCTGTCCCCGAGTCCGTAACTCTGGGGCACTTTTCTGGGTTTATTCCGACCTGCCGGGCCAGAGCGGGACACTGCGAGTCCCGCCCTCCCCTCCTGCCCGGGACCCCCGGCCTTGGTGGGATGCACAGTGCTTTCCCATGACGCTCACGGTCACGGGCATCCTGAGCGGGTCTCCGCTGCCGCCTTGCCTGCGGCTTGACGACTGTTCCCTCCCCCTAGGTATTAGACGAGGGTGGCCTTGGGCTCCATTTGGCTCGCATCGGGGTTCGAGGCCACTGTTACCTCCCACTATTCCAAGTCCCCTTGGGGACACAGCAGAATTTTAGGGGAGCAGGCAAGACTGTAAGTAAAAGAAGAACAAGGGAGCTTCGGGAATTCTTTTCCATTAGCGTGACATCCTCAAGGTCCCTCCGTGTTGTCACAAATGGCAGTATTTCCTCTTTTCTCATGGCTGAGTAGTGTTCCATCGTATATATGGACCACACCTTTTTTAATGTATTGGTTTTTTAGGGCAGGAGGGAGAGAGAGAGAGCAACAGCCATTTGTCGTTCCACTTATTTACGGGTTCATCAGTCCATTACTGTATGTGCCCCAACCAGGGATCGAACCCACAACCTTGGCATATCAAGGCGAAGTTCTACCCAACTGAGCTACCTGGCCAGGGCCACACACCACAGCTGCTTCATCCCATCATGTATCAAAGGACGGTTTGGTTGTTTCCACACGTCAGCCACTGTGAATAAAGCTGCAGTGAACATAGGGGGACTTATACTGAGGGAAGGTGGGGGTGGTAAAGGGTAAAGGGGGTCAAATACGTGGTGACAGAAGGTGATTTGACCTTGGGTGGTGGGCACACAGTGCGATATACAGGTGATGTATCATAGAATCATACGCTTGAAACCTATATAATCTTATTCACCAACAAAACCCCAACTAATATAATGTTTTTAAAGATTTTATTTATTTATTTCTTAGAGAGGGGAAGGGAGAGAGAAAGAGGGGGAGAGAAACATCAATGTGTGGTTGCCTCTTGCGCGCCCCCTACTGGGGACCTGGCCTGCAACCCAGGCATGTGCCCTGACTGAGAATCGAACCAGTGACACTTTGGTTCTCAGGCTGAGCCACACCAGCCAGAGCCAACTAATTTAATTTTAAAAATTTTAAGGAAAAAAAACTCATTTCATTAAGAGAGAATATGAAGAAAATGAGGAGACCAAGTGTGTCGCCGATTTGCCTGCATCCACCCTACAAAAAAGAAAAAAAAAAACAGTTACCATTTAATCTTTTCTTTCAGGCAATATTACGTATGTGGGGTTTCAAAAGTCACTTGGATATGAAAGCCCCGGTTCTGTGTCTCCAAACGCGCGGGAATTAGTTTCCGGGAGAGCTGCCCCAGGAAGACCCCGTGGAAGAGCAATTTGCAGCTCAGCTATGACATAGCCTGATTTTTGCTTAAAACGCAAAATTACACCCCTTTCGAGCATTTTTAGACATGTAAATATGAGGAGCATTTATAACTTTTTTGTGGAACAGAGTTTAAGCCACCATGAAGTAACTGCTTAGTGAATCCTAAGAGAACCTACTTTTTCTTTCTTCTTCTTTTTTCCTCGGGTGCTGTGCATTCCTTTTTAAAATCTCGTTTTATCATCCCTCCACCCAATGACGTATTTGGCGTCTGTGTTTGTGAATATCACATCTTCAGCCCTGGGGCTTTTTCCCATTGTGAAGACTTTATATGTGTAAAAGGGAGAGTTACGCCAAGACGAAATTAAATCTTATTGAACAGCCTGTGAAGTCCTACACCCCCAAATGGGAGGAGGCAGGAAAAGCAAACCACAGACAAGGAGGAAAAACATTAGTTACAGCATCATGCAGGGTAATTATCCCTCCTTCCTACAGTGAAAACATTTGTTGATCATCTCAAAGTGAATCAACAAATATTTAGATGGGACGATGAAAAATAACTTTTTCCCTTATGGGGTAAGAGTGGAGGCTTCTAGAAAGGGACTATGAAAAAATATAGAGTGTCTGGCTCATGATCGTCTCAGAATTGTCACCTCCCTGTCCCCATGGTTTCAGGGAGCAGAGGAAAGAATCAAGCGTCTCCTTCCAAAAAACTCATTCCCATGTTTTCAGAGCAAAAGTCCATGGAAAACACGTCAACCGTAAAATCAACAGAACACAGTACAGCCGTTCTGACCGTGAACCTGACCGTGAAACCAGCCCAAATTAACCGAATCAGAGATGTATAATTCTTGAATACAGCATTTCCGTAAAGTCCCCCAGCACTTTATAAGGCGTGTGACTCTATTACCAACTCTGTTGGTGTCTTGAAGAATAAGTTTATTTTATTTTTTTAAAGATTTTATTTTTAGACGGAGAGGAAGGGAAGGGGGGGGAGAAACATCCATGGGTGGTTGCCCTACCAAGGACCTCGTCCACAACCAGGCATGTGCCCTGACTGGGAATCGAACCAGCGACCCTTTGGTTCACAGGCTGTCGCTCAGTCCATTGAACCACACCAGCCAGGGCTTGAAGAATAAGTTTAAAACCCCCAAAACCAGCACAAAAGATGCAGCCATCACTGAGAGCTGCTGTGATCTGCAGTATTGAGTCGGTGGTATCAGAACTGGGGGTGGGGACGTGTCCCTGATTCGACAGTAATCCACCCTCCCGGACACGACCCAGAGCTGGCCTCTCAACCATCTGGATGTGACTCTTTTTCTTTAAGTGTCACATGTGAAAGTGAATTTGGATTTTGCTCTGGATTTGTGAGATGCTTGGAAGCCTAACACATTCTGCCTATTTCAAACAACTGAATGATGATTTTTTTTCTAATTTCCTTTTAGTGTGGAAAAATGTTCGGAGATATCACAAACCTGAAAGGGAAACAGACAATCTTTTGCAGCTTGGTCACGGAACGCTTTTGGAACTAAAGACCCTTATTTCTCTTCTTGATTGGAGAAATTTTTTTGGTTTTTTTTTGTATACATTACGCCATTTCTTCCCCTTCATTATGTGGCTATGGTCTCATCACTCAGCAGGCAAATATCTCATAGAATGACCGCCTGGTACAGGAGCTTAGTAACAAATGAATGCTCTTTCAGGGGGAAAGCAAGCGCTTAAGCGTGAGAAAGGAAGACCACGTGGCCATGTGGCCCCAAAAGGCCATGAAAACACAATTGTTCAAGTGATGCTGTGTCTTGAGTAAACATGTATTGATTTCATCACATTTTGCAACTCCCTGGCTGGGTGGCTCAGTGGGTTGGAACGTCATTCTGTAAGCCGAAACTGTTGCAGGTTCAATCTCCGGTTGGGGCACATATGGGCAGCAAACAATTGATGTTTCTCTCTCTGTCTCTCTTTCTCTCAGTAGTTCTTTCTCTCTAAAGTCAATAAGTGGCTTAAAAAAATTAGGGAAACGGCGATCATTGTTGACTGAGACTTTTCCAAATACCGTATTTTGCCGTGTGATGTGCACTTTTTGCCCAAATTTTTGAGGGAAAAGTAAGGATGTGCATTACACATGGGTATAATGATGACATACCGTGGGTATAATAATCCCGTGTATAATGCGCACAGAACTGTAGGTGCGCATTATACACGGTGAAATAACGGCAATCACCCCATCACTTTCACATGGAGAGCACCCACAGCCTACAGATGGAGCGCACTGGGGAGGGGTCAGCACGCCTTCTTGTGCTGCTAAGACCATTTTCAAAGGAAGTGGGTGATGCTTGGCCTCCCGGAGAAAGGGAGAGATGAAGGCTCTCATCCAGAGGCGGTTGTCCTCTTGCCCAGGGAGGGACGGATTCTGAATTTCTTCTTCCCAGTGTCTTCCTGTTAAGGGCAGCCCCCACTGCCTCAGTCTGTTCCAGGACCACAGGACCCACAGACGCTTCCTCCTGCAGCTGAGGGTCCTAGAGGTGCCTCGGCCCCATGGGTGGTGACTCCAGTTCCACAGACGCTGGTCTTGTAGGTGATCTCAGGGACCCCAAGGAGAGAGGCACCGATTGCTTTCCTAGTTTACTGCTCCCTGGTCCTGCCTTCGATGTGGAATAAAGATTCACGATACAAATAAGAACCATCAGGCTCTGTGGGGCTGGCAGCTCATTGCGCTTCCCTCCACGTCTGCCTGTTGCTTCGGAGCTGCTTCGTGGAGCCCAGCAAATGGCCCGTGACCAGCCTGCGTGGGGCCCGGCACCCCCCACTTCGCAAGCCTGAGGACTCCAGCCCCCGCACACGCCGGACGCCCAAGGCGCTGCTGGTGAGGGCGAAATACATTACCTCTGACAAATGACTTTTCAGGAAGCGTCGCAATAAAAATCCCGGGTCCTGGCTTCCCAGCTGCCAAGTAATGGAAATGAACTACTCGGTTGGTGCCTTACAAATTGTCGGACCATCAGTGATATGGTGCTCGGGTAAAGTGGAGAAGCCATGCTTTTATGTGGACGATTCATCTTCTGCCGCAATCTAAAAATAGCGTCGCACTTGGATGGGTTACTGAGGAGTTCTGCAGAGGGCAGTTGTTTTCTTTTTTTTTTGAGCATTGTCCTTAAGTAAGCGCACTTTCTTCTGGCCAGTGGCTTTGGGCTGCAAAGCGCCCGTGAGTCTGTGTGTGTGTGTGTGTGCGTGCACACCTTGATGAACATCAGTGTGAGGTCAGGCACGTGCAGCTTTGCGTGGTCTGAAGTAGAGGAAGGCCGCGTACCCGTGAACCTGCTCGTCTCATGGTCCGCCGTGCGTGCCCTGCTGTGCCGGGTTAACATCCGGTTCGCCCCGTTACTGTTATCGGCCATCAAGAATGGCCACGGGTGTGCTCCTTGCGGTGGGCAGCTTTCTGCTTCGTCCTCGTGCGGGCCAAGGAGGGGCTCATTAGCCCTTCCTGAATAAAAGCCCCACCCCCGTGGCAGTCAGATGAGCTTGTCACGTCTGCTTTGAAGATGAGGAAACTCTGGCCCAGAAGGACTGAAGGAGCCGTCGGAGGCTCCCAGCCCATCCAGCCCGGGGTCGGCGAGGCTGTGACGGGGCACCAGCCCCTCCCGACACCCCTTTCCTGCTCCTCCCTCGTCCTGTGTGGGGAACAGAAGGTCACGCTCGACGGAGCATCACGTAGCACTACTACTACCTGAAAGGCCCTTATAGCGTTCGGGTCCTCCTTCTTTAATTTTATGTAATTTTACAGACAGTTGACTGACCTATTCCACCTTAATGATTTGGCATTCACTTTAAAGAAGCAGGCTCGGCTCTATTGACACCAGATAAAGTGGACGAAAGAGGAAAGGAAGAGGAACACCCCGCAGCAATTAAAGGAGACCTAGCAACAGGAAATGTGGGAGCTCCAAAAACGGGTGCCCACAAAGCCACACCTAAGGGAGCTGAAAGGAGAAATAAACAAACTGGCAACTATTTTGGGGGAGCTTCACCACCCCACTCCCAGCAATCTGTACAAGTGCTAGACGGAAAATCATACCTAAAAGTAACAAACTCAGCAAATTGGAGAGCACAGCGCTGTTGCCAGGAGGTCGACAAAGCTGTAGGGAGGTGGTGAGGGAGCTCTGAATCTAGATCCTGGGCGTGGCCAAAACTATGACCCGCCCACTGCGCCCCCACCCCCTCAAATGATTATGTGTAAAGCTGGTGAAATACAGGCCTGGTCAGTTTCCTGGTTTTGACCTTGGACTTGAATGATGCTCAGATGATAGCATTGGGGAGAAATGGATGTAGGGTATGTGGAAACTCCTGTACTTTATCCCTGCATCTTCCTGTGAATCTGTAATTATTTCCAAAGAACTTTAAGGCAAATCAACCAAGGTGACCACAGGAGGCTGGGGGTTTGTTGGAGTCGCATCTTTACTTGTGGTCAGGCTTGTAGCATCGTGACACAAATGCATCCCCTATCCTCTTGAGCTGGTTTGGGTGGGGGTTGATATGTATCTGCTCGTGAAAGACACCCATCCGTGCCGTGGGTTGGAAGTGGGGGCCATTCTCTTATGAGTGCAGAGGCCAAGCCACCCTCGTGGGGACCAGGGCGCCACGGGGTGCCAGCGACCTAAGGGCAGCCTCTCCCTGGGTCCCCAGACAGGTGCTATGGCAACGGGGCTGCCCGTCGCTGTGAGGCCTAATTGTGAGGTTTTACTCAAAGCATCTGAGGCTAAAAATAGGGCCATTTATTTCCTGATGCCGGTGTCACGTCCGTGAACATGCTCCTCCTGGCTGTGCACAGGGCAGCGTGACCCAGTGACGAAGGCGTGGGATTGGACACATCTGGGATGGAAGTGATGGCTGAGGAACATTGCCACTCGGGTACAGATCCTCCTGTTGCAGCCAGCTACACAGTTAACCGCTTTTATGTGATTAGCTGTCTTTCAGAGCCACCTTTGAAAACAGAGAATCTTAGAAAATTAGGGTATCGGTGCTTTTTTTCCCTGTGGTGATAGAAATGCCTGTTTTCTTTGCAGTGAAATACAGGTGCAGAGTTAAGGGCACAATAAATCACCTGAGGAGATACGTGTGTCTGGCAGATACGCGCACACACCTTTTTATGGGCTGCACGGGCTCTACAGCCACCGGATCCTGTTTTGATGATGATTCAAGGTGACATCGGCTTCGAGTGGAGGTGGGACCCCACGCAGGCTGTTGATTTAAAATGTCCATGCTGTCATCGTGGAAGCGTGGCTCGGGATCCGTATTAGTCAAATGGATCATCTGGGCTGCATTTACATTTACTCGACGTCTGTCGCATATTTTTCGCGGGGCTGGCGGCAGCTCATGCTACATATTAGGCACGCCAGTTACATTAAGAGCTTGGCGCCCGAAGTGGCCAACACTTTCCCAGGCAATGATTGGCAGGAGAAGGTGGAGGGTGCGTTTTCAGGATGCGCCACACAGCAGGGTTCAGGTCCCCGCTTCCTGTGCGCCCTGCCTGCAGAGCGATGCGTTTTCCTTTGGTGTTTGCTCTCCCCTGTGCGCGCGCGCCTCCCTGCACCTTGAATGTAGGAGTCTCTCCTCTATTCTGTTCTGCTCTGCCTTGCCCCATAAGTGACCCACAATAAGTGCCGAGCACCCGTTTGCTGAATAACCGGGGGACAGAATGATGGGAAAGGGCTGCCCACGTAGATATCCTGCATACACCTGCACACGGGTGCTCAGAATGCGAAACAAGCCTTAATGTGGCTTGGATCTTGGGTACCGTTTTATTCTGTGCCTTACCTATAAAAGATTTTACAAGTGGCCCTGGCCGGTATGGTTCGGTTGATTGGAGTGTTGTCCCATATCCAAAAGGTCGCAGGTTGCATTCCCAGTCAGGGCACATGCCTAGGTTGCAGGTGTGATTCTCAGTTGGGCGCATAGGGGAGGCGACCAATTAATGTTACTCTCTCGTATCGATGTCTCTCTCTCTCTCTTTTCCTCTCCCCCTCTCTCTCACATCAGTATTTCTCTCTCTCTCCCCTCTTCCTTTCTCTCTAAAATCAATAGAAACATATCCTCAGGTGAAGATTTTTAAAAAAGTAAGTTTAAAGATGACCAGCTTTTCATTTTGCCATTATGATACTTAAATGGTCTTTGATAAGTTGTCGACTTCATTTTGCAAACAAAATGAGCCAGAGGCGAACTGAAAGGCAGTGTGTGATTTCAAACAGGTAACAGTAAGCCCGTCACTCCATCTACTGGGCTGTCGCTAGACCCCCTCCTCCCAAATCACAGGCTTTTGAAAACACAGTCATTCCCCTCCCCCTTAGAGCAAAATCCAGCGGGCTCTGTATTCATGTGGCTAAATGGGGCAGTGAATACACAGGGTGGGGTAAACCTAGGTTTAATGTTATGAGGATGTGAAACAGAGTTTATTCTTGTATATTATTTATTCATGATGGTATTCCCTTCCATCCGAGCAGCTGTAAACTTCTTTTGCCCCACCCTGTACCTTCCAGGAATGCCCATAGGAGCCGAGTGATCCACTTAGTTATTCTTACCTGTGCCCTCTCGCCCAGGTGGGAATGCTGCGGGTTTCTCTGTTGTGGGTTCCAGTGTGCGCTGTTGCAGTTCCCGGGGCTCCTGAGATCAAAACAGCCAGTTTGCACCCAGATGCCAGTTAACGAGGGGAGAGGAAGTCTTAGCTTCAGGTCGATCACAGACACAGATGTGTGAGCGCCTGCTCAGCAGCTACCTACCATGCTAGCGTCACGGGACCCCAAGAATGTGGGCTTTGGGATGAGATGGACACGACCCAGTGTTTTGTAAGTTAACAGAGCTTTTTGAAATTCGGACATCCGTGGGCCATAGATGATACCTTCTGTGCCTCATGCTTGCTGTGCACATTTAATGAGAGTCCCCCATAGACAGTGACCGACACAGTGTCTGGGGCATATCATGTTCTAATGCTCCCTTTTCTGGTCGCTAATGCCCCACCTTCATTTTCTGGGATTTTATTGTGATTCAAATACATGGGTGCCTGACTGGCTGCCTTCTATCCATCCCCACTTTTGCCCGAACAGGTCTCTCTTTCTAGGGCGAGTGATGGACCACCAAGGTCTCTCTGAAATCTGAAAATTAGTGACAGAAGAGAAGCCATTCATGAACTCCAAAGAGGAAGAATGGTCGGCTCAACAGGTTCTAAATAAGATATGTCTCTCCGGGCAAGATAAAAGCTCAGCCCCAAAGGAAGTCTGAGAAGCTTGCCTTAAGTTTACCTGCTGCCTGCTGTAAACTCTGCACCTTCTCCTAAGGGAGGAGAATTAAGCTCTTCAAATGAAAGAGCCTGAGAATATACAGATGACTATAAATTCTCCAAAGAGTGGCTTGTGTTTCTCTTCTACCTACATGCCAAAGAGAGGGTGCTTCTTTCTACTTTGAGACCAGAGCTCCAGAGTAAGAGTGTCGTCGCCAGTGTTGGCTAGGACCCAGGTCACAAGGACTTCAAAAACCAGAGGAGAACTCCTCCTAAAAATCCTGTGCTCTAGGATATCCAGAATAAAATTAACAAAGACTAGCCATGTGTAGGGTACTTAAAGAAAAATCTTGCCCTGGCTAGTGTGGCTCAGTGGATTGAACACTGGCCTAGGAGCCAAAGGGTCACCAGTTCAATTCCCAGTCAGGGCACATGCCTGGGTTGCAGGCCAGGTCCCCAGTAGAGGGTGCTTGAGAGGCAACCACACATTGTTTCTCTTCCTCTCTTTCTCCCTCCCTTCCCCTCTCTAAAAATAAATAAATAAAATCTTTTAAAAAAACGATGAGCCAAAAGGAGGAGGAAATACAGGTGATACAACTTACGTATAATTGATAAGCAAAAAAATGCAAATGAAAACAATGACGTGCTATCTTTTTGGCCTGTAATAAACCAACTAAAAATGAATGGTGAGGCCAGGCTCTGCAGCAGGGGCCCCACAGGCAGATGAGCACGTGAACCTAGAGGGTATTCCCACAACAGCGTCCCTGGAAATGTGCATCGCCTGCCAGCGTGCATGCTACAAAATAGTTAACAGCCTGGAGGTCTGTCTGTGTGGTTATGAAGCTATTCATCACTGTATTACTTACCACACTCAAAAAAAAGGGGGTAAGTTAACTAGATTATGATACATGCATAGGATAGAGGATGCGTATGACAAAGAGCTCTCCCAAGAAATTTGAATGTGGAAAGATGTTCCCCATGCAATAAAGCACACAGCACACAGTTCGATATAAGCACGATGCCAATTATATGAAGTTAATCCGCCTATACTATATACAAGCGCAAGGCTGTTCACCCAAATATTGACAGTGGTTATCTCAAAATTGCGTCCGTTCTGTTTATTTTTTTCCAAATATTCTACAATAAACAGGCATTCTTTTTATAACTTAAGAAAAAGGAAAATGCTCATTTTTAAATAATTTACAAAGTGGAATTAAAATTAAGCACATTTTTTAGAGTGCCTTGATTTGCCACGAATTAAACATCTTGGGAGCCATGAAACCCCACATGGTCACAGGAAGTAGCTGTTGCTTGTCTCATATGTTATTATTGTCTGGTGTTCTCTGCATTTGGGGCTTAGTGTTTTAACATTCAAGCAGTTTCTTAGTCCCAATAAATATTGCTGGCATAATCTGACTGAGTATTTTTCTTTTTTAAAAAGCTTTATTTAGCCCTGGCTGGTATGGCTCGTGGATTGAGTGCCAGTCTATAAACCAAAGGGTCACCGGTTCGATTCCCAGTCAGAACACATGCCTGGGTTTTGGGCCAGGTCCCCAGTAGGGGGCGTGCACGAGGCAACCACACATTGATGCTTATCTCCCCTTTTTCTCCGTCTTTTCTCCTCTGTAAAATAAAGAAATAAAGTCTTATAAAAAATTAAAAAACACTTTATTCAAATTATTTGTTATTTTTCAATTACAGTTGGCATACAATATTACATTTGTCTCAGGTATACATCACAGTGATCAGACATCATATAACTTACTAAGTGATCATCCGGATAAATCTATTACCCATCTGACACCATCCATTGTTACTAGAATATCATTGACTATATTCCTTCTGAGTATTTTTCCAAGCTGCTTCCCAAATTTTCCATGAGCCTTGAAAAGTGGAAGTTATCGGAATAATAGATAGTACAATTCATTCCTTCTCAGCATCTACGTACTTCCTGTTTTTGCACAAAAGCTAGTGACTAATGTTTATTCAGAGTATGAAGAGCCTTGCACGGGTAGTTTCATTCCGTTCTCTTGCTACCCTACTTTGAAGATGAGGGAAGGCAGGCATGAGGCATGATCCCTCAGGCTGTCCCCCTCTCTTTCACGCCCTACACCAGCGATTTTCAACCGCTGTGCCGCAAGGACTTTTAAAACATTGCAGTACCTGACTACTTAGTCAGGGGCACTGACTTCTTTTCCTTTGGATTGTCATATTTAAAAAACGACAACAGCCAACAGGAGAATAGCTGTCCAGTGTGAATGAATCAAAATGATACCTGTTTTTGTCAGATCGGCAAAAAATATATTTCTTGGCGTGCTGCAGAATTTTAGTAATTAGTTTCTGTGTGCCATGAACAAGATTGAAAATCGCTGCCGTGCACCATCCATTTCAAGTTTCTGCATCATGGGCCCAAGATAAATAGGCGGAAATTAGTATTTAAATTGCCACTGTGCAAAGATTGGATTTACCCTCCATTCAGGGTCCAACTCTGCGGTCTAGGAACTTGCGAAGCTGCCTTTTCAACTTGTAGACTAGAGACGTTTAAGAGTTTTCATCTAGGCTGATGGTCACCAGCCTACTGACTGTTTCCAAAAAAGACTTACAACATATTTGCATAACCACCTTTCTAATTTAATGTTTGCATTAGGTATAAATTCATATTTTAACGGAATGATGGGGAATTCTACTTTTAGGGAAGTCCACATCGAGGATTCTGGTGACTTCCTTCTGCGTGTGTCACTTCCTTTGTCCCAGCAAAGTGCCAGCAAGGAGAGCAGTAGCCGCATGCAAGAGTCATTTCCGCTTGCAGCCTACCTCCCATTTTCTCCCTCCCTCAGCACTGACCAATGGGCTCTGATCACTGATGTTTCCGAAAACCAAAGCACATCTGCAATTGTAATAAAGAATAAAAGCATTTATTTGAGCGAAAAAGAGCGGCAGCATGGGACACACAGAGTCAGGTAGCAACCTAAATTGCACCCCAAGGAGACAAAGCAGTGGCCATCTTTTATAGAGAAAGTTTGCGGCCAGGCTCCCAAGTCTATGCAAATGAGGGTTCCAAAGTAATACATTTCTGATTGGTTGGTTTAGATGCAGATAAGGCTATAATCGTGCAGTTCCAATTGGATGGAGCAAGTCTTGGCTTATTGGTCCAAACACAATACCAGGAGCTCCTTTATGAGGTTGGCTCAGTGGGCAGGAACACAGGGCGGGGGCTGGCAGACTCCTCTGTGGCTTTTCCCTGAAATGCAGCATGTGTGTGTGGCCTGTCGGCTGGACTCTGCTCATGAATTTGGGCCCAGTGGACCACAAGGAGTCTTTCCTGGCAGATATATTTCTCCCCAGGGTTCACATTTTTTTTCAGCGGAAATCACCACTAAGGGGGCTTTTTAAACAAGATTTGCGTAGCTGTGAGTCTGTTTAAGTGTCTTCACAAGTCAATACACCTTCTGATTTCTATCAACAAGTAGCCGAATGTGGAGGGGTGACACTAACACTGATATTAAAGGGACTATTTCCGTTTGCTTTTGAAGGCAGGGGATCCCTCTGACAATTTGCCTCTTCCCTCACATGATACAAGAGCATCAGTAAATTTAGATGAAGTGCGAAGTCTTGTTTGCCATATCCGCTTTAATTAAATGGGCTTATTACAGAAACTATGCTCACGTGATGCCCGCAGCTGGCCCGGGTGGCAGGGGAGGGGACAGTTCCCACAGAATAACTCCTGAGTCCACATTTTTATTTATTTATTTATTTGTGGCTGCAGCTTCCTCAACAAACGACCCCAACCTGGCCACACGCTTCCTCCTAGCGCTGATATACATGTGCAGATGGAGTTGTTGGCTGTCTCGGGGAGAATGTCCTTGATCCTTCCCGAGTGCAGGTTAATTGCCTGACCTGGCGCTCCTGTGAAATCCACTCCTTGGTGAGATTTACACTGCTGAGCCATTAACAGGCACAGTCTCTTAGCAGCTAACAGAGAAATACACCGAGCAGGAAGTGTCGGCTGGTGTCCAGGTGGGGTTGGGGAAGGCTCTCCAGGGCTGGGAGTTGGGAGAAAAGGTAGACACTGCCTAATGGAGGGGCCTCTTGTGGGTGGGTCCTTGGCCTTTGACCTGTGAGCCTGATTGGCTGAGGGCGTGGCCTGGGGTTGGGGGTACCCCTCAGGGTGGGGAAGGAGAGGCAATGCTAATGTCCTTTCCCAGCAGGTGGGCTTGCTTGGGGAGATCCCGCTCTGCATTGAGGGAGAGGCAGGTTAAAGGCCCCTGCAGGATGGAAAGCTGAGGCCTGAAAAAGTGACTAAAAATGGCTCCGGCAAAAAGCCTGTATGCAGATCAAGTGACAGTTTTCACACTTGGAGCTGATTTATCAGATATACATTCAACTTGTCTCAAAGCCTCCGGCTCTCCGCTGGGATTTCGAGGCTCTGTCACTGGATATCAGGTGGTAAGCAGCTTTGCCTGGTTTGGCTGACAGACTGCTGTGTGCTCAGTGTGGTCCCAGACGCAAGGCTTCTCGGAATGCCAGCCCCCCCGAGAGGCAGCTGGCAGTGTGGAAGGAGCCCGGGCTGGAGCCGGAACTGGGGCCCACACAGAAGGGCTCACCGGGACGTGTTTCTCCATTCTGCAAATGAGTGCACACAAGATACTAAGAGGAAGCACAGTTCCAATGCCCTGAATGCTGTTCCTGAGAAATTATGGGATCATTTCAAATATTCTGATTTTTGTTGCACAGAGACTTGTCTGGAAACACGGTGTTCACTATACAGCAAAGGGAAATGGTTCTCAAGCTGTTTTTTTTTTTAATTTTTATTTTATCTTCTGCAAAGTCCTTTTAGCATTTGGGTGTTTTAGGTGCCAGTCCTGGGAAAAGATCAGTCAGCATATTTTAGAGCAATTTTGCTAAGTTATACTTGCCTGGAAAATGTTAGTTGTTTGTTTTTTTTCTTTTTATACTCACCAGAGGACATTTTTTTCTTCATTGCTTTTAGAGAGAGAGAAAGTGGGAGGAGGAATGGAGGGAGGGAGAGAGAGAGATGAAAGAGAGAGAGATCAATTGGTTGCCTCCTGTACAAGCCCTGAATTGGGATCAAACCTGCAACCCAGGCATGTGCCATGACTCGGAATCGAACCTGCAGCCTTTCAGTTCACAAGACAACACTCCAACCAACTGAGCTACCTGACCGGGGTGAGAATGTTAGCTTTTAAGTAGAATAATCACTGTTTGATTTTTACCTGAATGTTCTAATTGGGCACACTGCATAGGATTCTTTTTTTGAGAACTCCGATTCTCAAAGGATTTGAATGACTCAGTAATTTTCCTGTAAATTGCTGAAGCAAAGAAACCTTTATTGTTCTGAAGGTCTTCATCTTGGTTAAATATAAAACGCTTAGTATTAAATAGTTACTCTGCTGAATCAAACTTCGAGAAGGTGTATTATTGCCTCCCATCTTGAAATGAATCAAATCATTAGCCTTTGGTGATGCTGGTGGTGAAAACAGACCCAGGTGTCAGACTGATGGAGTCAGATTGGACCTTGACTCAGCAACCTCGGTTCTTGAGTTCTGGCTAAGAGAAGAAGAATTCAGGTGGGTGTCCAGTAGCCTGGATACGTGAGCTCTTCAGGGGGTAATCAGATGGTTACCTGGAGGTCTGATGTATATCCAGGCACTGAAGCAGGGCTCGAAAGTTCGAAAGTTTAAAATAGGAGTAGAACCGCTTCCTCCTGCTTCGACTTGCTTGATGTTAGCGATTTAGCAGCTTCACTGTGGTCTCCTCTCTCTTCTTCCTGTCTTTGGCTGGGACTCTGCCAATTCAACTGACAAGAGACAGATTAGCACACACACACAAAAACAACACGCACATTAACCCATGCGTCCAGCATACCCACAGAGCACGCAGTGATGAGTAACTCAAAGGGGTGGTTGGAACTCCGGCTTATGTATCATCTTAATGAAAGAATGACAAATCTGCAGAGAACTGACGAGATGGGGGAAAGGGCTTCCACGGTGGCAAACTGGGGTAGAAAAGGGCTAGTTAGTAAGGTTCATTTGTATGGATTCTTGGTGTTGTCTCATCTTGGGGATAAGGTGGTTAATCCCTTCCTGGTGAGGAATGTGGGGGTGGGGGGGATACCTTCACAAGGGGATTTATGTCTTGTTTTCAGGTAAATTGTAGAAGGGCAGAGAGTTCTTCCTATGTCTGTTTTCTCCTAGTTGCCTTCAGCTCAAAATAATTCTCATGCCAGAGTGGCACATTTTGGGGTAGCATACTCCGAACACTTCCCTAGCCAAGTGGGGGTCAGCATAAGGGCGGGACTGCTCACAACTCCAGGAAGGGCCGTGAGATCTGGCCAAGTGTCCCAAGTTCAGGTGCACAGAGCCCTGGGAGGTGTCCCCGCACCGAAGACTTGGTCCACCCCATGGAGGACCAAAGCCTAAACACCAAGAACTGCAGTGGAGAAAGACTGGCTATTTTATACCCATGGTGCCACCCAGGAGAACGGGAAACGAATACTCCAAAGCCTTAACTCCCCAGCCCAGGGCTCTGGTGAGTCTTTAACAGCCTGGGGAACTGGGATGTGGAAGTGCAGGGTGGGGGCAAGCTTTAACTGGGGGACCTGGGAGCTTGGCCATTTATGGTAAAGGGAGTCATCACTGGATCTTCCTGGACAAGGGACCCTCTGCTTCTGGAATGTTCTGGTGCTCAAGTTCTGGCTCTGTCCCGGTCCTTTGGTTCCATGAGGGGGCAGGGGTGAGCCTTGGGTTCCAGGTGGAGGTCAATAATCTCCCCTCTGCACACGTTTCAGCTGCATGAAGGGCGGTGTTGGTCTGTCGCCTCTGAAAAGCGGCTCAGTGTCTCGTCAGGCAGCACAAGACTGTGGAGCTGGGTCTGCAGTTACGGTTTCAGGGGACTGGAGTTTTTACCCAGGCCACTGCCCGCCTTCCCTGGGGCCCCTTCAGAAGTAAGATCGTCCCTGAACACTCTGGCCACGCCCTGGACGCCTATGGTGAGTGGGCGTTCACCTTGGCCGCGCTGGAGGGTGAAGACCTGGACGAAGTACACAAACCGCGACACTGACGGCTCTCAGCACACAGCTCCTGTGGGATTCAGAGGCTTTGGGGATTTCCCTTCGTTCTGCCTTTTCTTCACTTTCTTCCCAGCGGCTTTCCTTCCGCACGTGGAAATTCCCCCTTGGGTCACACTCTGTCCTTTCAGGTCTCAAATCCAGGCCCATGAGGGCTGCCCCGGACCCCTGCTGGCCCCGGTCTGCTCCTTCGGGAGTCCCGTCTCACTCAGCAAGTCCAGGATCCCCACTGAGGCTTTCAGAGCCACGTGCTTGACCCCGGCCTCTTGTGTCTGCCATCCTCCTGCTCCCTCTCCAGCCCCCCTGACTGGTTTTAATTCATCTAAAGCAGCTGAGCACACTCCCAGCTCTGCCCCTCCTCCTGGCCTCTCCCCCCAGCAGGCCCCTCCCCCTAGCACATCCCCTTCTGGGGCCGGCCTGAGGGCTCACGGTCGCATCACTCTGCCTGTGCTTAATTCTCCCCTTTTCAGAGAGTTTGTGTTCACTCCATCCAAAATAGAATCTTCTGGCCCTGGCCAGTGTGGTTCGGTTGGTTGAAGCATCACTCCGTATATGCAAAGGTCGTGGGTTCGATTCCCGGTCAGGACACATACTTAGGTTGCGGGTTCAATCCCCAGTCAAGGCACGTATGGGACACAACTGATCGATCTCTCTCTCTCTCTCTCCCTCCCTCTCTCTCCCTCTCTCTCTCTCCCTTCCTCTCTCTCTCTAGAATCAATAATGTATCCTTGAGTGAGGATTTAAAAAATAGCATCTTCTACATCATTACTCCCCATTCTTTCAATTTAGTTTCTTTTTTTAACTACTTGGCCTAGCTTGTCGTTTCTCCTCTGTTGTGGCTTGCGTGCCGCAGAAGAGGGTCTCCACAGCCCCTCCTACAGCATGTCCAGCCAATGGGACAGCTCAGCCAGCTGGCAGTTAAATGTGTTACGATCGTCTCCTGTGTGTGGCGTGTCCTCACTCTGCTTCTAGAATCACCCTTACGCCTTCTTCGTTGCTCACTTCTGTCTGTCTCCTGGATGTAAGCGGCCACCCTCTCTTTGCTCTGCCATTGTCTTCTTTCTAACACTCAGCCTCCACAGGAGGTTGCCCAGGTGGCCTGCGGGCACGCATGTGGTTCAGTGTCCTTCATTTCCTCACAG
>CM052550.1:48781850-48787785 GCA_028533065.1 Trachops cirrhosus
TAGACTGAAGACAAGGACTCTTCCAAAACACAGCCCTGTGAAAGATTTTTAAATACGCACAAAGGCATTTTAGTTCATAATGAGTAGATAAACATGATTCTATGGAAGTCTCTTAAAGTCGTACATACCTTGCGACTCCTTATTTTCTCACATATAGAGGAAGAGGGACCTATTTGTTAGTACTACAAAAATCCGAAATGATCTGCTGTAATTTCTCTGAATCAGAGAGATGTGTTAGTCTTTCCTAGGATGCTTATGGACCCGTGGTTATCACTGTGTCTATTTCTGGGGCGTGGGCGTGGGAGGTGGCAGACCCAGCAGCCCCCTTGTGACTCCTCCCTCCGGCCTCGTGACCTCGTGATGCTTAGTTCTCTCGTTTCCTCTAAACAGGATGATTTCCACACCTAAAGATATAGGACTTTACTGTACAAAGTGCCTTTTTGTCATTTATCTACAATATATCGGGGGCGACCCCCAAAAACCCAGAATTTATTTATAAAAAATAGTGTATTTATTCTTACCTGTTTGAACTTCAGTCACCTTCAAAAGACTCTCTGTTTGATGCCATACACCTATCAAGACTTTTTTCCACTGCTCAAAACAGGTTTTGAACTCATTTGTTTTGATGCCTTTTAGTGCTTCTGCTGTTTTTTTTTTGTTGTTTCACCTCTTCCACATCAACAAAGAGTTTCCCTCTGAGGATTTTCTTTATCTGGGGTAACAAAAACAGTCACTCAGGGTGAGACCAGCTGAATAGGAGGGTGGGACACAGGGGTCGTGCCATTTTGGGTCAAAAACTGCGGAACACTAAGCACAGGGTAGGCAGGTGTGCTCATAAATCACCCAGCATAAGATGGACAAACGCACTGAAAGAGTCTTCAAAAAAATTTTACTAAAGCCGAACGCAGCCTCTCACCCCAACGCCAGTTGGCACACTGATACAGATAGGTTCCTGGAACACTCACCTGGCAGAGGAGCATCCACTATAAGGGGCCCACCCTCCACAGGGTAGTTCTGTTTTGTGTTGGGTTCCTCTTCATACACCTGAGAGAGAAGACTGATGTACGAGTGGTAACTTGGGTTAGCAGGAGGGATCAGAGAGGGAGTCCTCAGGTGGAGAATTGGAAGTGTTAGAAACCAGTGAGTTAGAGGACAGAGGAGAAGCATGAAATGCTCCCCTTTTGCTTCCATTTTGTGCACAGTGACCACGTAATGCCAGGATGATGCTCACGTTGACCACAGGCTGGGCAGGAGCGGAGGCTGCCCCCCAGGACTGTGACATGGGGCGAGGCCCTTGCTCTAACTAGGTGAGGACTCCTTTGTAAAACACGTGACAAACCACCCTCACGGGACTGACGATGAGAATCACATCAGACAGAAAATATACACGTGTTTGGAAGAAACACAGAATCTGCGAAAAGCAGAAAGAGCATCAGTGAGCATCAGTCTGGTTATACGGACACCGTGGAGTAACAAGAGTAGGACTTACCATTCCACCCGAAACAACCCAATTTGTGTGGGGGCGGGTGCCACACACACAAAATAAAATATTTGAGACACTAGCTTCCCAGCCTCTGGACTTCAGGCAGCAGAAGACTATGATCCCACAGAGATGGAATCAAACAGGTGAGCCCAGCTCACTGACTGGAGAGAGTCTCCAGGATACAGTGTGGGGAGGGGACCCCAG
Organism: Trachops cirrhosus; assembly: GCA_028533065.1. Taxonomy (NCBI): domain Eukaryota; kingdom Metazoa; phylum Chordata; class Mammalia; order Chiroptera; family Phyllostomidae; genus Trachops; species Trachops cirrhosus. Next base: position 48,783,538 of record CM052550.1, read on the forward strand.
AGCATGGGGCGGGGTCACCCCAAGCAGAGCAGACAGAGCTGAGGGTCTGGGGAGACCAAGGCAACTCGAGTTCATAAGACAGTGCCAGTGAGGAGACAGCTGCAAGAGAGAACCTGGGGATCTTCAGAGGGCTCCCCTCAAACATGGAAAGAAGTAGTCAGCTCAGTGCAGCCTGTGAGGAGATACCTGAGGTCGGGGGGCGGGGAGAGCACCCCAAAGAGGGGTCCCACTCATTCAGGGCGGGGACCTGCCTGCTCCTTCCAGGCAGACTGGAACCCTGAGGACGTTCGGGGCATCAGGAACACAGCCGTGTGGTTGACGAGGGTTTTCCCTCGGTGACCAGGAATAATCAACCTCAGACAGAGCCCAGCTCTGGTCCCACATAAGCCTCAAAGCAGGATCCACAAGGATCAGACTGTTTCAAAGCACCAACCAGCCTCCCAACACAAAGCTCAGGAAGGTTTACAGGGAAGCAAAAGTGCTTAGCATTCCGCAAGGTAAAATTCTGATCAGAATTTGCAAGGCATGCACAAAGGCCAGAAGGGAGGAGGAGCCATGGTGAGGGGAGAGACTGATCCATCACAAGTGACCCAGGTGTTAGAATTAGCAAACACGGGCATTGAAACCGCTACCATATGACTTCTGGTCTGAGATGGAGCTGCCCCGTTTTTTCCTGGTGCTCCCCCTCAGCAAGGCTCTGAAAGGTCGAAGGAGGTGGGCTGCTTAGGGGCCGCCAGTGAGACACTCACTGTGTCTGCTCACCCAGGGGACACCCCATACACGAGACACCTCAAATACAGTTACAAGAACAGGTTGGAAGGTAAAGGATGGAGAAAGATGCACCACGCGAACATTAATCCGAAGGCAGGTTTGGCTGTGCTAGTATCATCTAGCAGGAGTGTCAACCTTTTGGCGTCTCTGGGCCACACTGGAAGAAGAACGGTTATCTTGAGCCCCACATTAAATACACAAACACTAATGAAAACCAATGAGCACAAGACAGATTTTAAGTAAATTTCTGATTTTGTGTTGGGCTGTATTCATAGCCATCGTGGGCCGCACACGGCCCTCCGGCTACAGGTTGAAAATCCCTGATTATTCTAAAGTATACGTTAGCTATCGCGGCAATTATGCTGCAGGACAATCTGCCTAAAATGCAGCAGCTCAAAACCACCATCACTTTTCCAGTTAGTGCGTCTGCAGGTTGGCTGGGGGTGGGCCAATCTGGACTGCATCAGGTGGGCTTGGCCCCGAGCGGCAAAGAGGGTCCAGATTTCCACCACAGTATCTTTTATCCCCGGGGCAACCGGCACCTGCTGGATCCTAAGCAGATGGAAGTTCCGAAGAGCAGAGCTGAAGCACGCCCTGGCCACGCCCCCTAACGTAACACTAGCCCGAACAAGCCGTGGCCAAGGCTGCCATCCGTTGGCAGGTCAGGTCCCTGGTTCAAGTCTACAGAGCCACGTGACAAAGGATATGGATGCAGGGAGGAGTGAGAAATCGGAAACAGCAGCGCAGTCTGCGAAAGGATGCCATTTTCCTTAGTATGCAAGCCAGGGGAGGCAGGCTTCAATGAGGTTTGCCACCAGGAACGTCAGAACTGGCGCAGGTGTTTCCGGTTTCTGGCGAGCAAGCGGCGCGGGCTCGAACCCTGAGCCGGTGCTGCAGGAGCGAGGAGAGTGGTCATTTCTAAGAGAGTTACCGAGAGTTCTTTCGGCTTATGCATGGAGTCCATTTGCATTTGCATCGATCTCTTTCCCAAACTGACTTCTTAAATATCACTTTGGGCAACAAGGGAAAAGATGTTTTTCAGGAGGGGAGGAGGAATAACAGCGAGGAGAGAAGAAACGCACAGACACACACACGCGCGCTGGGCGGGGATGTAGGGAATGTTTAGCCAGGCTACCTTGGTGGCTCAGATATTACTGTGAGGTTAAGAGGTCAGTAAAACAGCCCCCCTGTGTCCTCTCGGAACCCATTGAGAAAGAAAGTCAGCTGAGTGGAAATTCACGTATCACGTGTATTGCTGGTGAGGTCGGCGTGGAGGATGCATCTTTGGGATCCTCCTCGTGGTTTTCTTGCGCACCCTCCTCAGTCACAGCTGCAGAGGGAAGTGGGCCGCCCAGGCGCGAGGGCAGGGGTCCACGCTGGCTCCGCTCTGATCCACAGGGGACTTACCCCAGGTCCCACGGAGAAGAGCAATAGCCTAGCATCAGTCTCCACCTGGGACGGGGACCCTCCGTCCAGCGTAGGGACAATAGTCTCACACAGAAACAAATGAAAAATTGGAGGCTCAGCTTAAACCTGAAAGTGCCTTAAGAGAAATTAAGAAATGATTTGGATTTGATCAGCAATAGGGGCAATTTTAGGATATCCTGTAATAGTGATAATATTAAAAAAAACAAACATGAATCTGGACATGAAGTTGACATGGGTGTATTACTGAAGCTTGAAATCTAAGTCAAGGCTTCCTATAGTTCATTTAGAGCCAGGAGAATCGTCGAACATGCCAGCAACACATGACCTGCTCCCAGCTACTCCTGAGCTGGGGATTCCGTTCCCATGTGCCTGAGGTCCCGTTCTCTTCCACCAGGATCTGTGCCTGGGTCGCCAGGCCTGCCTCTCCCACTCCCAGCTGTGGCCCCTGCAGCCCCTTCACGGGTCCCAGAGCCCTTCCCCGCGTCTAGTTCATTAACGCCAGCCTCTGTTTCCCTGCCCCAGAGCTGCCGGGTCGACCAAGTGAGCCTTGTTAATATCCCAGGTTCATCGTTGACATTCCAAGTTCACTGCTGTCCGCTGAAAACAGCCCAGGAACCCTGCTGGCAGGCTCCACCACCAGCCCACAGTTTCGGTCTCCGGTGGGGCCCCCATGTGGCTCAGCGTTCGGTTTTGGTTTCATGCCCAATTATCTCTAAACATAGAATTGGTCTGTTTCATCTGGCCAATAAAATATCCCCTTTGTAGAAAGTTGGGGAATTGTAAAGCGTTATTAAAAACCTATAATTCCACCCCCAGAGAAAGCTAGATACTGCAGTATTTCCACAGTTTAGTGCAGTCACGTCCCCTCTCTCTGTCTCTCCTTTTCTTCCTGTCTGTCCACCTAACTACCCTGTTCTTCCTGTCATTTATCATCTGTCACTGTGTCTGTCTATTTCCCTAACTTAGCTGTCCATTCTCTCTATCTTCCATCTATCTATCTATCTATCTATCTATCTATCTATCATCACTTCTATCTTCCATCCATCCATCCATCTTCTGGTGTCACTCACACTGACACCCTGCATCTTCTTCCCCCATGAACTGGGCAGGTTTTCCTTTCTCCTCATCGGCGCGTTCTCCCTAAAGCACCTGTGGCAGAGCTGGGCTTGCCTCTTTAACAACCTCCATCCATGCTCCTCATCCCACTAGACGGCCACCAGGAAGACACCCAGAGACACCAGCAGCTCACTGCCTCCCTGTCCACCAGACCCCCAGGTGGTCCCCCGCCCTGCTCTGCTCAGTGTCTGTGGCTGATCTCTGCCTACCTGCTCTGGGGCTCGGCTCCGCTCAACCCCCTCTCCCAGCATCACCAGCCCCGTCTCTCTCTCTGGGTGCCCATCATCATCCTCACTCTGAAGGCCTCCCCTCTGCTCTCCACCCACCAGCCATGATCCTTCCCTTCCGCCCCAGAGGGGAGCCAGGATCTCTCCCTCCTCAGCCTGCCCTTGAACTTCTGCCTAATAGTCCTGCAGAGACTGTTCCCACTGAGGCTGCCTATATCCTCTGGGCTCCCACATTCACAGCGTCTTTCCAGGCCGGTTGCCTAGCAACTCCCAACCACCTGCAAATTGCACTTCCTGGTTTTCCTGCTGCTTTCTCACTGCGCCTCCAGAGTACTTTTTAAACATTTTTATCTATTGATTAATTTTGGTGGGGGGGGCGGAGAAGGATGGATTGTTGTCCCACTTATTGATGCATTCATTGGTTGCTTCTTGTATGTGCCCTGACCGGGGATCGAACCTGCAACCTTGGTGTATCAGGATGATGCTCCAACCAACTAAGCCACCCGCCCAGGGCCTGAGTATTTTTTTAATTGCATGGTCACCCTCTGCCCCTTTCTTAGGGATCATGAGGTTCTCACTCTGCACGTTCTCCTTGGTTATTGCATTCCCTGCAGGATCCCCGCCTATTTTAACCTCTGAGCTCTCAGCTCTTTCCCACTGGTCACACTAACTGCCCTTACTACCTTGCCTGCAGGCACTTGCAAAC
>CM052550.1:48787885-48807701 GCA_028533065.1 Trachops cirrhosus
GGGCTGGGGGAGGCGAGGAGGCGGAGTTAGTGTTTCATGCCGGCCGTTTTCATTGGAGAAGATGAAAAGATTCTCACCGTGAACGTACTTAAAGCCATAGAATCTCGCACTTAGAATGGGTCAGCGGGTGGTTCTTTTTCTGGCTCGAATGAGATAGAATTTGTGATTATTTGATACATGTGTGTATTGTGAAATGAAGCTGGTAAATTTTATGTTACGTGTATTTTACTGCAAGTGTAAAAACAGCCTGAACATTTTTTTCTTCCTTTTCTGATTTCTCCCCTGCTTGAACAGGATCTCCTCCCTCAGTCTCTGTTTTGAGTTAGTTCTTGCTCAGTGTCCCTAATTAGCACCACGGGAGGTGGCTGTGCTCTTGGGTTCCTTCACCCCCCTGCCCCAGGGCTGACCTGAGAGACTTTCCCTGGAGTCCCGCCTTTTCTTACAGCGCACTGCTCCTGCCCAGCTCTGGGTTTCATTTCTTGAACATGACCGCCTCTTCGGTACCCTGTAGATTGTATCCCCACATTCAGATTACACGGCCTCCACATGTGGAATGCCCTGCCTGTGCCCAGCTCTTCTCTCTTAAAAAGTTTTTTTAGTCCTGTCCTGGCTGGTGTGGCTCAGTGGTTGAGCACCGGCCTGCAAATCAAGGGCTGCCAGTTCGATTCCCAGTCTAGGGCCAGGTCCCCAGTAGGGGGCGCGTGAGAGGCAACCACACATTGATGTTTCTCTCCCTCTTTCTCCCTTCCCCTCTCTCTAAAAAATAAAATAAATAGAATCTTCAATAAAAAAAATTTTAATCCTCACCTGAGGATATGTTTATAATGAGAGAGTGAAAGAGAATTGTGAGAAACATTGATCGGTTGCCTCTCATACACACCCTGACCAGGGATCAAACCCACAACCTAGGTATGTGCCCTGACCAGGAATCGAACCTGCAACCTCTTGGTATCCGAGACGATGCTCCAACCCACTGAGCCACCTATCCAGGGCCCTGCCCTTGTCTTTACAAAGAATGAGTGTCTTTTCTCATTTATGTTTGATGAGCAAATTTACACAAACCTGGTCCACACACAAAAACAGACTCAAGTGGATTCCAGGCCAAAATCTAAGAGCTAAAGTTATAAAACACTGAGAGAAAACAAACAGTACTAAGTCTTTCTGAACTTGGGTCTAGTAAAGATTTCTTAGGTATAACATTAATTGCCCAAGGGATTAAAATAAAACATTGACAATTTGGACTTTGTGAAAATTTAAAACTTTGGCTCTTTGAAATTCTGTTAAAAGAATGAAAAATGACCCACGGTCAGGTAGAAAATATTTGTAAAGCCTATGACTGACATAGGACTTATATCTAGACTACCTAAAGAACTCTTATGACTTAAGAAAAACAGCTAAAATAATGTGCCAAGATTCTGAAGAGACCTTTCTGTTGGTGAAGCTATATAAATGGCCAATAAGAAAAACAAAACATCTACCGTCATTAGGGAAACGCAAATTAAACCTCAGTGCGATACCATTCCGCACCTACTAGAATGGCCATCATTAAAAAGAATAAAATAAAAGAGAAAGGCAATAGCAAGTGTTTGCCTGGATGTGGAGAAAGCGGGACCCCCATACACTGCCACGTTCAGACGGAACGCGGGTGACAATGGCATTGACCTCAGTGGTTCTCTGCAACACAGAATGGGCGTGTGGGGCACGCGTGAAACCAGGAGACAGCTATGGTGCAGTAAACAGCCCCACGTGGCCGGTGATGGGTCAGAGGACCGTGGACTCAGGGGCATGTCACTGGCGGTGAAGGACAAGCTCCTCATTCGGGGAGGACCTGGCCGGGTCCACCGTGGAGGAGGCAGTGCCACAAGGCTGAGGCGAGGGTGTGTTGCTTGTGAGTTCCTTGCGGAAAGACGGGATCGAGCGGGAATGGATTGCGAGGTGGTGAACAGGTGAGGAGGGTCCACCGTGGGAAAGAGCAGGCGATTCGGAGGGAGTCGAACTGGTTCCCCATGGGGCAAAGCTGCCATGCACCGGGGAGAACGCTTAGGAGCTGAGGAGAGCAGGTTTTCTAATCGGTTTACCTGCAAGTGCAGCGAGGATCACCTTGGCTGGATCCCCTGTGGAGACTTGGGAACGCAGGGCCTGCAGGGACCAGGGGCACGTGGCGGCCCCTCAGGCTACTTGGCCCTGTCCCAGGGCCAACCACACGGGGAGGCGGGGCTGAGCATCAAAGGTCAGAGGCTGTTCCAATGAGTGTGCCAGGGAGCTGGCAGCAGGCAGGGGCAGGCGGCGTGCAGGGACGCCTGGGGGCGAGGTGATGCGGGCATGCAGCAGGGCGGGGGCGGGGGAGCGGTAAAGGCAAGAAAGAAAAGGACGGATATTTGAAAGATTCTGATGGGAGAAAAGATGGGGCTGGGACTGAGTGTCTAAATAAGAACGCCACAACTCTTGTGGACTGAATCCATAAAAAATACTTCTTTTCTGAGCTTGGCAAATGTGATAAGTCAATGAATAGGAAAATGAATGAATGAATCAATGAATACAAGGACTGAGTGACTAAGCCCACGAAGAAGTGAATTGATTTAATAAACGCCTGTCCTGCGCCACCTAACTGACAGACAGGCTTTCTCACAAGTAACCCACAATACTTAAAAATAACCGATTTGTGTTGCTGTCTATTTCTCCTTGGGGGGTGTGTCTGTGTGTATTTATATGTATGTAAATTCTAGATAAAGGTCAATAGATATAAGTATGGGATAGCAAGTTGAGTATTTTTAGTATGCAAGCAATAATTCTAAGTGTCCCTCGTGGTTCTTGGTTGTTCACAGGTTTTCTTGGAAAACACGCAGGTGGGTTCTCAGCCACTGCGGTGCAGGTAGATGGTTTTCAGCCACGAGACACAGCCTGCAGGCACCTTTCCCTCCCAGGAGTTTGGAATTGTGTACGTGTGTGTCGGCATTAACATTTACAATTACATATGTGCGTGCATTTGCAAGTGTGTGTGGGTGTGTGGGTACTCTGTTCCTTTTTTAGAATAATTGTGTAGTTATTTCATTTTATTTATTTGCATTAAATTATAAACTTACACATTTTGAGAGTTTCTGTAAGAGTTTATTTGAGCGCTGAGGTTCATAATGGGGAGCAAGATCTCAAATGCTCCCCCTGCCCCTTTATTCTTAATTTTTTATATCCCACTGAGGATATGTTTATTGATTTTAAAGGGAGGCGAAGGGAGAAAGACAGAGAGAGAAACATCAATGTGAGAGAGAAACATTGATCGGTTGCCTCCTGTACCCACCTAACCGGGGATTGAACCCACAATCTAGGTATGAGCCCTGAATGGGAATCGAACTCGTGACCTTTTGGTGTCAGGGACGCTGCTCCAACCAACCGGGGCACCAGCCAGGACTCCGTCCTTTGTTCATGAAGCTGCCTCGTTCCTGCTGGACCCTCTGTAGCTGTGAATGCGCCTGCAGGCAGCTGTCCTCCATCAGCCGGGGAAGCCGAGTGGCCCCCGGCACTGGCCCGGCCATGGACGGGATAGACTGGCATGACTGGGAATCTGCTGCCCGCTTCCTGAAGGTCAAGTGTGGCTCCCGGAATGAGCTGCGGAGACCGACCAGCTGAACTGAGGGGCAGAATATAACTCCGGGGACCTTAATTCTGACCATGAGTTTGTGTTCCGCAGGACGTGCTGACCCTTACTCTCAGGTCCCTGTGCCCTGGCGTGATCTTGAACCTCTGCTGTGCCAGTGCGTCCTCTTCCACACGCCTGTCCCCGTCACCCTGAGAAGCAGGGTCCCTGGAGCATCTGTCAGGCCCGTTCTGCAGACCCTGCCACTTAACTTCAGCCCTGGGGGTCACCGTGGCCGGTGGCCGAGGTCCGGACATGCTTTCTCTGGCTCCTGGCCTGCCCTGGGAAGCAGGCAGATTGTCACAGGTGTCATCCATAGTGGCACATTAGACGGTGGGGACCGGGGCTGAGACCGACTTCACGGGTATCTGTCGCTCCCTGCACTGTCCCATTTAACCTTGAACCAATGGCCTCTTCAGCATATGGGGTGGGACTTGCACCCCGAGCACGGGTGGCGGCAGCCCCGAGAATCATAGCTCTTGTGACGTCACACTCTACACATTTTAAGTGACAACAGTTTCAAAGGTGCACATAAAGCCAGTGAATCATGACCGATTAAATTACCAGCTGCTAATGATATTGCCAGTCATAAATGATAAACTCTAATTCCGATTAACACAGCAGCTAATGAATTGACATCTTGGGTTTGTCCACCCCCGAAGCTGGCAGGCACAATTCCAAACTCATGGGAAGGGAGAAAATGTAGCTATGAGCCGTGTGATCGGGGCACAGCGGCTGTATCCTAGCCAAGTGGCCCCTCAGAAAGTCCTCGAACGAACGGAAAACAAAAAGGACACTTAAAATGATTGTCCTCACACTAAAAACAGTCTAGCTGCTCTCGCATATGGTGGAACTGTGTTTTGTTTTATTAAACATTTTGTTTATTTATTTTTAGAGAAAGCGCAAGGGAAGGAGAAAGAGAGGGAGAGAAACATCAATGTGTGGTTGCCTCTCGCACGTCCCCTACTGGGGAACTGGTCCACAACCCAGGCATGTGCCCTGACTGGGAATCGAACTGGCGACCCTTTGGGGGAACCTGTATTTTAATGCCTACCATTTCTCACAAGATCAAGGAAATGGACAATGAACTTGAGAGTTGCTGTTCTACCCAGAGACCTTTTGCTCCTTTGATCACCTTCTGGTTGCTTCTGAAAGTTTGCTTTCAGCAGCTGGTCCACAGCCCTATTGGTGACTCCTTGCGGCTCATCTGAATATGAATAGTGTCAGACTTTCTGTGGAAGTTTGGTGGGACCACCACTGCCCGCTGAAGGTTGCCCTTGTTTTTATAAAAAAACCGCGTCCTCCCTTTGGAATAATTGAGTAGCTATTTCATTTTATGTATTTTCATTGCTGACACTATTACAGATGTGCCCATTTCCCCCCACCCCTTTTCCCACCTCCTCCCAGTCCTCACCCCCTTCCCTCTGGCCATCCACACACTGTTGTCAGTGACTATGGGTTTTAACTATATGTTCTTGCTTGACAGCTTCCAAAGCAAAACATGGACACTTTTTTAAAGAAATTTTTAATTCACTTTTAGAAAGAGGGGAAGAGAAGGAGAGAGAGAGAGAGAGAAACATCAATGTGTGGTTGCCTCTCACGCGCCCCCTACTGGGAACCTGGCCCCCAACCCAGGCATGGGTCCTGACTGGGAATTGAACCGGCGACCCTTTGGTTCACAAGCTGGCTCTCAACCGCTGAGCCACACCAGCCAGGGCTGAAATATTCATTTGTTAATTTACTGAACAGCCCATTGGTGTGGTGTTTGAGGGAGCAGGCACATTGGGTGCATGGTCACAGGTGTTTAGAGTCAGGATCAGGACCGGGGTAGGACATCCTGCTGCTCTGAGGCAGTCCTCAGACCCCTGGGCTGCAGCCCCTCTGACACCGGTGGTTCCAGAGACTCCTGTCTCGCCACCATCATGCCAGCTATGGACATGGAGCTGATGGTTGTGCAGAGACAGCTTGGAGCAATTTGCAGCAAGGATGTATTGGCACCTGCTAGAAACTCAGAAGCGAGTGGGAAGGTTATGTTCTCGAAACTCGCGGAGCACACAGACTTCCTCTCCGCAGCCACGCAGGGCAGACGCTGTCCATATGCCTGCGTTTGGGTTCACACGTGCCGGCGTTCTAAATGCAGCCTGCTGATGTTAGGAAACAGACTTCCTGATTTTAATGACGTTAGCATGTTCGGTCTAATTTTAAGTCAAGATAGTGATCAAAACATGAACTTGTGGTGTCAAGACTCATTACATGGGAAAAATCAGAATGGCTAATTGAGCTTTTAGAAAGTACCACTGCTGGGTCCCGGCTGGGTGGCTCAGTTAGTTGGAGCATCATCCCGTACACCAGGTGGTTGGTTGCAGGTTCGATCCCCCGTCGGGGCGCATGCGAGAGGCAACCGATTGATGTTTCTCCGTCACGCCTGCCCTGAGGACTGGCATCACACGCCTGTTGTAAGCTGGATTTGGGGTTTGACTCTAATGCATAGCGACTGTCACTGGGCATGATGCAAGGTTGTCGACCGATCTGGGACACCAGGTGAAAGTACACGTAGGACTTTTGTGAAGGGACATGCTGGTCACCCAGGTTACATGGAGCTTCTGCTCACTTGTCCAGCCAATGTTTATGAAGCTTCTCCACATGCCGGGCACTGTTCCAGCCCTGTGCTGGGATCATCAGCGAGAACAGGGGAAAGGAAATACACGTAATAAATAAACACAGTAAGTCAGTATGTCATCTAAAATACGATCAGGATTGACAGGGCAGAAAGGTGGCGGGGATGAATCAAGGTTGCTATTGTCAGAAAGGCTCATTGAAAAGGCGAATTTGAGTAAAGACTTGAGGAAGGTGAGGAAGTCAGCCAAAAGGTTATCTGGGGAAAGAGCTTGCCAGGCTGAAGGAACGGCTAATGCAAAGAGGCGAAGGTAGGCGCATGTCTGGGTTGCCTGAGGAACCGCAGAGAGGCTGTCGTCGCTGACATGAAGGCAGCGAAGGGTGTGATAGCAGGAGGTGAGGTCAGGGAGGGGGTGGGTGGGCCGGAGCAGGTCTACAGGGGCTTTGCGTTCAGTGCACTGAGGAGCCGCTGTGTAGTTGTGAACACAGGAGCTGACAGGCCAACATTCATCGTTAAAAATCCCTCCGGAAGGTGTGTTGGGAACAGGACCACAGGACAAGTGGGGTCTACTTAGGAGGCTCGGAGAGGGACACGTATGGTGTGTGACCGAGGTGGCAGCCACAGCGGCGATGACAAGGGGCTGAGTGCCCATCCCTTTTTAGCGCAGAGTCAACAGGCTTCATATGGGCGGACGTAGAATGTGGGAGAAGAGGTGCGTGCACGGTCATGGGAGGCTCCGACTTGACCAGCTAAGGAGGGGAGGCCGTCCAGCAAAGCGGGAAGATGACGAGTGGGTGTGTTTTGAGGGTAAGCAGTTTCATTTGAGTAGGTTGAGCTGATGCTGGAGTTTGATTTAAAAACTGGGTTGGAGGTAACATTTGAGAATTCTAAGCACATAGATCAGAGATGTCTAACCCTTGGCCTTCAGACCACGTATGGCCCAGGATGGCTATGAGTGCAGCCCAACTTAAAACATTATGAGATCTCTTTTTGTTTGTTTTCATTAGTGTTTGTGCATTTAACGGGTGGCCCAAGACAACTTTTTAAAAAAAAAAGATTTTATTTATTTATTTTTAGAGGGAAGGGGAGGGAGGGAGAAAGAGAGAGAGAGAAACATCAATGTGTGGTCACCTCTCATGTGGCTCCCACTGGGGACCTGGCCTGCAACCCAGGCATGTGCCCTGACTGGGAATCGAACCAGCGACCCTTTGGTTTGCAGCTCGTGCTCAGCCCACTGAGCTACACCAGTCAGGGCCCAAGACAATTTTTCTTCTTCCAGTGTGGCCCAGAGATGCCAAAAGGTTCGACACCCCTGAGAGATGGAATGTCAAGCCACGAAGCTAGAAGAGGTCATGAAGGAAATGAGTGTAGGTAGAGCATGAGAGGGATGAAGGTCTGGTTGAGTGAGTGGGTAGATCTGGCACAGAATGAGGAGCCCTGGGGTGCTCTAGCATGAGAAAGAAAAGGAAGAGTTGAGGGAGCAGCAAAGAAGATGGGCCAGTGGGTAAGAGGAAAAGCAAGAGAGTGTGTCGAGAACCCACGCAGGTCATCCTGACCCATGAGGCTCAGTGGGTTGGGCGTTGTCCCCAAAGCAAAAGGTCGCTGGTTCAATTCCCCCTCAGGGTACATGCCGGGGTTGTGGGTTCAGTCTCTAGTCAGGGCAAGTACAAGAGGCAGCCGATCAATGTATCTCTCTCATATCGATGTCCCTCTTCCTGTGTTTCTCCCACTCTTTCCCCCCTCTCTGAAAATAAATAAATAAGAAAATATTAAGGAAAAAAAGAGCAGCGACAGGTCAGGGATTTTACCCACAGTTTTGTGGATGCCGGAAGAAGACACGAGTCTCACGGGCCAGAGACAAAGGACTGTTTACTACACACAACTAAGCCCAGCCACGTCATTCATGGGCACATTCAGTGCAAAGTGAATGTAACGGGTCCTTTGTTCAAAAGCAGGAGTGAACTGTAGCTCCTGTGCCCCCTGAAGGTGAGCACTGTGTTTCTCTCTCCTCAGGCACTATGCTCGGTTGAGTGCGTGAACCCTGCATCCTGGCCCCTTTCCGGGATCCTAGGCTTTGATGACGACATCCCAGAATACAAGACAGCTTCGTGCACTTCCATGACAAGCTGTCCCCCCGCCCCAAATGCAGCTGCTGAAATTAATAACAATTCAGAAAACAAAAACACATTAAGCCCATATTTTTTCAGTTCTGTGATGAGTAGCATTGCCACTATTGTGATTTGTATAATAGCCACAACCAAACCGTTTCTGGGTAGAAGCCAGAAATAGACAGGATCTCAGAAGTGAATGGCCCTGCTGTCTAAAAATAGCACATCTTCTTGGAAACGGAAAGTACTTTAAACCCTGTGGCTGCACTAATCCACGTGATTTGCCTTTGAGAAGAGGAACTCCGTCGTTAAATCCCCATACAGAAGCACACGTATAAAATCAAAGGCCTTGGGGATTCTCACTGTATAGGTATATAGGAGGGGCTCTCAGTTTAAAATGGAAATAGTCGCCCTTTATTTTATGATAAATAAATGCCCTTTGTTTCTTTTTGCTTTGTCCGCTCTCTTGAAGGAATTCAGAGAGAAATAATTTAAAGTGATACTCAGTTCAGCAAATGTAATAACTCAGGCTCTATAAACCATGTAACCCAAGAACTGAGCATCACTATTTAAGGATGTAGAGTTATAGTTTTTAAAATATTTGATTTACTTATTTTTAGAGAGAGGAGAAGGGAGAGAGAGAAACATCGATGTGAGAGGGAAACATCGATGTGAGAGAGAAACCATTGATTGGTTGCCTTTTGTCCTGACCAGGGACCAAACCCATAACCCAATCATGTGCCCTGGTGGGGAATCGAACCCAAGACCTTTTGCTTTGCGGGACAACACCCAACCCACTGAGCCACGCCAGCCAGGGCCAGGATGTGGAGTCCTTAACCTCATGGTCATCTGTAAGCATTGTGCTCAAGCCAGGGAAGGGCACAGAGGCCTGGCCGACACCACACGAACGCGGCACATCACTCACAAGTCTCAGGGGCCACGTTCTCCAGGCTGTTGGACTGTCTTTCCAATCCAGACGTATTGAAGGTGACTTGCACAAGCAACATGGCCATTTCTCACAGTTCTTGGAGCACCTTTGGATGGATGACGTATTTGGGAGTCATTTTGTCCCCTTTTGTAACCCTGTGAGCCAATGACAGTGTTGGAATATATCAATATTCAATGTTCCTGAATAGTCTGGTGTCTTGAAGGAGTATTATTCAGATAAACATGCATTTAAAATAGAGCAGCCCTGGCTGGTGTGGCTCAGTTGGTTGGAGCATCATTCCATAAACCGAAAGGTTGCAGGTTCAATTCCCAGTCAGGACACATACCTAGGTTGCAGGTTTAATCGCTGGTTGCTACACCTATGGGAGGGAACTGATGAATGTTTCTCCTTCTCTCTTCCTTCCTCTCTGTCTAAAATCAATAAGCATATCCTCAGGTGAGGATTCAAAATTAAAAAATAAAATAAAAAGCAGAATACACTATGAGTCTCTGGTTTACAAGCACATCCCAAACTTCCCTTGCGCAGTGTGTGTGTGGAGTTGGAACGTGTGTTGTATAGACCGTGAGACATTGGAGCACCCTGTATGTTCTTCCATTTAACGGATGCCACACCTGACATCTGGTGCTGGGCTCCCCTGCCCTGGGTGGGGAGGTGTCCTTCCGGGGGTGCAGTTTGGGAGTCCAGGGGCTCACTTCTAAACGCTCACCCTGCTGCCGACTCATGGTCCAGTTCTACCTGTGGAAGGTGCTTGGGAAATAGCATCCACAGAACCCAGTGATGAAGTGCAAGCCGGATGTCTGATGAATGAGAAGGAGGAGCTTGGTACCAGCCTCTGTTTGGTGGTTCAGAACTGAGTGGGAAAAGAATGAGTTACCATATTTTGCACGTATCATGTGCACTTTTTTTTGGCCCAAATTTATGAGGGAAAACTAAGGATGCTCATTATACATGGGTATAACGATTACATGCGATGGGTTTTATAATCCTGTGTATAATACACACAAAACGTGGATGCGCCTTATACTCGGGGAAATATGGTAGTTTTAGACAGAAAGCTTGGATTGTGTGCAAAGTTGGTTAGGCGGGTGGATGCATCCACGGGAATCCGGAATCATAGGAAAAGACGATGGACCAGGGACCCTGCCTGAGGAGCAAAGACCTGAGCTGGAGTCGGGGTTGGGAAAGGAGGGCGTCGTGGCTCCTCGATGCCCAGTTTGGGAGAATCAAGAACCTGCTCTAAAACGGACAGAGCAGGGGGCCCCCAATGTACAGTTCGAGGGGATCCTACTGCAGGGAGGACACCAAGAGCGGACGTTCTTTACACACCAGGGTAACCTGACTCTGAACTGGAGTTTTCCTCCTTTTTCAATGAAAGGGCGGCCGAGAGGCGAGCCCTACCGCCCCCTGGAGGTCAGATGAGCCACAGCCGCGCACCCGGAGGGGTGTTCAGTTTGGGTTTTTTCTTTGTTCGTGCTGTAGCCGTTTTACAAACGTGTGCAATTTCAAAATGTTTCCAAGCAGAAAACAATGTTTTATGAAAGATCTAGTGACCCGATACGCTACTTGGAGCAAGCTGTTCTGACCTGCTGCAGGCGGTGTTGGGAGTTCCACACTGAAGTACCAGACTGAGTCTTCTCTACCTGTGTCGCAGGATAATAGAGAACATATTCTTTTTTTAAAATATGTTTATTGATTTTGGAGAGGGAGGAAGGGAGAGAGAGGGAGAGAGAGAAACACTGATGTGAGAAACATTGATCAGTTGCTTCCCCTACGCACCCAAACTGGGGATCGAACCCGCCACTTAGACATGCGCCCTGATTGAGAATTGAACGCGCAACCTTTTGGTGCGCAGGGGCGACTCTCCAGCCAACTGAGCCACCCGGCCAGGGCGAGGGCCCCATCTTTCTTTGTAGTCTGGAGTGTACCTGGTGTGAGCCCCGCTGCTGGGGTCTGCCTGATAAACAGGCTCCTTTCACAACGGGAGCTGAAGAACGGGCTTCTTTCAGGCGTGATGACCCTGCTCTGGGTGAGGGAAGAAAGCAGAGAATTTCCCAGATGCCTAGCATGAGTCGAACACCGTGATTTGCATTGTTAGCTCAGTGATTTTCTAGATCGTGTTTGCAAAACGAGCCTTTGTCGTTTCACTTTTGCTGAAGAGGCTGCAGAGGCTCCCAGTGATTAGGTAATGGTCTCAGGTGGGGCACGGGGCGAGCAAGCCCACCTGGAGCCTCCGAAGCATCCTGTTACTCCATCCCTGTAAACCGCTGGCCGGCTTATGTGGCCCGGGGCATCTTTCTATATCCTCCGGGTTCTCCTTGGCTTAGGGGGAATTCTCAATTTCTTCCACCACTGCAGTTTTTAGGTCCTTCGAATGTAGGTCAGTACAGTTATTTCGCTTTTCTAACTTATCAGGCTCCAGAGAAATGTCTGTGCTATCTTTCTAAGCATGCAAATAAAAACATTTTTTAATTAAATTCATTGGTTCATAGAGCAGACATTGGTTCATAGGATCATATAGGTTTTATGTGTACATGTCTATGATGCATGATCTGCATGTGGCACTGTGTGTCCACCACCCACAGTCACCAAGCCCTTTTATCGGGTGGCTCTGGAGGACTGGGGAGCTTGTAACTAGTACCGTGGACCTCTCAGATTTCAAGCAGAGATGACAGGACATCTGGATACATGCAGTATTTGGGTGGGTGGATAAAAATACTGACTTGGACACTTTGAGTGGTATGGGGGTTACATGACCAGAAAACCTCAGTGACCTTTCTCCCGTTTCACACCCCAGATTCCTCCCCCACCTGCCTCATCTTCGAAGGCAGGTGTCCCTGAAATAGGAACCCCTGCTGCATTGTCGTACACTTATTGACCCCCTATGCCGACCCCTCCACTGTGCTAACGTCAAACAAAACGTTCACAGCCGAAAGCTTTTCTGAAAGAAAGGGCTTACTTAGCTGCGTGCCAGCAGACAGAGGTCCAGGTCCTGAGCGCGTGGCCTGAGTCGGCAGCAGGACCGGACCAAAAAGGCATGTGCCCGCTGCCCCGGAGTGGATGGGCGTTTGGATACATGATATTTTGGGGAAGAAAGATGTCAGTTGTTTTGAAAGGATTGACTTTGGCTGCGAATGAAGGGGACAGGAAACGGTGATGGCTTCGGGGGGCAGTTCTGGGATGCGTGGGCTGTCTGAAGGGGAGAAACACGTACAGTTTTGATTGATGGGTAGTGGGTCCCAGGTTTGAATGTTCATACAAAGACAGGATATGGTAGTCTTTAATGTTTTTATTGATTGATTTGAGAGAGAGAGGCAGAGGAGTAGATGGGGAGAGAGAGAGACAAAGGGAGACAGAGATTGATTGATTGATTTGTTGTTCCGTTAGTTTATACCTTCATTCATTGATTGATTCTTGTATGTGCCTGACCGGGGATTGAACCCACAACCTTGGCGTATCAGGACAATGCTCTAACCAACTGAGCTACCCGGCCAGGGCCTCCTCTGCTTCTCATATAGCCACCTGGAAGCTGATGCAAAGCTCAAACATCCGTTCAGGAAGGTGAGCAGGCTATTGTCAGCGGGCCCACAGCCATTACCTGGTCAATTACTCTTGCCTTCGTCTCTCATTTTCCCCAGCTGTAATTTAATTTAGAACACCTCAGAGTTTTTTCTTGTCACTAAGTACTTCCAAACATGTGGCAGGCAGTCTTCCCAGACAGAGGAAATGGGCTGAGGACAGAGCAATGGCTTGTCCACCTGCGCCCAGCCAACGGGAGGCTGACTTGGGATTGGGACACGGTTGGTTCCAAAGCGCCTCTCTTACTTTTATTTTTCAGTTACAGTAGGCACCCTTGGGTTTGCTGCGGCATTATTTAATGTACAATAGCCGAGATAACAACCCAAGTGCCCATTAATAGACAAGGGGACAATGAAGGTATAGTGAGTGTATACCACGGAATGTGACACAGCCGTAAAAAAGAAGAAAATCTTACCACTTGTGACAGCATGGATGCACCCAGAGGATATAATGCTGAGTGAAATAAGCCAGACAGAGACAAATACCATAGGGTCTCACTTCTATGTGTAATCTAAAGAATCGAATAAACAAACAAACGAAACAGAAACAGACTCATACAGAGAACAGACCGATGGTCGCCAGAGGGGAGGCGGTTGGCGGGGCTGGGTGAAAAGCCAAAATGCCTTCTCTTGATCCCTTTAATGTTGGGGGGTTCGATTTTAAGTGTATCCCACCAGAATGTGAGCTACTCAAAGGTGCAAATGACGTGTCTCCCATCTCTGGGTTCCGAGCACCCAGCAGCGGTCTTGCCCTACAGTAGATGCCCAAGGGATGCGTAAAACTAGAGGGAAGAAGGATTCACCAGGAGATGCTTATGTTTTCCTGCTTGCCACATGGGTTCAACGAATGGGAAGCCAGATACCTCAAAGTGTGTTGTGGGAGGAGAGACGGATGCACGAAGCCATTAAAAGCAATGGGTTAGACTTTTCTAAATATATTGCCTTCATAGAAGTGCCGAGATTCCCCCAGCCTAATCTGTGCTGCAGAAGTACCCTCGGAGCAAGCCTCCGGCACTCAGGGCTTACGTAAGCTGCTCAGAACAATTTCCCATCTTCCCTGACCTGAGAACAACGTACCTGAGAGGCTCTGTGTCGTCGAAACTTGCTGAAGCAGGTGCAAACACAGGTGTCCCTCGACTTCCCCAGCTGCGGTGAACTATTTAAATTTGGTTTGGAGACTGCGGTTCTTTCTCGGGGTTAGGAATCTTTTCCTTCATTTCCTGGGCTGCAGAAATCTAGTCAATTACTTAATTGCAGAATAATGAGCAATATTCTCCCTTTCAGAGATGTATTCTCATCACTTTAATGAGCTAAATGCCAGGAGACTTGCACAAGCAGGAAGAAACTTGGTCGTCTCTCTCGTACTGCGATTTGTTTGAGCTGCTTGAATTATACACCTGAAGAGGGGCTGAGGGTTCCTTTGGTTAATTTGTTATGTGTCGTTGCTGCTGCTGTGTGTATATATTCGGGACTACGCAGAAACGCTTGGCTCATGAATGGCTCTGCTGAAGGCTGCCTGCTCCCAGCCCCAGCAACTGGGGCTTCTCCTAGCGCTGTGGGTTCCAGCAACCCTCTCCTGGCCGCGTGGCCTCTCCCTGGCTGCCTGAGCCCACCGGCTCCCGGCCAGGGGACCCTTGGGGTGGGCTGGTGTCTTACCCAGAACCTCTTGCTGCCGGCGGAAATTACGCTCTTCCACGGGACTTCGAGGAAAGCATTCCAAGGACCCACGCACGGGAGATGGTGGTGTGACAAAATGGAAATAGACTCTGTCCCCTGGGTTCCCAATGTGCCATCTCCCTCCGTCGCGCCG
Organism: Trachops cirrhosus; assembly: GCA_028533065.1. Classification (NCBI taxonomy): domain Eukaryota; kingdom Metazoa; phylum Chordata; class Mammalia; order Chiroptera; family Phyllostomidae; genus Trachops; species Trachops cirrhosus. The sequence continues at coordinate 48,802,576 of CM052550.1, forward strand.
TGGGAAAAGTGCAACCGTGTCTTTACCAAGGCCGAAGCAAAATCCAGTGTCCAGAGTTTCTGCTTCCTGGTAAATAAAGCTAAGTCCTTCAGAGCCCACGTCACCTGCTGCCCGCCCTGGGAGCTGCTGGACCCACGTGGTCGTGGGCTCCCAGGTGAGAGGGAACATGAACCAGCGGTGAGCGTGTGTCACTAAGCAAGTGAGACAGACAGAGAGACAGACAGACAGAGAACTTCTTTGTTTCCCTGGGATCACATTAGCTCGGATTTGGGAAGGACCAGGCTCTTTTTCAAAATAACCAGTCAATTTCCCAAGTTTCTGTGGGCTTTTTGATGGGTTCATCCCTTAGTTAGACCGCCAGGCCCCTTTGGTCCAGCACCGCCCCCTGCCCCCCCTCCAACAGTCAGGTATGGGAGGGGCAAGGAGGAGTGTGAATGCCCTTGGTGGGGCAATGCTGTGACCCCTGGAACATGAAGCCGCAGCTTCCCGGTGAAGCAAAAGGCTCCTGTTCCCCCGTGTATTCAACTCAATGTCCAATTCCCTTTGTTCCTTCGTTAATAACTAGCTAACTACCTACGGTAACACTCAGGCTTCTGACTTTTGCGTGAAATGGAATTTTGGAACCTGGGGTACAACCTGGCAACCCCGTGTCATCTTTTTTCAACAGAAAACATTGTGCAAATTCTAAACCCGTGCCTGACAAGCTCGTGGAAGACCACCCGCCCACGCGTGCTCTCGCTTTGTAAAGGCGATGTGACGCGTGGAGCGGCATGCCCCTCGGCTGACTCATGCTGATTGATTTGACACACACACAGACACACACACTTAGAGAGTGGGGGGCATGATGTCATTAGCTTATCAAAGGGCTTTATGATCCCTAAAAAGAAGCCCAGAGCAATCCATGGTCCTTTAATTGAATGATTTTGTTTGTTCAATTCTTCTTAAGAGAAACTCTGATCTGAATACAATTCTCACTTCAGGATTCATTTATGCTGATCCTAAGTTCATCATAAGCCTTTTATAACAGAGGGAGGGAGAGAGAGAGAGAGAGAGAGAGAGAGAGAGAGAGAGAGAGAGAGAGAGAGATTTAGGACATTTTATCTCATCTAATGATTTTGACGAGCTACCATAGTTCAAACCCATTACAACTAAATAACTCGCTTTATTCATCACACCCCTGAGAGCTCCGGTTCTCGGTGGACTGGAGAATTCTGGATGAGGACACACTTGGGTGTTCTGCCTGACCTCTGTCCACTGAGTCCCATGTTCCAGGGTGGCGGGAATGCGTCACGGTATAAACCAGAGGAGCTGGAGGTTTTCCTTGTATGGACAGCTATGTCACACCCAGATGAACTGGGTAGACCACAGACCTGGAGGGTCTCACCGGTGTCCTGAGTCCCCCCACCCCCACGCACACACCCACACCTCAGGCAGCATGTGACCTGAAGCAGAACAGCTCTAAGTCTCCACCACTGGACAGGTGGCTGAGGTGACCCAGGAACCAGCCAGCACTGGGGGCAAGGGGAGCGCTGGGCAAATGAGCAGCAGAGGTGGTAAGGGGGTGCTAGCAGCCGAGAGGACTGGGGTCAGGGGATCAGTGCCTTCCCTTAGGGCGTCCAGGGGTCCGGTGACGGCCCCAGTTCAGGGGTGGGTCTGCACCCCGAGCAGAAGCCAGATGTTCTCAGAGCGCCCAGGGCTGCTGAGACACCTGCTTTCACAAGGGATGTGAGTCAGGGTTCATTTACACACCCCGGTTCAATTCATTAATTTGCGGGAGGGACAGTTTATAAATGCTGCCCAAACAGCAGAACTCTACCCTCATCCCACGGGCTGTCTTCTGAAATCAGGTCACGGCGAGCGATAAGCCGAGGGCGCTGTGCCAGCCGGGGTCCCCAGCCCAGTCAGAAGCAAGCAGGTGGTGTGAGGACCGGGACGTCCTCCCTTCAGCCTGGGGGGCCCCCACAGTGCAGATGACTCTGTGTCCCTGCACGCAGGCCCGTCACCAAAGCCCCACTGGAGCTGCTACTCTGTAGGTGACGATCCCTGGCCCCTCGTCCTTTCACCAACATGCTCTGTGTGATGAACGGATATGGCCACTTGTGCCACCAAGAGTCAGTGCCAGGAGACAGCCTGGCAATTCCCACTGTGTGCTCAGTTTTCCTACTGTGTGCTCATCTGACTGAGCCCGCCCTCCCCAGGTTGAAGTCCCATGAGCTTACCCCAGCATGGAGAGGGGCTTCCTGACCCCCCAGTGTCCTGCTCCTCTGGGGAGCCCCTCTCCTCCCAGACTCCCACCCTGCCCCACACCCTGCCCACCCCATGTCCTGCCCCCCACGCCCCACCCCTCCTGAATGTCTCTCTCCAGGAGCTTCGGTCTCTGCTGCAAAGGAGGCAAAGGTGGCAACAGCCAGGCCTTCCTGTCACTCTGCAGAGGCTCTTGCCAGTGTCCCCAAAGATTCTCCCTGTGTCCTGGTGGGTCAGGCCAGCAGAGCAGATGAAGCAGAAGTCAGAGCCCTGTCGGGCCCTGCAAAAGCCGGCGTGGTGCAGGCGCCACTGCTTTCCAATGAGTGACTCCCCGGGACTGCCCGGTCCCCATCCCATGCCCCTTGGAGCCCCCGAAATCCTTGCATTTGAGAAATGCCAGTTCAGGACCTCGGCTGTTTCCTGTCCTTCCCTCCGGGGTCTTCCTCAGCTGCACCCCGGGAAGAAGGGAGAAGGCTCACAGGGTCCTGTGGATCCCCCCTTCTCCACCTCTGCTGCATGTGGGCTTGCGGCCGCCAACAGAGGGCTCGCTGGGCCGATGGGCGGGGCGGGGCTGATTCCACGACCAACACCCACTGCCTGGCTCACTTTGGTGTCTGCCGCCACCTGCCCGGCCACCGGCACCCGGCAGGAGCTGCAGCGGCACAGGGAGGCCGTCTGGAATGCTCCCTAAGAGGGTCTGGCCTCGGCAGCCACATCCCATCTCCTTGACGCTTTCCACACCAACATGTTTCCAACCGGACATCAGCTGTCCACCTGGAGCCTTAGTACTGAAAAGCGAAAGCTTCCTTCCCCACCCCCATCTCACGTCCACAGCATCCAGGGTCCCCTGCCCCTAGCCCACCACCACCAAGGTCTCTGTGAACCCCTGGGCCATCAGAGTGGCAAGGTCTCTCTGCCTCTTCTGAGGACTCCGGCAGACTGTCCCACGCAAACGCGTCTCCTGCTGGCTGGCCCTCCGGTCCAGGCCACGTCGTCCGGAGTGAAAACCAGCGCCTGGCCCGGGGTGCCCTGAAGCACTTTCATGAGGCATCTGTCTGCATGGAGGCCCCAAAAAGTCCTTTCGAGGGTGGAGGTGTTGGGGGTTCCAGGGTTCTCACCGCTCCAGATCAGAAATGACATCACCGTACATGACCTCAGCGTCCACTCTCCAGCCATCTTTGCAAACCGCCCCAGCCGAGTGTGTTTCGTTCTGTTCTGCAGAACCGTTGAGCTCTGGATCCCAGGAGCACCGAGGATGCTGGGGGCCACGTCCTAGCGGGAGGCAGCACTGGGTTCGAGTCCCGCTCTCCCCAGTTACTCGTGTTTAATGGGACGTGGGAGGGGGGAGGGGAGCCACTGGAGCTCTCTGAACTACTTTTTCTTCATTGAGTGGGGATCGCGTTGATAGTCCTAGCAACCCACTCCTCGTAGTTAAATGAGATGATGCTAGCCTGAGGGCGGGCTGGTGCTGGGGCGTAGAACCTGTGAACTGCCTCGGTGGTCGCTGCCCATGGCGGGGGTCCCTGCGAGTGGGGGCGGTCATTGCACGTGGTGGCCATCAGTGCAGGGGGCAGTGGGCGTTGGGCACGGCACTCACGCACACCACTGCACATCCCCAGAGTCAGCAGCGTGGCTCCCTGAAGAGTTAAATCATCCATTCACTGCCTCCCAGGTGCCCAGGGCGGGGGGCCGGGGGGCGGGCAGAGGGCGCTGGGTCACCTTCCCTTCCCTGGCCAGCCTCTGCAGAGGAAAGAAGTGGGGTGCTGGCTAGTGTCCCCACTGACACACCGATGCCATTGGCGTAGGAGGCACAGCTGAGGCAGCAGGTGCCATTGAAATATTGCCTGCTTTCTCCCCCTGTTTCCTAAGCAGCGCCCCCCAACCCACTCAGGTCAGCTCAGCAAACCCCCAAACCAGACAGGTGATGCGGAAGGTGGGCACAGCTGCCCAGAGCAGAAATAAACGACCCCCCTCCCCAGATTTCAGACTGTGAGAGACAATGGGGTTTCCAGGGCAGAGCAGGAGGGAGGGGTGTCCCTCTGTTCCCCTGGCCACCCACATGGACACCAGCAGGAAGGGGGATGGGAGAAGAAGAGAGGAGACTTCGGGACTCCTGAAACCAACCTAAGCAGCTGCTGAAACTCTTCTCTTTCATCGGGAATGTGGTTTGGAGGGTCATGTTCACGCTGATCCTCCTTCACCGGCCACCCTAACAACTTTGCAAGTTTGGGTTAAAATGCATCGATTGCCTTCCTGGGGTTCCACAGCAATCAGGGCTCCCCTGTGCTCCCTTATCACCCCCAGCGAGCCCCCTCCTCTTCACTCAGCCTCTGCTCGCCATCCGTCTTACCGTCCTACCACCGAACTCACTGCCTTCGCCAAACTGATCTTCCTCGTCAAAGATCAAACTTCCTCAAACTGATGGCCTCGTCCACGGCTTTGGGTTTACAGTGTGGGTTTTTGTTCTCATTTGGGTCGAGGCCAACAGAGCAGGAGACAGGTGCCATTGAAAAGAGAGTTTGGTGCCTGCAGATCCCAAGAGAAGGGGACACGCCAAAGCAGCGGGAGCCAGATGGGGAAGCGCCGGGGCTGGGCTCCAGGGAGGGAGTGGCCTTCACCCGGGTTTCCTTGGGAAGGAGCCAGCGAGGCTGGGCAAGGAGGGTCAGGATGCGCTGGTTTGAATAACGCAGGCCCCCCGGGCCTAGACTGTGCCTAATAGCCTGGTGCCTGGACATAGGGAGACTGCCCGGCCTGGAGTGTGAGAACTCAATAAAGAAACCAGTTGAGGCGGGTGAGCTGGGGATGGGTCAGTTTGCAATTGAAAAGCACAACCGAGTGATTGACGGTGTCCAGGAAGCTGCCGCCCCTGGAGGGAGGGACAG
>CM052550.1:48808201-48877488 GCA_028533065.1 Trachops cirrhosus
CCTGTTTGGGTTCTCTCCAGTTTTATTTTGGTGTTCCTTATTTTCTTACCAGAGGCAGAATACCTTAGTACGTTTCTCTTAAAATCAAAGAGCTTTAACCCTGTTAGACTAGTGTCTTAGCCCATTTGGGCTGCTGTAACAAATATATATAGAGAAATATATATATAAATATACAGATAGAGTGGATTATAAACCACAGGTGTTTATTCTTGGAGTTCTGGAAGGGAAACGTTCAAGGTCAAGGTGCCAACAGGTTCAATGTCAGGTGAGGACCAGCTTCCCGGTTCATGGCAGGCACCTGCGCGCTGTGCTCACACAGTGGAAGGGACAGGGAGCTCTGTGGGGATGCTATTACAAGGGCACTAATACCATTTCTGAGGGCTTCACCCTCGGGACCTAAGTCCCCATCTTCTCATACCCCCACTTTTGGGGACTAGGATTTCCACTTAATGAATTTGGGGTCCATAAACATTCACATCATAGCAGGCAGAATGGCATAGCATGAATGACAGAACTGCATTAAATCTCCAAACTCTGTTGGAAAGTGTTGAGGATTTGATGCATTAAAGCATGGAAGAATAAAAAAACCAACATAATAAAACCATATCTTCACCTAATATTCTGTCTGCACATTTATGGATAATATATAATATATATACATATATAGTAATATAATAATAAGCTATGGGAAATTTTCAATAACAGACTTTGTACAATAACCTAAAAAAATCTCTCTCGTCACATTTGCATCCATTATACATCTCAAGAAGTCTCTTAAATCAGTAGACGGAATCCTAAATAAGTTGCTATTTTCATTCAAATGTCATCTCAATATACTCCTTCAATTTATTTAGAACCTCATATTTTTGAAACAAGTCTTCAGATCTCTGTGGACCTGCACAAGCTGTCAGGAGAAAATCTCTAAACACCAGACCACCGCACTCCACACATGCTCTGCAGCTGCTCTCCCAGCTGCTTCCCTTCAAAATCAGCTCAGCCAGGGATCTCTGTCTTTTGACTCAAAAAACATACAGAGCTATCAAGAGTAACTTGAATTTGAAGTAATTTGAATTTTTGGACCAGTAGTACATTAGTATGTCAAAATATTAATAATTTTTTTGATCCTCACCCGAGGATATATATCTTTTACTGATTTTAGAGAGAGAGGAAGGGGAGGAGAGAGAGAAAAACATCAATTGGTTGCCTCCTGTGTGCACCCTGACTGGGGATTGAACCCACAACCTAGATATGTCTTATCTATGCTCAAAGAGTTGAGGAAAACTTGGACAAAGAACTAGAAGAAATTTGGAAGTATGTCAACAACAAAATAAAATAGGCAAAGAGATAGAAATTATAAAAAAGAGCCAAACAAATTTTGAAGCTGAAAATACAATTGAAGAATTTACTAGAGGGGTTTATAAGCAGGCAGAAGAAAAAAATCAACAAATTTAAATGTAAGGCAATTTAAAATTATCAAGTCTGAGGAAAAGGAAGAATAAAGATGGAAGAAAGTTGAACGGAGCCAAAGGGACATCTGAGAAACTAAGTACACCAAAATATGTATAATGGGAGTCCTAAGAGAGGAGCATCAGAAAGGGGCAGAGAGAGTATTTGAAGAAATAATCATGGAAAACTTCTCGAAGTTATGCAAAACATGAATCTACCAATCCAAGAAGCTCAATGAACTCCAAGAGGGATAAAATAAAAGAGACCCACACTAAGACACATACCATCAAACTACAAAAAGCCACACAGAGAGAATTTTGAAATCATCAAGAGTGAAGCAACTCATTACTTATAATGGAACCTCCACCAAGATCAGCAGCCACTTTGTCATCAGAAAGCTTGGAGGTCGGAAGCAGTGGAATGGAGGACAAAAACTGTTGAGAGAATTCTCTGTCTGGCAAAACTGCTTTCAAAAATGAGGAGGAATTAGCCAATTCCCAAATTAACAAGATCTGAGGGACTTTATTTCAACTAGACCTGTCCCACAAGAGTAGATAAAGGAAGTCTGTTAGGTTGAAATGAAAGGGTGCCCGAGAGTCACTTGAAGGTGTATGAAGATATAAAGATCTCCAGTAAAAGTAAGCAAAACCACTATTATTCTCTGTGTGTGTGTGTGTGTGTGTGTGTGTGTGTGTGTGTGTGTAACTCCCTTTTTATGCTCTACATGATTTAAAAGGCAAGTGCATAAGAGTAACTATAAATCTAGGTTATTAGGTAGGCAATGTACAAAAGGCAATTTAACATCAATAATGGGTGTGCAAAGCAAATTAAGTAGAGATGTAGAGATTTTACATATACTTAAAGTAAAGCTGATATCCATTCAAATTAGATTATTATAATTTTAGCATGTTATATATAATCTTTATGGTCTCCAAAACAGAAATACACAAAGGAAATGAGAAGGGTATCAAAACAGGTTACTACAAAAACATCAACTACATAAAAAAGAAAATAAAGATGGATGAAATGAAGGAGCCAAAAGCTGTAGGACATACAAAAACAAAAACAAAACAAGTAACAAAATAGCAGAAGCAGGTCTTTCTTTCACCATAATTACATTAAATGTAAATGAATTAAACTCCTTATATAAGATTGGCAGGATGGATACAAATAAAAGAGGACACGTCTGTCTGCTACCTACAAGAGACTTACTTTATATTTAAAGACACAAATTTAATGTGAAAGGATGGAAAAATGTATTCCATACAAACAGTAATCAAAAGAGAGCTGAAGTGGCTCTATTAATATGAGATGAAATAGACTTTAAATCAAATAGACTTTCTTGTTTTTACAAGAATCAAGAACACCATATATATTGATGAGTCAATTCAACAAGAAGACATGAAAGTTATAGAAATATATGCACCACACATCAGAACTCCAAAATACATGAAGCAGACTTTCACAGAAGTGAAAGGACAAATAGTTCTACACTAACCACAAAACTTATGAGATGCTGGGATTCAGTACTGAGAGGGAGATTTATACTTGTAGCCACATACATTAAAAAGAAATATTCACTTTACATTTTAAGGCACTAAAAGAATAAAAAGAAGAGTAAATTAAACCAAAAGTTAGCAGAAGGAATAAAATAATAGAGTAGAGATAAATAAAATAGAAAGTATGTAAAATTATGTAGAAAAACCAATGAAGCCAAAATTTGGTTCTTTGAAAGATTTACCAAATGGACAAACCTTTAGTTAGATTGACAAAAAAGAGAGAGAAAAGACCTAAAAACTAAAATCAGAAGTGAAAAGAGGAACATTACTACCAATTTACAGAAATAAAAATATTTATAAAAATATGTATATGAGAATACTATGGAAAATTTTATGCCAGAAAATTGGATAACCTGGATGAACTGGACAAATCCCTAGAAGCACACAACCTACCAAAAATGAATCCTAAAGATACAGAAAGTCTGAATAGACCACTAACTAGTGTGGTGGTTCAATCAGTAATCAAAAACCTCCCACCCCAAAATTCCTGAATCAAGTGGCTTCACTGGTGAATTCTACTAAACATGTAAAGAAGAATTAACTGCAGTTAGTGCAAAACGAAACTCTTCCAAAAAAACTGAAGAGGAAAGAATGCTTCCTTCCTCAGTCTGAGGCCAGCATTACCCTTATCCCAAAGTTAGACAAAGACACTCCAAGAAAGGAAAACCACAGACCAATATCCCTTATCAGTATCAATACAGAAATTCTCAACAAAATCCCAGCAAGCTGAAGTCAGCAGCATGTACCATGACCAAGTGGGATTTATTCCTAGAATGTGGGGATGATTCAAACATAGGAAAATGAGCTTAACAAAGTGAAAGGGAAAAAAACACATGATCCTGTCAGTTGATGCAGAGATAGGATTTGACAAAATTCAACGCCCATTAGGATAAAAGTGTGCGAAGAACTAGAAATAGAAGGGAATTTGCTTATGTGATGAGCACTGTATATGAAAACCTCACAATCAAAATCATACTCATTTGTGAAACATGGAAATCATTTTCCTAAGATACAAGTCAGGGACACCTGCTCACGCCATCTCTGTTCTAACAAAAAAGGAAGGAGTAAAATCATCTGCATGCAGATGATATGACCTTATGAGGGAAACCCGAAGATTCTATACAACCCCCCAAAAAACTTGCTAGATAAAAAAATGATCAAAATTGGAGACTTCAAAATCAACATATAAAAATCAGGTACATTTTTGTGTACTAACAATTACAAATCCCAAAAGGAAATTAAGAAAGTAATTTTATTTACAATATGATCTGAAAGGATGAAATACTTAGGAATAGATTTAATGAAGGAGGCAAAAGACTTGTAGACTGAAAACTATAAAATATTGCTGAAGGAAGTTTAAGAAGATATGCGTGAATGGGAAGAAATCTTGTGCTCACTGATTGCAAGACCCCACGTTGTTAAGATGACAGTACTCCCCAAAGTGGTCTACACATCCAGTGCCATCCCCTTGAAATCCCACCATGGGGATTTTTTTTTTTGTCAAACAAAAAACCCCACTCTACAATTTATGTGGGATCATATGGGACCCCAGACATCCAGAACAATCTTGAGAAAGAAAATCAGTTGGTCTCACATTTTCTGATGTTAAAACTTACTGCAAAGCCATAGTAATCAAAACACTGTGATACTGGAATAAGAATAGACACACAGACCAACAGAATAAGATAGAGAATCCCCAAAATAAACTCTTGCAGATATTTTCAACAGGGGGCCAAAACTATGCAATGAATAAAGGACAATCTTTTCAACAAATAGTGCCAGAAAAACTGGATATCCACATGTAAAAGAATACAGTTGGATGCTCAACTTATACCATACACAGAATGAGCTTAAAGTAGGTCGAAAATGTAAATGCATAAAAGCTAAAATGATAAAGATATAAGGTATAGGAGGAGAGCTTAGTGACATTGGCTTTGGCAATGATTCCTTGGATGTGACATGAAAATCACAGGCAACAAAAGGAAAAAAAGGTAAATTGAACTACATCAAAATTAAAAACATCCGCGCATCAAAGAACACAACAGTGGAAAGGCAACCCGTGGAATAGGAGAAACTTTGGAAATCATATATTCGATAGGGGTAGTTAATGTCTGGATTACATAAAGAACTATGAATCAGCAACCACAGAAACAAAAACAACCATTTCAACATAGACAAAGGACTTCAATAGACATATTTCTCCAAAGAAGTTGTTCAAATGGCCAATGAGCATGTGAAAAGATGCTCAACACGATTACCCATAAAGGAAATGCAAATCAAAACTCCGTGAGATAGCACCACACACCCATTTGGATGGTTATACACAAAAGACGGAGAACAACAAGTGTTGGCAAAGTTCTGTGGTAATGGGAACTCTTATGCATTACTGGTGGTTATGTAAGATCACTCAGCAGTATGGAAAGCAGGATGTCTTTTTCTCAAAATGTCAACCACAATTATCGTATGATCCAGCAGTTCCACTCCTGGATATATACCCAAAGAAACAAAAGCAATACCAATGCTTGTATTCACAGCAGCATTCTTCACAACAGCCAAAAGGTGGAAGCAGCCAAATTGTCCACCAGCATATGAATGGATAAACAAAGCATGGTCTGTACATACACTAGAGTATTACTCAGTCAGAAAAAGGTATGAAATTCTGATATATGATACAGGATGGGTGAACTTTGAAAACATGGTGAGTGAGCCAAGCCAGGAACAAAGGTACAAATGTTACATGACTTCACTTATATGAGGGACCTAAAATAAGTAAATTCATAGAGAGAAAAAGTAGAACAGAAGTTACCCAGTCCTGGGGGGAGAAGGGGTATTACTGCTCAGTGGGTACCGAGTTTCTAGCAGGGATGATGAAAAATGTGTGGGTACAGATGGTGGTGATAGTTGCACGGCAGCGTGAATGTACTCAGTGTCAATTAAAAATGGAAAAAATGGGCCCTGGCTGGTGTGGCTCAGTGGATTGAGCACTGGCCTGTGAACCAAAGAGTCCCCAGTTCAATTCCCAGTCAGGGCACATGCCTGGGTTGCGGGCCAGGTCCCCAGAGGAGGGCGCGCGAGAGGCAACCACACATTGATGTTTCTCTCCCTCTCTTTCTCCCTCCTTTCCCCTCTCTCTACAAATAAATAAAATCTTTTTTAAATGCAAAAAAATTGTGTTAAGCATATTTTACCCCAATTTTTTTAAAAAAATTATTTATTTATATTTAAAGACAGGGGAAAAGAGGGTGAAAAAAAGGGAAACATCAATGTGTAGTTGCCTCTTGCACACCCACTACTGGGATCTGGCCCACAACCCAGGCATGTGCCCTGACTGGGAATCAAACGGGTGACCCTTTGGTTCACAGGCCTGCGCTCAATCCACTGAGCCACACCAGCCAGGACCCCAGGTTTTTTTTTTTTTTTTAAATTATTGTTTTGTGTTTAATTCTAATTTCTTGATTTGTATGCTGTTTGCTTTTGCTGTTCCTCCAATAAAGCCCAGTTCCTCGCCAATTTTCTGTGCTGTACCATCACCTTCTCTCTGGTTTCAAAGCTTTGTCTTCTTCCCCTGTGTGAGGAAGGTTTTTACGCATTTTCAGTCTCCTTTCCCCTCTTAGCTTTGTCCCCAGACCAGCCGTAGCAACGTCATCTGGGAAATAATTGCAGGAGCTCCACAGCCCTTCTGCTGAGAATCCGCATTTTAACAAGATCCCTCAGTGACGTGGGTGCCGGTCCACGTCATGGAATGATTCTCAGCTGTGTTGATTCCCTCGTCTGTCTGCAGCACAAGATTCCCATGAGCACTTGGGGCTGGGTGTCTTGCATCCTTTTCTTGGTTTTACTGTGTCTGCTCATCTGTCTTCCTCTCAGTCTGTTCCTCCCTTCTGTCTCTGCACTTGTTTGGAAAAGGGCGTATTGCATTCATGCCTTTTGACAACCAGGCCTATACCTTCCACATTTTTCAACGTTCATTCTCTATGCTTCCCTATTTTTCATAGAACGCTTCCTTTTGTATGCAAGGATGTGTTTCTTTCTTTTTTTCTTTTTTTAGATTTTATTTATTTATTTTTAGAGAAGGGAAAGGGAGGGAGAAAGTGAGGAAGAGAAATGTCAATGTGTGATTGCCTCTTGCGCGCCCCCTACTGGAGGTCTAGCCTGCAAACCAGCCATGTGTCCTGATGGGGAGTTGAACCAACAACACTTTGGTTCACAGGTCTGCGCTCAATCCACTGAGCCACACCAGCCAGGGCTGTATGCAGAATCTTTATCCTCAGGTGGGACAGATCCTTGGAGACAAAGTGGACCTTGGCTGCCTTCAGGTTCAAGATCATGTTGGGAGTTTCAGCCACTAGGCTGTAACTACTATTCATGTAGGGTAGGCCCTCCCTTCTGACTGCTGGGTAAACTGACTGAGCCATGAAGTCAGACACACTTTTTGCTACTGTAAGATTGTGAATAGTCTCTATTGTTGTTGTTAAATCATTGATTTTAGAAAGAGAGGAAAGGAGAGGGAGAGAGAAAGACAGGGGGAAAGATGGATTTGTTGTCCAATTTATTGATGCCTTCATCAATAAAAGCATCAGTAAATGCGTTCTCATACATGCCCTGACCGGGGATTGAACCCTCAACCTTGGCGTATGTGGATGATGCTCTAACCCACTGAGCAACCTGGCCAGGGCCTTGTGAATGGTGTTGAATGACAGCTTCCACTCTGGCACTTGACTTACATGCCGTGTGGATATCTACCTCTGGTCAACGTAGTGATGGGTTGAGGAGGTGGGTGGTGTGCATTTGACTGTTTGCATCCAACCACTTTCAAACAAAGAGTTGTAAAGCCATGGGAAGTGGGACAGGAGGGGACTGGGAGGTTGGGGTCAGCAACAGGGCCATTCTGCCTGGCTCGCCACTCTTTCCCTCGCCTTTTCCAGAGGAGCTTACTATGGGAATGAAGACGTTCTGTGATTAGCACTGTAGGATGCAGGAGCCACGTGTGGCTGCTGAGAACTTGAAACATGGCTAGTGCATCAGAGACACTGAATTTTACTTCCCTTGATTTAATTTAAACTTTAAATCTAGCCACATGTGGCTCATGGCTACTGTTTCGGCTATATATTATATACGTATACGATCTCTGTATGTATTACAGATTTCTCTCCCCTACTTGTTCTTCTTAAAGAACAAGAGCCTCACTTCCCAAGTAGGTAGGAGTACATTTCCTACTTTAAGGAAGGCGTGGGGTCAAGGAGGTAGTTGAGTGTAAGCTTCACACTGCCTAAGTCTGATGAATGCACCTACCTTCCAGTCCCTTCGTAAATGTGACCCATCTACCTACTCTCCCCAAGCCTCAGTTTGCTCATCTTCAAAATGGGAATGGTAATAATAATGATAATAATAATAATACCCCTGTGGTGTGTCTCTTGTGGAATTGGTGCATGAGTATTGAAGTGCTGAATACAGAGCTAAGCACAAAGCAAGCTCTTGACCATGGTTACGTACAGTAAGGATATGAGTGTGTTTGTCCCAAGGCGATACAACCTCGGGTGGACACCCCTGCTAGTGTAGACAGAGTAGGCAATGAACTTGACATTGCCAGGAGTGTTCTCTTTCCCTGTGCAGTTGATGGAACTGCATGGCAGAGGCTTAACTGGCCTTGGCCACGATGTAAATTCTTTCCATAGCTGCCACTGACCCCAAGGGAAGTGAATTCCACTCAGTTTTGATCCCTAATCAAATAAAAAGCCAAATATTCTCTTGGAAGAGAGAGGCAATTCCATGGTGCAAAGCTCCGGAGTGTTAGGATCTAGCCTCACTGCCTAGTGTAACAACACAGGAAGAAGCAGAAGCTTGGCTTAGAGCCGAGGGGCAGCCTGTGGGCATGTGGCAACTAGAAGCAGACCCACAGGAAGCCAGAGAATTCAGTCCTGACCCAGTCGGCGCTGTCACCACGCAGGAGTTTTCTCTGTCCTATAAAGGTCAGGGAGCCACCAGACCAGCAAAGACTGAAGATAAGAACTTCCCAAGAGACCCCTTTCTCTGCCTTCATTGTCTAAAAATCAAAAGCACTCCGTGGATAATGGCAGAGGACGTCAACGTTTTGTGTGGCTTTTCTTGACCGAGCTGGCCTACGGTATGCCAAAAACTTACTCAGTGTACATCAGTATGGGGATCGGGTGTCCGTGGGAGAAGGGGTCCCACTCATAGGTTAGGTGGAAGCAGGTTTCTTGCTACACTTCTCATCCCATCTTTGCTCTCTGCCCCTCTCCCTGTGTGTTTCAGAATCACCACGACCGCGGCGTGCATGATGGACCTGAGAAGGTACCCCTTGGACGAGCAGAACTGCACCCTGGAAATCGAAAGCTGTGCGTATCTCTGTTTCTGTTCTTCATCCGTATTGTATTTTAGGCCATCTTGTTCTTTGACATTTTCGGCAAGACCTGAATCAATTTCTTGACATAGTTTTTAAGTATCTTAAAAATAAAAGGTTTAATCTTTCACTCTGCAATAGAAGAGTTCCCCATTATGCCCTGGCTCGTGGGACTCGGTTGGAGCATCATCCTATGCACTAAAAGGTTGAGGGTTCGATTCCAGGTCAGGGCACACACCTAGGTTGCAGGTTCAATACCCAGTCAGGGCGCATACAGGAGGCAGTCAACCTGTGTCTCTCTCTCACATCAGTCTCTCTCTCCCTCCCTCCCTTCCTCTTTCTCTAAAACCAATAAACATAAAAAACAAGAGTTCTTCATTCTAATCTGATTAAGAGAGTCTGACAAGGGCCACCCATCTCAGACCTCTCCGTGAGCAGAGAGTAAGAGAGTAAACACTGAGACAATTTTGTCACAATATGCTTCATCACGCATGAGTGGCTGCCCTCCTGGGATCCTGGGCAGTTGGAGTAAAACTCATTTTCCATCAGGAGCTCAGCTTCACAAGCGCGCTGTTGTTGCGTCTCGGCCATTTCCTTGCATTGGGAGAGTATTCGGTGCGCGGCTGGCACCTCAGTGCGGAGCGCTCCTGTGTGAGGGGCCGTCTGTGTTATTGAACAGCCACGCCCCCCAACTCCCTGAACTCCGTGTCCGGCGGATCTGGAGGACACTGCTGTTGTTAGTAATTCCAGCCAACCATGCATAGGTTTACAATTAGTCTCCACTGGATTTTGGCTTGTCAGTCTTCATATTGATGATTTTTTTTCCAGTGGATGGCAAATGAGCGACTTGCCAATGTCTCTGGACGCATTTGTGGTGAGCAGTTAATGTCTTTGGGAAGTTGGCTTGGCGACTAGGGTTCAGATCCCTGTGGAGCCGGCCCCACGGTGCCCTGGCTTCCACGCCACATCTGTGTCATGGTTTCTGAGAATGGTGTTTTCACAGCGTGAGGCACGTGGAATTGGGGCCCGTGATCTGTGAGGGAATCATCTGGGGGAATTCAGGGTGGAGGACAGATGCTCACGGAAAGACGATAATCGCCCAGTAGCGGAAGGACCACCCTGGGAAGTTAAATGGATTCCGTGTGGCAGGAGGGCACAGCACCCCTTGAGCTGATGAGTTTCAGGAAGGCAAATTTGGGGTCCAGGTAAGAAAGCAGCTGCCACTGGGACTTGGAACTGACAGTGAGTAACTGAAAGGAGTAGATTCAGTGACTGTGATATCTGAGCCAAGGTGGAGGATGGGCAGGAAGGTCTATTGTAAAAGGGACTGATTTCCTCAGTGTGTGTGAGCTGCGTGTCTTGGAAGAGTCCATGCTTCAAGCACTTGAGTGGAAGAAGGAATTCTCCCGATTTTCTGATGATTTGACTACAAACAAGTGTGAAAGGTTTTTTGTAAGTTAAGATGCAAACGTGGGGAAGGGGAAGCCTCGAGGATTTGAAGAATGTCCTGTGGGCGATTGTGCTGGTCCATGCCCCAGAGGCCAGGGGGCACGCGGGGCTGGGAGAAGAGGGAGAGGAACTGGATGCACACGGTAGTGGGGGCGGGAGGGGCTATAGATTCTTGAGGTCCTTGTAAGGAGTTTGAGCTTTTTTGCTAGTTGCACTGGGAAAGATTTGAAGGTTTTATGCAGAGGAGAGGCCTGGTAATGTGTGGGTTTTATTAACTAGTGTCCTGCCCTCAAGGTGAGAATGGAATATGAGGAAGTCGGACGGAAGGTAGGAGGCAGAGGTGTGACCACCGTGATCCCGGGGCTGGAAGAGCAGATGGGACTGGGAGATGGCATGAGCCGTGGGGAGTGGCCAGCCACCCCCTAGGCTGGAGCTGTTTGTCACTCATCAAATATTGCGTGTCTGCCTTTGCTCAGTATATATGGTCCGATCAGAGAGTCCTTTACAGTGGCAAGGCATTTTCCCCCCTGTGTGCGCTGTAATCGACCTTACTGACAAAACTGACCTCATTCTCCAGAAGACTCCTGGGTGGGACAGGTGATGTCAGGCTTTATCGTCCTATTTATACGCATTCTCCAGAAGCACCAAACGTGAGCTGTGTCAGGAGCGAGGAGGTGGAGCTCTACTCTGTCAATGGCCGCTCCAAACGAGACCTTGTGACGATCTCCAAAGGCCAAGGGAGTCCCAATAAAAGGCATTTCTAAGGATGGTCACCTCATGGAAAGATCCAGAAATGCCGAGAACACTACTTTTGCTCAGAGAGCTTCGGATGTTACCCAGCATCAATTGGTTAAATTCACCCTCAGTGTTTTAGTTTTTCAGTAGCTTTTGAGAAGTCTCCTTTCCAGAATCCTTCATGCTTATGTTCTCACCTTGTCTTACAACCATCTTACCAGGGTTCTTATGTTTTCAGTTCATCTGGGTGCAACGTCCAGGCGAGCTCTACAATGGCTGTGAGAACAGAATTCTGGTTAGAACATTGAGTCTTCCTAGTGTTCGTACTTTTCAACACCAACCTGTTCTAATTTTTTTAATCTTCACCTGAGGATATGTTTTATTGATTGTAGAAAGAGGAAGGGAGAGAAAGAGAGAGAAACATCGGTGTGAGACAGAAACATCAATCAATTGCCTCCTGTATGCACCCTGACAGGAGATCAAACCCACAACCTAAGTAT
Source organism: Trachops cirrhosus (assembly GCA_028533065.1). Lineage (NCBI taxonomy): Eukaryota > Metazoa > Chordata > Mammalia > Chiroptera > Phyllostomidae > Trachops > Trachops cirrhosus. Next base: position 48,820,252 of record CM052550.1, read on the forward strand.
GTGCCCTGACCAGGAATCGAACCTGTGACCTTTTAGTGTATAGGTTGACACTCCAACCAACTGAGCCACCCGAGCAGGGCAACATCAGCATGTTCTAAATCAACACTGAGATACTTGAAAGTTAGTTCTTGGAAGACCCTTCTCAAAAATTAGCATATCAAATAAATCTATCAAAATACGGGCGAGCTCTTCCTTCTGTTTCCCTGGCAACAGTGTCTTGAACCCGTGCATAGATAAGATGATGCTTCATTTCCACCCTGTCCCTGCTTCTCTCTCCTGGCAGATGGCTACACCACAGACGACATTGAATTCTACTGGCGCGGTGGCGATAAGGCTGTGACTGGAGTGGAGAGGATTGAGCTTCCTCAGTTCTCCATCGTGGAACATCGCCTGGTCTCGAGGAATGTCGTCTTTGCCACAGGTGAGCCCTGCGTCCGCTCCCATGCCCTGGGGACACTGACCGCCTGGGCCATGGTGGTCCCCTTATGAAACACCCTGCAAGGGACTCCCGCCACTGGGTCATCCACCACAGTGCCGTCATCAATAATTCGTCGTGGTAGGTGTCCCTTTTCTCTGTCTCCGAAGGGGACTGGTGAGCTTTGATGGGTAGGCAGTCTCTGGACAACGAGATGCTCCCTGGGGCCGGTTATTGAGAAGTTCAAAGACCAAAGGTGAACTCAGTCAACCCACATTTGGTAACTTAAGTTACTGCTCATTCTGGGCAGACAGGAGGCCACCCCTGGCCTTGGAGGCAGGAAGGAAGGAAGGGGAGAGAGGAGGACCTGGGTCAGTGGGTGCTGTTCTCCCAGAAGTCAAAGATCTCTCCCCACTTCTGGGCTAGAAGTCAGCCTTGGGGGTCCAGGAACTTGAACTTGGAACAGCCTCCTTTAGACTCTTTAGACACGGTCATCTGCTGCTAATACGATCGGGTTACGGCCACCCCAGCCTGGGGCTCATTGCCATCTTTGTTTCAGCTGTCTGAAGACCGAGAAGGTATGCGCTCTCCTTTTCTGTTCTTGCCGAGGTTTTATTAAATTCCAGCTGCGTGTGTTCCCCAGTGTGCCCGGCCCTCTCTGTGTTTGTACTCGATGCTGTGTGTCGTAGCTGAGATAAACAAAAGCGCCAAACTGTAAGACATCATAAAGACCACAGACTCTCGGTTCGGATGCTCAGGGACAGCGAAGCTGGCACCTCCCACCCCCGATTCCTTCTGTCATTATAGCTTCAACAAGAACCACTGGGGGCAGGGCATTAGCACCAATTCACCACACATACTTTTAAAATATACTCGATAACAAAACTCTTAGATTATACATCCTTGTGCACAGAAGGCTTCGTAGAGGAAGGAAAAGGAGAGGAAGAGGGGACTGGCATTGATCGAGAGTATGTTTTGGGCCGGAGAATGTATTTGGTACTTGATATAAATACACAGGTAGTCAGTATTCTTTTTTGCTTTATAACAGATTTATTGAAATATCATTTACATACCCTATCCTTCACCCACTTAAAGTGTGCGATTCGATGTTTTCAGTTCAGTTACACAGGGATGTGACCATGACCACCGTCAATTTCAGAATATTTCCAACACCCCAAAATGAAACCCTGTACCTCATTAGTGGTCACTCTCCCCCAGTCTGCCTCCCCTAACCCTGGGCAACTACTCATCTAAGTCTATTTGTGTGGATTTGCCTATTCTGTAGATTTCATGTCAATGGAACCAGGCCCTGTATGCGGCCGGGGGGTGCTTTGTGACTGGCTTGTCTCACTTAGCACAATGTTTTCAAGGCTCATCCAAGTTGCAGCAGGAGTCGCTACTTCATTCTTTTTTGTTGCTGTGTAATATTCCATTGCATACATATAGCCTATTTTGTTAACCGTCTGTGGATTGATGAAAATGAGTCTGTTTGCAGCTCTTGGCTATTAGGAATAAGGGTGCTGTGAGCATTCACGTACAGGTTTTTCTGTGGATATGTTTTCATTTCTCTTAGGCACATACTTAGGTTTGAAATTGCTGGGTCATATGGTGACTATGTTTAATCTTTTGAGGAACTGCCAAACCATTTTACAACCACTGGACACGCCCACAAGCAATGTATGAGGGTTTCAGTTTCTCCACATCTTCACCAACACTTGTTATTGTCTATCTTTCTTTTTTATCCTCACTGGAGGACATTTTTTCATTGCTTTTAGAGAGAAAGGAAAAGAGGGAGAGGGATAGAGAGAGAAAAACATCAATGTGAGAGAGAAACATCCACTTGGTTGACTTAGTTGCCTTCTGTACGTGCCCCAACTGGAGACCGAACCCACAACCTGGGTACGTGTCCTGACCAGGAATTAAATCCACAACATTTTGATCTATGGGATGATACTCCAGCCAGGGCTGTTTGACAGTGATCACCGTAGGCTGAAGTGGTACCTCGCCATGGTTGTGATGTGCTTTCCCTACTGTGTAACGATATTGAAGCATCTTTTCTAGGGCTCATTGGCTATTTGTCTTATCTTCGTTGGAAATGTCTATTCAGATGCTTCATCCATTTGTGGGTTGGACTATCTGTGTTTTTTAAACCTTCTTTCTATACTCTACATACAATTTCCTTATCAGATACACAATTTGCAAATATTTTCTCCCATCCTGAAGGTTTTCTTTTCACGTTCTTGCAGAATAATAGCTTGTGATTTTGATGAAATGTCCTTTATCTATTTTTTCCACCCATGATATTCTTGTCCTGATTTCATACATGAGGGTATTTCCAAAACAATATCCCAAATCAATCATGGGAGTGAACTTGGACGGGTCCAGCGCCCCTGCTGTTTGCCCCAGAGTCACGTGGTACAGCCTGCAGGTTTTACTGTGAGGACCAGAAAGAGAACCATCGCTTGGTTCAGATGACCTGTGAAAAAACTTCCTGAGCTCCAGCCCTGTTTTTCCTCTTCTCTCTGTGCTGTTGTATATATCTCTCTTTCATCATGGATTTTTTAGAACACATAATAACTAAGATGACTATTCATAAGAGTGAGAAAAGAATTTTGGGTTGTATTATAAGGTAAAAAGGTAGATTATAGTCCTGGCTGGTGCCTCAGTTGGTTGGAGCTTTGTCCCATATGCCAAAAGGTTGTGAGTTCGATCCCCAGTCAGGCTACATACTGAGGTTGCAGGGTTCGATCACTGGTCATGGCGTGTACAGGAGGCAACCGATCAATGTTTCTCTCTCACATTGATGTTTCTCTCTCTCTCTCTTCTCTCTGTGAAACCAATGAACACATCCTCGAGTGAGGATTTTCTTAAATAGGCAGATCATAAATGAATGAGGCAGTATGATAAAAACCGCAGAGCAGCGCCAAGAGCTCTCGAAGCTTCTTAGGTGCTGCTGGGAGAGCCGCCCATGGGGCTGCCTTGAAGGGGGAGTCACCCATATATATAGGTCAGCTCTGCAGTTGTGAAAATATCAGCTCATTACTTTATAGATGCATCTGAGTGGCTCTTACCCCTCTGCAAAGGTGACATGATGCTGTATGCCTGCATCTTTATGAGTTCTTCAACGACATCAATGCCTTAGAGAGCAATATTAATTTAGGCTGGATGAGAGGCCCGGAGCCCCATTTTTGGCCCTGACTTCTAGTGCATCTGGGGAGAAAGCGTTGGACTCAGCACCTTCAGTTGCAAACACTGCGAGGAAGCCCGGAGTTGGAATGACGCCCTGGTGCTCAGGGACTGTCCCTGTCTGTTGGCTCAGCATCTGCTCAGAAACCGGACCGCATCTGCATTGGCGTGCAGGCTGCGGGGTTTCTGTGCCTTTCTGCTGTCATTTTAATGCTTCTATGGCTATTTTGAAGGGTGTGTCTTGGGACAGCTGACTCACCACTTTTGGACTCTAAATGATTAGCTGCTAGCTGGGAACACTGGGGAGTTCCGCCCAGAGACACAGCAGACATGATGGAATTCTTCTAGCAATGCAACGAAAAGGCTTTTCTAGGTTCATTCGATGGTGAAAGGCTTTGTTCAGATTAAGTCTTGATGTCACTGAGAATTCTGATTTTGTTAACATGCCGAGGTCTCTGGCTCATGGTAACTTGAAACACAGCCAATGATGGCCCCGGCATTTAGCTAGGCATTACGGTACATGAACAACTCATTACTTCACCAACACTGCCTTGGGGACTGTCTGATTTACCAAGAAAGATCTTACCTTGGTAAATACTAATAATTGTCATTTCAATGAGAACATAACTCAAGAGGAGAATCACTTACATTCGGAGGGAAGAAGAAGAAAGGACTCACAGGAGATGTGGCATGCGACCAAGACCCTGGAGGATGGATAAGGGGAGACATTTCTTAAGGAGGGAAGCGGGGGTGTGAGTCAGCAGAAGCAGGGAATGTGGACAATGACTTTGAGACAGTGGGGATGCTCTTTGGCTAGCAAATGTGCTGAATGCAGACACCGTGGTGGAATATGAAATTGGAGTTGATTTGGAAAAACATTTTGCAGAAACTGAAATTCCTGGATGAGTGTTGGCCCTTTCTGGGAAGCATGGGGCCAGAATATTTGGAGCTTGGGATGGCAGGGGGTGTGTGCTGGGGTCCTGGAAGGTGTGGAAGGAGCTGGCCACGCCCACCATGAGGCTCCGCCCAGCTCAATGGCAGAGCCTGCCAGTCACCTGCCTACGCGTGGAATATAAACCACAGAATGTGTCAGATCTCTGTCAAGGAGGCTTTGTTCCACGGATGGTGTTGGAGAAATTGCTGAGCTGATTATAAAACAAAAATCAATGCTCACGTTCAATTGATAGCAAACACTAAAATATTTGCCAACTCTCAAAATAGGTTTTTGGTGGTTAGATCTCTATTGTGAGCTTGCATAAGCCGGAAAGGAAGCTTGGAAATAACAACAACAACAAAAATGGAATGATAGGCTCAACTACATACAAGAATTTAAGTATTTATGTACCTTCCACTCAAGCCATTATAAGTTCTGAAATGAACAACTGGGAAAATTTTTACACAGAATATAAACAAGGACTATTATTGAAAGTACTTAAGTGAATATGGGAAAAACAGCAAGAGAGGAGAAAAATGAGTAAATAGTGTAATCAGATCATGTATGAGATTAAATACAGAGGAAAAACAAACATTTAGGAAGTATTCAACCAGAGTATTCATTCAGAGAAAGGACAGATTTTTCCCATGGAAATCAACAGCGGTTCTTTTTAAGAAATACATGCAAGTTTACCGGGTGAGATAGGCCCTTCTGTGAAGTGCACACAGAGGATTGCACACAGATGTGGTTTTTTCTCAAAATAATTTGGCAATACATGTGAAGAGCCTCGAACATTGGCTCAGTAATTCCTCTTTGGCATATTCATCCTAAGGAAATAAGTCTAAATATAGCAAAAGCAGTCTACTCAACAATATTCTTAAGAGTATTATGTATAATCTTGCAAAAATGGAAATAACCTAAAGTTACAGCATTGAGAGAAATGTGTTTATAAACTATAGAGGACACATGTACATATTGACATGTGTGTAATGTAGACATGTGTGTGCACATTTGGAGAACTTTGAATGGCAATATGCTTACAAATAATTTGTGATGAGTATGAAACATTTTTGTTAGAATGACAGTATGATGTATGTGTTGGATCAGAGCCATGTAAGGAAACTACACACACACACAGGTTTTACACACAAGGGCTCACACATGAACACACTGGTTTACACATACAGGCTCACACACAGGTTTATACACACAGGCTCATGCATGCACACACAGGCTGACATACAGAGCTCAGACTCACACACAGGCTCATATGCACACACATGTGCATGCACAGGTTTCAGGTTTACACACACAGGCTCACACACACACACAAGCTCATGCACAGGTTCATGTGCATACACATGCATGCACATATATTTACACACACAGGCTCACACACACCTAGGCCAGAGAAAACTCCCCAGGTGACCAGCCCTGAAATGCTGGGTGCCTCCACTGATTTCAAGTTTCCTTCATGTCATTCTGGCTGAAAATGGGATTGATGCTAAAGCAGGAGTGTGGACCTAAAAGTCCTCTTCTGCACAGAATTCATTATCACCTGAGTGAATCAGACAGCCAAAGGAAAGAACAGAAAGACTGCCACAGAAAGGGCCATGCAGTGAAGTTGGGGACCTGTGTATAGGTGGGGGCAGGAGAAGAGAGGCCTGCCAGACTTGGGTAGAAGGAGGGTACTGAAGGCAAGGTCTCCGCTAGGGTCAGTGATATCAGGCAGAGAGCTCTTTTCATTAGGGAGCACGGGAGGGAGAGCCTGGGAAGTTGATTGGAGGAGCCCATTGGGTTTTCACCAGTTGACCTTCAATCAGCTCCATCAGAGTCTTGAGAAGCTGAGAGGCTCGGGCTGGAAAAAGTGCACTATTGCAGCAGGGAGGAGAAGATGCAGGCTCAACTTGCCTTGCTCCAAGAAAAGCAAATCAAACAGGAAAGGCCAATGCAAAAGTCAACATGGCATCATCCAGGGACTTGCTCCTCATGCTGCAGTGGTGGTGCTTGTTGGTTCCCAGGGACACACACATCACATTGGCACTGGGACTCACACACCAGGGAGCAGATGACATGCTTCTCCCCAGGAAGCCCGCCATGCCCGTGCTGTGGTTGGAGCAGAGCATGTCAGTGTAGCTGCTTCCTTCTGGGAGGTTGGACCTTCTTCTGTGCACAACCCCTCAGCTCTTGGGGTGCCCCTGAGTGATCCCAGTCAGTCCAGCATCAGTGCCTCAACACCTGTGTAGAGTCACACATCTGTGCACCCTGTCACTCTGGATGGGCCGCTAGGTGACAACTTACAAAAACCATTTGGCTCAATAAAACCTTGAACCAAGTCTCCCTGTCCATACAGAGAACAGTACAGTGATTCATTGAAAAATAAATATTTGCCATGATGTGTGTTCGAAGCTAAAAATCTTTCCAAAGTTTGCCAGCGGTAGTCCTCAGCTGAGCATCCTGCCTTAGTAAACTATCATCATCATTACCTTATAAATAGACTGGAAGATGGTCCCCACCCAGCTCTGCCCTCAACACCGGCAGGCATGCAGAAGCGAATGGTATGGCTGGGGACCACGCCTTGGTTCATGGGCTTCTCAAATGCGCGCTGTTGACCCATGGAAGTCAAGGCAAACGCGTGTCTGCCGTGCATCCTGGGCAGTAACCTCTGTCTGTTTCTACAGGTGCCTACCCTCGGCTCTCACTGAGCTTTCGGTTGAAGAGGAATATTGGATACTTCATTCTGCAGACGTACATGCCCTCGATACTCATCACCATCCTCTCGTGGGTGTCCTTCTGGATCAATTATGATGCATCTGCGGCTAGAGTTGCCCTTGGTACGTGCTGTTTGAAAGGGATACCCAAACTGGGAAGGCACCATGTCATTAGGGCATCAGGGAGTTCAAAGGCCACAGTTCAACGACTGTGTCCATCACGACACCAGGCTAACCCGCAGTGCCACTTTCCATCCTGAAGCACTCATTTCACGCACGATTGCTTTGATGTGCTGTTAATTTAATTATCAGGCTCCAATGTGAATTTGCATGCCCACGCCAGGGAAAATATGCTCGCTGAATATTTGCATAATAAAACTATTTTTGACACCAAGTTTAAAGCAAGGATTAGCATCTCCTGTTCAGGGTTATTCTGTGGCCCAGAAAGGAGACATAGTTAATTGGGCATTCTTCTTCTTTTTTAAGTCAGAAAAATAGTCAAATATTATAGCATGTAATTGGAATTACACAATTTAATGGGCATTAACATATGTGATTAGATTCTAGGGGATTCTCGAGAGCTGGTGGTCTTTTCTAGTGACTGTTTGATTATTTGACAATTATCAACTGATATACAATAAGTTCCCATGTTATTCCTCATACATATTAATGATTGAGAGAAGGCTTATATTTTCAGAAAGATTATTCTCTACTCAGCTAATTATTGTGAAAATGTATGGGCAAAGTAAACATTCAGATACATTTCGGGTAAGTTCAGAACTGAAGAGCAAGTATTGTAGTCCCTCACTTCTTTTTGGGGGGGTGGTAAATTTAATTCCTGAAAGTAGAATTATCAATAGTACTTTTTAAAATTGGTTGAAACCAATGAATACATTTGCTGGTAAGTCAGCTCACAGAGAAGTATGAGAATTCAGGGTCCCAGTTTTCCCTCTTTCTTCCTTTTGCTGTTCATTGTCTTTTCCCAGGATTTGAGTTGGTTAAGCTTTTTTTCCCGGGAGACTGTGTGTGCATGTGTGCAAATGAGTGTGCCCTTTTAGATGCATAGGTATGTGCATTTGCACAGTCAGATTAAAGATGAGGTGTTTGCCCTGGTCGGGTATTGTCCCGATACACCAAGGTTGTGGGTTCAATCCCCCCAATCAGGGCGCATACAAGAAACAACCAGTGAATGCATTAGTAAGTGGAACAGGAAATAGATGTTCTCTATCTATCTATCTATCTCTATCTCTATCTCTCAAATTAATTAAAAATTTTACTTAAAAAGATAAGATATTTTTCTCATGAAATACACATGATGATGACCTAAGACACTCAGATAGCTATTTCTAAAGATGTTAGTTGAATTTGAAAATCACTTTGTTAGGTGACTGGATAAAGCAGATGTGGCACATATATGATGGGACAGCACTCAGCCATCAGAAGAGACAACACACTGCCACTTGTGACAACACAGTGGACCTTGAGGATACCCCGCTAAGCGAAATGAGTCAGACAGGAAAAGTTAAGAACCATATGATTTCACTCAGATGTGGGATATGAAACTGAAAGCAACAAATGAACAAACAGGAAAAACAAACACACAAAAACTCATAGACACAGACAACAGTATGGGGGTGACCAGAGGGATGGAGTGGGGGTGTGAGGAAGGTAAAGGGGGTCAAAGATATGGAGTCAGAAGGAGACTTGACTTTAGGTCAAGTGTGTGGGCACACAGTGCAATATACAGATGATGTATTGTAGAAATGTACCCTTGAAACCTGTATCATCTTATTAAACAAGGTCACCCCAATAAATTTAATTAAAAGAAAAACGCTTGGAGAAGAAAGTATCAAAGAGCTGAACATAATGTACTAACTGTTATATACAGGGTCAGGCACAAATAACGCCCCCTTTTTATTACAAAATCTTCTATTACAAAATCATAAGCATGTCCTCCTGTAACATAACAAGCTCACACTCAAGCACACCATGGGGCATTTTAGGTGACATGTTCAAATTGCTGTCCACCTTGTGCGAGACATTCACGTTCCCTACTGATGACACTCCATGGCCTTCCTTCTGCTGGACCCTGTATTTCTAATGCATATAGTACTATATTAATCTTTGTTAAACTATCTTCTCTTCTTCTCACCTGGAAGAGTCGGAGCTGAAATGAATTTGTAGGGGCAGATATAGATTTTGCAGAGCTATTCACTTAGACAATTTCAGGTGGCTCTTTTAAAAAAGGAATAAAAAATACAGAAATGCAAACGCACAGGATAGTCCCCACCCCCAGCCTGGACAACGTCCGTGACCTGAAGCTGAAGCTTCGTGAGCTTCATAGTGAACTGGCCCCAGAGTTTTTTGTTATTGTTGAGATAATTAGAAATATGAGCACCAGAGACCCATAATTATCTGCATCCGTAGGAGTGAGGTGCTCTGAAAATGCACATTTTTAAATTTTCTCAATATAAAAATTCTATAGCTCCTTAATGATCAAACATTGTCTTCTACAATCATTAAAGGGATAGTCTCTCTGAAGTGGGTTGTAATAAACCCAACCTCGTTACACTGCATGAAAGTAGATATCTTTTTTTAATTGCACTTATTGGGGTGACGCTGGTTAACAACATTATATAGGTTTCAGGTGTACCGTTCTACCACACATCATCATTGTACTGTACTGTGTGTTCACCTCCCCAAGTCCAGTCTCCCTACATCACCATTTATCCCCCCTTCACCCCCTTCTACCCATCCCCACCCTCCTTTCCCTCTGGTGATCGCTGCACTATTGTTTGTCTATGAATTTGATTTATTTTTTTTCTCAATCCCTTCACCTTTTTCACTCAGCCCCCAGCCCTCCTCCCCTCTGACAGCTGTCCATCTGTCCTCTGTATCCATGACTCTGTCTCTATTTAGTTTGTTAGTTCGGTCTGTTCATTAGATTCTACGCATGAGTGAAATCATATGGTGCTTGTTTTTCTCTGACTGGCTCATTTCACTCAGCACAAAAATCTCCAGGCTCGTCCATGTTATCGCAAAGCGTAAGATTTCTTTCTCTCTTATGGCCAAGTCGTATTCCATTTTGTCACTTTTTTTAATCCTCACCTGAATATATGTTTACTGATTTTAGAGGAAGGGAGGAGAGAGGGGTGGGGAGAGAGAGATGAAAGAGAAACATTGATCAGTTGGTCTGGTACGTACCCCAGCCGGAGACGAAACCTGCAACCCAGGCATGTGCCCTGATCGGGGATAGAACTTGTGACCTTTCAGTCCACAGGATGACGCTCCCTCCAACCTACTGAGCCACACCAGCCAGGGCCTGCTCTGTACCTTTTTAGGGGGAATATGGTCATGCTTTTGGAGGTCTTCATTTGGAGAAATTCCTCCCACCACACTCACAGCCTTGGAAATGATCAATGCATCTCATTTTTTAATTTTTTATTTATCGATTTTTAGAGACAGAGAGAAAGAAGGGAAAGAGAGGGAGATCTATTTGTTGTTTCGCTTATTAACACATTCATTGGTTGTTTCATTGGTTGTTTCTTGTACGTGCCCTGACCTGGGATCAAACCCGCATCTTTGGTGTATCGGAAGTATGCTCTAACCAACTGAGCTACCCGGCCAGGGCCCTGCAGCTTTTTGTTAAACACGGTCTTAATCGTTCAAGTCTACATGGACAGGTGCTCAGCAGAGGCCCCCCAATGGCACTGTCCCTCCAGCTTGGGGCGCTGCCAGAGCTGGGGTTGCCTGGGCTTGTCTTTCTGCTGCGAACATTGGTTCTCACCCAGCTGAGCTGCCCCACCATCTGTGAGCCTCCGAATATTATGCTTCTGCTGCCCAGGGTGTGGCCCCAGCTGCACTGACCTGCTAGTGTCAGAAGCCACCAGACTGCAAAGTGGGCGGCTGTAATCGGGTGTTTTTTCTCAAAATCCAGGCATCCCCTCACCCGTGAAGAATAGCATCCGTCCTTCTAAAAGCAAAATGGACGCTAACAATTGAGGCCACGGGGTTTTGATCACGAAGAAGAGAACCAAGACAGCTTCTGATTCAATGATGCAAATTATACTCGTTTGTGTATCAGTCACCTTTATCAATGCAGTTTTTCAAACACAATGTTTCATGAGCATAATCTCAGTGAGAAATGATTTGAGGCTGAGAGTCAGTAGAAAGACTTCACAGCTTGGTCCAGAGCACGCAGGAGGTTCCGCCCAGCCACATCGGACGGGTCCCCCCATGGCGAGGCTACTCAGAAACCAGAGGCGGTGAAGGCATTTATCTTTCTGTGATGATGGTGATAACTGTGATTGACAATGCAAACCTATCCGCACATCACACTGCTTCTCGGGCTTTGCCTGTACCCTTCCCAACAGCCCTACAAAGAGAGTCCAAACTTTTGGGGTCTCTGGGCCATGCTGGAAGAAGCAGTGTTGTCTTGGGCCACACATGAAATACACAAACACTAACGAAAACTGATGAGCCAAAAAAAGGTTTTATATACATTTATGGTTTTGTGTTGGGCCGCATTCATAGCCATCCTGGGCTGCATATGGCCCGCGGGCCATGGGTTGGACACTCCTACGATGATGGCTCTGGACCCTTCTGGTCTCAGAGGTCACACCCCTGGAAAGTGGCAGTGCTGGGCTTTGCGTCTGGCCACGGGCTCCCACACTCCTTGCGGTCCCGGCTGTGACCCAATATCCACCACCCCCTGCAGCATCCAGATACATGGTAGAAGGAATGAGTAAATGCGTCAGCCTCCTGAGCTAAGAGATCATGGGAGCCCAAACTGGAACAGCTGGAGCACCCACCACAGCATCGCCCCGCTGGGCGGCTCCTGGAGCGCGGGCCGATCGATGGGCGCGGGCCTGCGTCCTCACCTGTTCGAGGGCCACATCTACCAGGCTGAGTGCTGGCGAGAACGCCTATTTTGTAGTGCCCGCCCGGCGTTTCCTCATTTATTTGTGAACTCTCATGAGCCCATTGCCATTTTCAGATTTCAGAAGTCCCCAGGGGCCCGTGATGTTATGTTTAAGAAGAATCTTAACCTGTTCAGATGTCGTCAATCTCCACGCATGCCCTCAGCGGTCATGCTGAGCTAGTTTGATTCCCAGTCAGGGCATATGGCTGCGTTGCGGGGCCAGGTCTCCCATAGGGGGCGCATGAGAGGCAACCACACATTGAGGTATCTCTCCCTCTTCCTCCTTCCCTTCTCTCTAAAAAAAAAAAAAAAAAGTCGTTTTCTTTCTCACTGAGCCTCTCTAACGGCCCTACCTCCCCAGCCTTAGATGCCTTCTTAAGTCCTCAGATTCTTCCTAGATTCACTCTTCTTCCCGGAAGTTTTTCACCTGGACACTCCGCGTTTTACATGAAACTCCGGGTGTATTTCAGTTCTTCCAACTTTCGCCAAGAGCACCGTCTCTTCTGCCTCCTTACACCCCTCTCCCTCAGTCTCAGACCCGTTCTGTCTGTGGACTTGCTGAGGCGACGTGGTGCCCAGCAGGGAGGACAGATACCAGAGTCCTGACTCGTGGCTCGAGGTGTGGCCTGCTGCCCAGAGACACACCCTACTCTGTACTGCATTTCCATCACCCAATAATAACCAACCCATTATTTCTTCCTTTTAAAGATTTTATTCATTTATTTTTTGAGAGAGGGGAAGGGAGAGAGAAATAGCAATGTGTGGTTGCCTCTCCCGTGCCTCCTATTGGGGACCTGACCTGTAACCCACGCACGTGCCCTGACTGGGAATCGAACTGGTGACCCTTCGGTTCGCAGGTCGGCACTCAATCCACTGAGCCGCCACATCAGCCAGGGGAAACCCATCATTTCTAGCTGCTTCGCGCTGTTGGAGAAAATCCAAAGGGAAAGTGAACAGCGAGGAACAGAGAGGAGAAGCTTCCGCCGCTCACCCCTGTGTTTCCCTTGCAGGCATCACCACGGTTCTCACCATGACCACCATCAACACGCACCTTCGCGAGACGTTGCCCAAAATCCCTTACGTCAAAGCCATCGACATGTACCTCATGGGCTGCTTCGTCTTCGTGTTCCTGGCCCTGCTGGAGTACGCCTTTGTCAACTACATTTTCTTCGGAAGAGGCCCCCAGAGGCAGAAGAAGCTTGCGGAGAAGACAGCCAAGGCCAAGAACGACCGTTCAAAGAACGAAGGCAACCGGGTAGGCCGTCCACCATCTTGACCACCCATCCATTCCATCCACCCACCCCATCCACCCTGACCCAGGGGCTCATCCATTGCTGGGGTCACTCACGTGACCCTTGAGTAGGTGTTATGTGAAGATGTCAATCATAACCTGAAAGGTCGCCTTTGGCAAGCCACTGAATTTTTTTAAATAATTTATTAAATCTTCACCCAAGAATATGTTTATTGATTTGAGAGAGACAGAGAGAAAGAGAAACATCAATGCGAGAGGAAAACGTCAATCAGTTGCTTCCCATATGCTCCCCAACCAGGGGTCAAATCCACAACCTAGGTATTATGTGTCCTGACCAGGAATTGAACCCACAATCTAATGGCGCTCCAACCAACTGAGCCACCTGGCCAGGGCAAGTCACAGCCAAAATCATTGCAGAATCAGAGAGGCCAAAGCTTCCCAGTTTCCTGCGAAAAGAATAAGACATGTAGATACTGGAATGAATGACACTCTGAGGTGGCACCATGACAAACCTGAAGGGACTCAGCATGGCACTTTCCTGTGGACAGTGTGGGCAGACCCCTCTTTGGTCCCCAGCCAGCGCAGTCTCCTCCTGGTTCAAGGTCCTTAGTGCAAGACAGGAGCAGTGCCCCGCCCTGGGGCTGTCACAGACTGGCCCTGGTCCCAGGACCTGCTGGGGGCAGCAAGACCTGAACAGCAGTGGCCAAGGACTGTGCACTGCTTTCAGATGTCCCGGGACCACACACATACTCCAAAGGAAGGGTAACGTAGCCCCGCTCCCTCCATCCCAGCTCAGCAAGCTCTCCCATCCTTCCAACTACGGAGCAACTTTGCCATTAGATGCCATTTTGGTTTATTTTTTTAAAAAAAGCAATATGTTGTTACAATTATATACAATATCTTAGTGAAAGCACATTATCTTTTCTACATCATTTTCATCTTGGTCTTTCCACGCCTTGCATCCCAGCAAGTCCTCAAAAATATATTTCCAGCCCTGGCCGCTGTGGCTCGGTTGGTTGAGCATCGTCCCATAACCAAAGGGCTGTGGGTTCAGTTCCCGGTCAGGGCACATACCTATGTTGGGGTTTGATCCTCGGTCTGGGTGCACAGGAGGCAACCAATGGATGTTTCTCTCTTGTGTCGATGCTTCTGTCTCTCCCTTCCTCTCTCTCTAAAAATAAAATAAATAAAATCTTTTTTGAAAAAGAGAGAAAGTAAGCTTCATCACACCATTATTGTCTCTGCCACACAGACACACAATGCTATTTTTCCAAATTTTCTCATAACTTAAATTACAAATTTGTTCCCTTTCTTCTTAATGACACCATTTAGAACAGTCAGATTGTGCAAAAGGAATACCTTTTGGGGCGTGAAACATACAATTTTAAACAAAAACCCCAAATCTCTCATATCCATAGAGAAAATTAATGTAATGTAGAAAGAATATATGATAAATCAGATCCAGCAAAAAATTTTAGTTCATCTGTGATCCACCTTTATTGTTTGTTTTTCTGAAAATGTGTTTCTGTTTTCCAACAGTTTTGTTAAAGCCTTTACATGCTCATATGTTTTATGTGTAATTGTAGACCAGCTGTGAAGGTTTGAAGTCAACACAGAAATGCATATTTTTATTTACTTTTTTAAGATTTTATTTCTTTATTTTTAGACAGAGGGGAAGGGAGGGAGAGAAACATCAATGTGTGATTACCTCTCGTGCACCCCCTACTGGGGGCCTGGCCCGAAACCCAGGCATGTGCCCTGACTGGGAATCGAACCAGCCACCCTTTGGTTCACAGGTCAGCACTCAATCCACTGAGCCACACCAGCCAAGGCTATTGATTTATTATTATTATTTTTTAAAGATTTTATTTATTTATCTTTAGAGGGGAAGGGAAGGAGAGAGGGAGAGAAATATCAATGTATGGTTGCTTCCTGTGCATTCCCTACTGGGAACTGGCCTGCAACCCAGGCATGTGCCCTGACTGGAAATCGAACCGTGATTTCCTGGTTCACAGGCCCGTGCTTAATCCACTAATCTACACCAGCCAGGGCTGATTTATTATTATTTTTTACAAATGCATGCTTACTAGTTGGTTTTTCTTTTATTTTTTGCAAGAAAAAATAACCAAATTTAACACATCTGTATGTATGGGAACCCACATACGTGAAAGAGTCAGACCCCACATGCAGGGGAGGTTCAGAGCTAGAAATGATGATCGGAGTCTATAAGACATCCTGAGCTGAGATGGCGTCATGAGCTTTGGGGGCTTCCAAGGGTCATTGCAGGATGATAAAAAGAGACTTGAGTAAGTAGAAGTTTGCTCTGCCCTATCCATGGTTCTCTCTGATCACCTCCCAGGATGGGCAAGGCCCCTGCTTCGGGCTCTTCTAGTGGCACAACTTTCTCTCGAGCCTGTGGCTCAAGTGGCTTTAGCTCAAAACCACGTGCACACCACAAAGGCACACGTTCCAGAAACTTCAGTGCACGTGCGATGCTCTTTAAAGTCCACATTCAAAACTGTGGCTGACTCCCAGACCTAAGAACTTAGTGGTCATTGTAATTAGAAATCAGCCTCCCCCAAACAGCTCACATCACATGATGTGGATGAATGACAGGAAAATGAGAAAATAAACCACAAATGTGATGCAAAACCAAACCGTGGATGGGCCAACATCTTCGCAGGCTCTTCATAACTATCGCCGCTCACGCATTTTCAGTGAGATCTCTGAGGACTGTTGGCCCACGTGGCCTTGGGGTGTCCCCTTGTGTTACAGAGGAGAACCCTGAGGCTGGGGAGACCTGGGGGCACTTAGATGACAGCAGGGACTTGAGCTGTCACCGTCTTTCCTGAGACCACGGGTCACCGTGAGGGATGTCAGCCCTCAGAGGCTATGCAGGCCACCAAGGGCAGATCTGTGCCACCAACAACTGCCTTTGGGACTCTGATTTTGTCGATCCTTATATCCAGCGGTTGTACAATACTCTAACTTGCGGGTTGATTTCAGGAATGCTCGACATGGTCACAGAGTCCCTTACATTCTCCTCCAAACAGCGGTGCCACGTACATCTTGACCTTCGTTTATTGGTGCTTAACCTCTATTTGTTCTGAGTTGTTTCTGTACCCAAGGGCTAGTCGGGCTGCGGTTACGGTCACCGGCCTTGTGATATTTTGCAAGGTGACCAGCTGGTATTTGAATTTCATCAAGTGGCAGAAAGTTGTCATTCTTGCACACTGGACGTTAGTCCTCTTACTAAAGAGCTAGATGCCACCCCCCAAATGACAAATACCTTCTTATTTCTTCTAAAACTAGAGTATTTTACTTACATAGAAGCCTGGAGGTAAAGAGAGAATGAGATCTCTACTGTGTTTTTAGGAAAAAAGAAAAATCCCTCTGATACATTTTGCATGGGATGTTTTTTGAATTTAAATGTTTACACCTGTCAAGGTTATGGAGCAGGAAGAAAACATGTTGAAATCAATGATTCTAATTATAGTAGATTTGAGATACACTCTTCAAACTAGGAAATATTCATGAAATGCTTTAAAATGGCAAGTTATCTACCATTCTATACAGTGTATTTCAGTACTATATTAGACCCACAATCATTTCTATTGGTTTCAATATTTAAATTCCAGCCCTGGCTGGGTAGCTCAGCTGGTTAGAGCATTTTCCTGATTTGCCAAGTTTGCAGGTTCGATCCCCAGTCAGGGCACATATAAGTATCAACCACTGAATGCATGAATAAGTGGAACAACATAACAATTGATGTTTCACTCCTCTCTTTCTCTGTCCCTCTTTCTAAGAAAATCAATAAACAATGTTTTTTAAATATTTAAATTCTAGATGGTAGGAAAACATTGGTATGCATATTTTTGACCCACAATTGGGAATCCCCCCAATCCAAGCGATACTTGTCTCTTCCACTGCAATCGGCACCCCAAACCCCTTCCCTGATCCCCCCACCCGCATTGTTCAAGGGTTAACAGTATCTGTTTAAAATATTTGACTTCTAAGCCTTAACAGATTTTAATAACCCTTTAATTCTTTCAGAAAAAAAATAACCTTTCCATAATTTTGGTGGACATTTTCTACACATTGGTTCTTGTTTAAATGAAAACCGTAAGTTGAAAGGGGCCAAACGGGTTTGCAGTAAGGTCTTACTAATTGGATATACATCCCGTTCCCTCCAGTATTTTCCTCTCCATTGCAAGCATTCACTCACTCGGAGATAGGAGTGATGTAAATTGTACCGGTTCCAGAATCAACAGTGAATGCATCAGTGGAACAAAGCTATCTCTCTCTCTCTCCCTCCCTCCCTCTCTCCTTTTCTCTTTTTCTCCCTCTCTAAAATCAGTAAATAAAAACAAAAATTTAAAGGTAGCCGTAAATATCCAAGGTGCTCGGGGGCACTCTGATTTTGCATGTTGCTGACAGATAGATAGGGACTTGGTCTGGCTTCCCTGAGACTACGTTTCCTTCCTGAGAGTTCAGGGCACAGACTTAGAGCTCCCACCCTGGTCAGTCCCTCCCCAAAAGCATAGAAAGGCAGGGCATCGATTCGTACCAATGGGCCATTACGTGTCAGAAACCCAGCTGTGTTCACTTGACTTCGTCTCATACGCTTTCTTTCCTCTCCTTGGGCACCCCCTGGAATCACCGTAGGCATTATGATCTCTTTGCCTTGGAGTCTCTCTTCCCAGAATCCCTTTCATCTTTGCTCACATCCTTCTTCCCACAAGACTTAAGACGGACGCTCTTTGTGACACTCTGCTTGCTTTTTTTTGCTACTATTGGCTCCCGTTTTGCCTCTGTCACTGCCTACGCCCACCAGTTGGGTTTGTCCCCATTTTCCCATGGGACATGCCCTGCTTCTGAGATGGCAGGTCACATTTCAGGTGGCCACCATGCCTCCTCGACTGCATGGCAGCTGGTGCTTTGCAGCTATCACAGGGCATGGCCTGTGGCTCAGACGAGTAAGTGTCCACGGGAATGTATGTCTATGAACAAGGGGTATTTGCTTCCGGTTGAGTTCCAGTGATGGGGCGATGTTCACTTTCCTTGTTAGAAGTGAAAAAACTCTTTTTCAAGCCAGGGGAATCTCAGTCATTAGAACCATAGAAGGTCATCGCAGTAAACATGTCACAAAATATTCCCTTCTTGTTCTTTAAGAAAGACATTTCTTTTTTTAATATTTATTTATTTTTAGAGAGAGGGGAAGGGAAGGAGAGAGGGAGGGAAACATCAGTGCGTGGTTGCCTCTCATGCACCCCCTACTGGGGATCTGGCCCACAGCCCAGGCACCTGCTGTGACTGGGAATCAAACCTTTTGGTTCGCCTGCCAGTGCTCAGTCCCTGAGCCTCACCAGCTTGGGCAGGGAAAGACATTTCCTTATTTAGGCTTTTATTCTACAGAGTTATCTATCATAATCACCTCGATTTTGATAAAAGCTTTTGACATGGCATTTTTGATAACTAGGGAGGATAGTATTGTAGGTATGTTTTTTAAAAAGTGTTTAAAGGGCAATGGGCAGGTTTTCAATTCTTTTTTAAATCCTCACCCAAGGATGTGTTTATTGATTTTAGACATAGAGGAAGGTGAGGGAGAGAGAGAAACATTGATCAGTCGCCTCTAGTACTCGTCCCGTGACTGGGAATCGAACCCACAACCTTTTGGTGTTCGGAGCAATGCTCCAACCCACTGAGCCACCCTGCCAGGGTGGAATATGCAGATTTTTAGAAATGCAATTGCTGTTCATTTGAAGCTGTGTCCTGCTGTACATCTCCGGGGCAAGGACCTTCTCTGCTCCTGTGTGTGCGGCCCCTCACCTGGCACAGGGCGCGGCACGCAGCAGGTGTGCAGGTGTATTGGCGTGAACAGTCCGGAGGAAGGATCCAGATCCTCCGAGTGCGAGTCCTCAGGGACGAATCCCACTTTCCCCAATGGACAACGGGCTTTTCATCTTATGGTTTTGTTGTATCTAAAACGTTACTTAGAATGTAGAGAAGTTTTTGTGGGGTTTTTTTTTTAAGCTAAATATTTTTGTTTTTTCTACCTCCAGGAAAAGTTACATTCCTCAAAGTTTGTAATCGATCACTTATTGAAAAGAATAAATTTGACATTACTACTTTTTTAAAAAAGCATCTCCCGTCCTGGCCGGTGTGGCTGGTCGGGCATCATCCAGCTAAGCCAAAGGTCGCCAGTTCGATTCCCGGTGAAGACATGTGCCTGGGTTGAGGGGTTCAGTCCCCAGTTGGGGTGCGAAGGAGAAGCAACCGATCGATGATATTTCTTCCTCACATCAGTGTTTCTCTCTCTTTCTCCCTCCCTTCCCTTCTCTCTAAAATAAGTAATTTTTTCTTTAAAAACTGCTGGGAAGGGAGCTTACACACACATCCCACTAGGGACTCTGAGCCTCAGGGCTGCTCTGTTGAAAGTTCAGTAACCAACAAATAAACGGACCATTGGCATGATCATGAAAGGTCTGAAACGACATTTAGCACAGAAATAAATGTTTTTGTTTTCAAGTTCGACTCAAATAGGGAACTTCAGTCTCTCCTAAATATGGGCAGGACCAGGAGGTTGTGCGGGGCAGGCCTGGGTGCCGGAAGGGGGTCGTGCTCCACCATCACGAGCTTCTGCACTGAAACGTGGGTATTTCTACACCATCCGAAAAGGGGACAGCTGACTTCCAAAACCAACAAACAGAAACTGGGAGAGTCATTTCTCTTCAGCCTACAGTTGTGAAAAATGGTTGTAACAGCGAAGTTAATCTCTTGAAAGGCATCTGTCCCTTAATTTTCTCTGTAGTAAGGACATGTATGCATAATGAGAACTTTCCACTTGAAAAAGCCACCCTCCCCCTTATTTTGTCTAATCTGCTCCGTGAGAATGTTTACATCGGGGAAATAAACTCTCTAAACCGCCGCTGAACCTCCAAAGGGGCGTTTCCCACCGCAGCGCAGCCGAGCCCCGGGTTTGACAGGCGCGCCCAGGCCCAGACTCTCCGCGGCGCGCCCGCTCCGTCCGGGGCTCGCTGGGCCAGGTCGGCGCGCCCGCAGGCCGGCTCACGGCTCCTTCTCTCCCCGCAGGTGGACGCGCACGGGAACATCCTGCTGACGTCCCTGGAGGTCCACAACGAAATGAACGAGGTGGCGGGCGGCGTGGGTGAGACGCGGAATTCAGCAATATCCTTCGACCACTCAGGAATCCAGTACAGGAAACAGAGCGTGCCTCGGGAGGGGCACCGGCACTTCGGGGACAGGGGGCTCCCGAGCAAGAAGACCCACCTGCGCAGGAGGTCTTCGCAGCTCAAAATCAAGATCCCCGACCTGACCGACGTGAACGCCATAGACCGGTGGTCCAGGATCGTGTTCCCGTTCACTTTCTCCCTTTTCAACCTGGTTTACTGGCTGTACTATGTTAACTGAGTGACTGTACTTGATTTTTCAAAGACTTCATCTAACACCGAGTGGAATATTACTTTGCCTGTCCAGTTTTTATACCTGTACACACACGCACACACACGCACCTATATACATACGCAATTGTATATATATGTGAACTTTCTCAGCATATATATAAAATACACGTGTATATGAGGATGTATGTGTATATGTTTTTCACACACAGGTGTAAGGGCCCGTGTGTAGGTAAAACAAATACACATACATACATTTTGCAGCCTTGGACAAATTTAACACAGGATGCATATTAAAGAAAGTCATAGTTCTTTTTTTTTTCCTTTTTCATTGAAAGAGACGAGCATTGTCTAACTATTATGCCTTGAGAATGAGGGCGCGAAACATGATGTCATCCCAAACTCTGTCCTTTCTTGTCCTGAGTTAGCCGTTTCAGTTTAAAACTCAGAAGGACGCTCTTTAACCTTCAGAAACTCATCCAGCGCTGTTGATACTTCCAGACCAATCACCCACTTCACACCCTCTCTTTCAGTTTACTAAGCGAAGGCTTTTCGGCTTTCTTGGCGATGGGGTTTCTCTCCTCGGACGTGTGTCTCTGTACTGGTTGTGTGGGTGAGGCCCACCTGCTGTCTTAAACGTAGCTGGCGCCCACGCGGACGCCCGAGCACCCATCCTGGGAAACCCGCTGGCGAACGGACGGCTTCTCCTTGTAAGTACTCCACTGTGCAGTGTCTCTCTGTGTTCACGCCGAGCGGATCGGCTCGCCTGTCCCGTGGGGACTCGGTGGCGACGCGCGGGCGCCACTTCGATCACTGAAAACGTGTCCCACGTCTCCTGTACGGATTTCCGGGCCTGACATTTCACGGGAAACGTAGACGTCTCAGGTTATCTGTTCCTCTGAGGTAAAACCATCTAGGATGACGTTCCCCCTCGTCTTTCCGTCACCGCTCCCTCTTTATAAATAACATTGTATGTTACTCTGAAATATATTTGCATAATATGCATATGTATGTATATTTACCAGATTTCGGTTTTTATGCTCGCTCTCACGGCAGCATGCGATGTCCTATTTTTCTGTGATTGTGACTCCCTTCTGTCATCTAGAATATTCCGATTGAAGCTAAAACACTTCTGTCCCATGTCGGAAACCAAGAAACATCCTCATGCCTTCATTTCCGCATCTGACATGTGTCGTAAGCACATCCAACCGCTCCCGGTCCCATCAGGACACTGCGGGAGGGTGACCGGTCCTCGCCCGCATCACGCACTGACCCATGACCGTTCTCTTGAGGCAAAGGACAGCAGCCCGGCCACACACACTTTCCTTCTGATCCACAGCCTCATCCGTATTTGGACTTTTTAAAGCTCGTTGACACATGACACGGTGCACCGGTTTCATAGACGTAAACTTAACTTACTATTTAGATGAGCTCTTTCTAAAGAAACAAAAAAAGAGATAATATATTTTTTGTAAACAATATTTCTACCACAGGCATCCATACACTGAAACGACTACGTTGTGCAGGCAGACGTCACAGGGAAGTTAAGCGTTTGGAGAGAAAAACACAAAAGCAAGCGATTCCGAAAAGAACTGCTAAATTAGTCCCCAGCTGCCAGTTCTGCCTCACACTCGGTTCCGTCCAGACACCAGAGTCTCACCCACCGGGTTCTCTAAGAGCTGGGACCCGTGGTCTCCATGGAGACGGAGGGACCACCTTCCCGAGGGTGGGCGTGGCCTGGGCTCTCCTGGTGAGCGGACCACCGCTAGGTTTTCCTTTGGTGGCCATAACGACCCTTAATTTATGGAAGTCCGTAAGAGCTCCAAGCGCACCGTCAGGTGAGACGTAGTCCACAAAATCTCACGCTAGAAGCCAGGACCGATGTTCATAAAATCCTTTTCCTTCCTCCATTCCGACCTTTCTTCAACACCTCCCTCCGCCCCCAAATCCTACCCTCTGGTTTGGTTTTGATCTAGAGACTAGCCAGTGATTTATTGGTCTTTGGCTTTCCTTGGACAATTTTTTTCCCCCGTGGGTAACATCGGGGGAGCTTAAAAGTTAAACAGATGGGGAAAAACCTTGTAAGTGGCCTTATCATTAACATGTTAAAGAAACCAAGACATTCGTGACCTTACCCCTTTCAATACTTCAGGTACCTTTTTCTGTCTCCAGTAATTCAAAGAGTGAGCTCCATGTACAGAGGGGGAACCCCGAAATGCAAAGGAACGTGGACGAAATGCAGCCAGTGGTCGATTTCAGTGTACACTTTATACTATCCAGAACTGTGACATGAATTCTTTCTGGCGGAAGAGTGATTCAAACCATGTCTGACGCATAGAGTCGAGGTACCCAAATAGCAAAGGCAGGCACCCCACAGGGCTCCAGACAGCTGCAGAGTCTCCTCCCCCAAGGTTTTCTGGATATAAATTTGCATGGTATAGTTATAATAGCTTTTCAGCTTTTTATATGCTTTTGCCACCAAGACTGGAACCTACCACTTTGTAGACACTGCAATGAAGTTAACATAATAGCTATACTATAAATAGTGTTTGTAACTACACACACACACACACACACACAAATACATACATATATTCTGTACAAAAAAAACAACTTTTTAAGATCATTGGGTATGTGTTTGCTTTACTCCATTGAAGAAGAAAATGACTTTTCTTCTAACGAAATTATTTTATAGCTTCTCCATTTCTAAAAGTTAGGGAGAAATCCCAAGAGGCACAACTCTGACTGCTTCGGCAGGAAAGAGTTGTGTTTGGTTCCTTGTGGTCCCCCAAACCTCTTGTTGCCACACGGTAGTCCCTGGAGCCAGTGGGCGAGCCGGACCGATACTTCTAAACCTGACCTTGGACGTGACTGTCGGGGCAGGGGGTAGGGGGAATGTTACCCACGCCCAGAGCTTTTGCGTAAGGAGAGGAAAACGGAATTTTGCATAGAATGCTCTTTCTTTCTCAACAACGCGACATAATAAAAAGTTAATTTTCTAAGCTAGTCCTGTCTTTCCAAAATGCTTCCAAGGGGCTCCAGATGTACAGGAGAATCTCGTTAGGAGGATTTGCTCGACACGCGAGATAATGAGAGAGCCCGACTCCATGAATCCCCACAAAGATGGATGAGTCACCTGTAAACACAGTGTCACCCTTGTTCTCCGACCCCGGGACTGTAGAGAGGTGTCACTGCCGATCCCACGAGACATTCGCTTCCCTCTGAAGCTGAGGTGAACTAGAAGAGAGGTCACGAGCCTACCCCTGTCGGGCATGACAAGTCCAAGTGCTCCCTCGGTGCCGTGTGTTGCTAACGCCAGCACCCAGGACTTCCCGCGAGGTCAGTCATTCTCGCCGCAGGCACCCCTCCCCTGTCCAGCTCTGGAGTCAGTGTGTTCACCAAGGAGCCCCTCACGTGGGTCCAGGCCTGGTTTCTAAGGGGACAGGCAGGTCACAGCTATAGGTGTTCAGTGTCAGCATCAGGGACACCTTGCCATCAGGGTCTGTCCCACCATGGTGATTTTGAAAAAAGAGAATGGACCCAACTTTGAATCTCCTGGCTCGAAAGAATAACTCCCTCCCTCCACCCATAACTCTTACTTTAACCCTCCACCTGAAAACCAGTCCATGTTATGTGAGCCAAACGGGACAATTGGTGACGTAGCTTGTTTCCTCGTGGCACTGACCCTGGCTCTCCTCTCGGGGACCCATGGGTCAGAGTGACATCGAGGGGCCGAGAGCTGCCCAGGCGGGCTGAATTTCCCCAGGTCACTAGCTAGTGTGCCTTGGATCGATTACCTCTTCTCTACTGCATAGAAGGCGCCATGTTTTCCTGAAACACTCAGCTCCTCACAGCTGGGTAACCAGCGACCCCCCGAGACTGGCTCCCACCCCAGGCCCCTCCCTGGGGCCAGCCCCCCTCCCACGTTCTGTCACCCTGGTCCCACATCCCCACTTCACAAGTCAGTGGGTGTGTTCAAGGTAAGTACAGGATTATTCCAGAAGGAGCAGGCGATAGCTGTCGTGGTCGATGCCCTTGTTGGTCTCATCTCATTGTAAAGATAAAACCCAATTTTGCTTAAGCACATTGATGTAATTTTTTTGGTATTATTTGACATGAAAAAAAACAGCAAAATTGAGTGATAGATACAATATGAAACTTGTTGATGAATGAATTCGAATTTATTAAAAAAGGACTAACTGAGTTAAATGTGAAGTCTGGTTTGTTTGTTTCTTCCTTGGCTGTCTATTGTTGGGGTGGTCTGATGAGTTTCGTTCCAGACCTTGGTGGTGGGGTGGCCTGTTTAGGTGATGCTAGAAGGAAGGACAAGAAGCTTGAAACTGACTGTGGGTGAAGCCGATTGAACCATGACTTGTTAAAAAAAAGTCATTTATTCTGAACTCCAAAGGATAACTAGACACACAGGGATCCAGCTTGTCCCTGTCTTTTTAATAAGGGTTTTAAGAGAGAAATATGTGTATATTAAAGGCCAGGGAACCAACCTACTAACAACCTCTGGCACAGTGGTATTGGTCCTGGCTGTCTAGTCCTTTATTACTGAACAGCCATTTCCCCTGTTCCTTCTCCAGTGAGAATGTAATGAGTGGTACCTTTGGATGGATGCATGATGAATAGACAGATGGATGATGGATGTGTGGATAAATGTGTGGATGTGTAGATGGATGGATGATGGATGTGTGGGTGGATGGATGGATGGATGGGTGATGAATAGACAGATGGATGATGGATGTGTGGATGGATGGATGATGGATGTGTGGATGGATGGATGATGGATGTGTGGATGGATGGATGGATGGATGGATGGATGATGAATAGATAGATGGATGATGGATGTGTGGATGTGTGGATGGGTGATGAATAGATAGATGGATGATGGATGTGTGGATGGATGATGGATGTGTGGATAGATGGATGATGGATGTGTGGATGTGTGGATGGATGATGAATAGACAGATGGATGATGGATGTGTGGATGGATGAATGATGGATGATGGATGTGTGGATGGACGGATGATGGATGTGTGGATGGATGGATGGATGGATGGATGGATGATGAATAGACAGATGATGGATGTGTGGATGGATGGATGATGGATGTGTGGATGGATGGATGATGGATGTGTGGATGGACGGATGATGGATGGGTGATGAGTGAGTAGATAGATGGATAGATGGTTGCACAGATGGATAAATGATGGGTGGGTTGATGGATGAATGGATTAAAGATGGACGGACAGATGAGTGGATGCATGGACAGATGGATGATGGGCAAGTCGACGATGGATGGATAAATGAATACATTCAGATCATCGGACACCTCTCATCAGGCAGACCTTTATTTGCAAGCACCCAGGGAAGCTGCTGACTCACCTGTAAACACTTTAAACTGAGTGCTCCCCCTGTAGTTGTCAGCCTAGAAATGTTTTCAGCCAATTAGTTTTTGATGGTTTACCTTCAAATGTACCCACTGCAAAACCATACAAATTCTTTGGTCATTTACAGGTCCTGCATTCATTCTTTTTCATTCATGTGTTTTCATACTTTTTTGCCCATCCCTGGTCCCCAGACCTTTGCTAAGCCAGGATCATCGCTGTGGGGAATCTCACCTACCTCACCAGGCGGACAGAATATTCACTCAAATGACAAGTTTAAATTGCCAACAACTGCAGAAGAAAAAGTTTTCAAACTTTGGGGTTTTTTAAAGCTTGTTTTAAAAGCATCCTGTTTCCTGGTTGGTGTGGCTCAGTGGATTGAGCTCCGGCCTGTAACCAAAGGATCACTGGTTTGATTCCCAGTCAGGGCACATGCCTGGGTTGTGGGCCAGGTCCCCAGTAGGGAGCGTGCGAGAGGCAACCACATATCGATGTCTCCCTTTCTCTCTCCCTTCCCCTCTCTCTAAAACTAAATAAATTAAAAATCTTTAAAAAGATAAATGTAGACATTTTGCACATCTTGGATTGAGTGTATCCCTATTATTTCACATTTTTTGAATGACATTGTAAATGACCTTTTAAGATTCCAGTTTCTGATGGTTTGCTGCTAGGGTGCACAAATGCAATTGATGTTTGTGTATTGATCTCGGACTTAGTGTGGGTCGCTCTATTTTCTGAACTCTCTTAGAATAGTTTAGATGCCCAGGTATTTACTTTCAACGCTAATTTTGGTGTTTTATTTACTGTGGTCTTTTCTGTATGCAAGTGACTTTTTACTCTGAGACTAGCTGTCCTCTGTGAGACAGCTTCGCTGGGCTTTCTCTGTACCTCCTGTGGTTCTTTCACATCCGGGCGTTTCCTGTAACTGTTCAGACTACATAAGAGGTCTGGGATGTTTCTGGGATGGCAGCAGGAATGTCTTCGTTCGGGGAGAGCAAACAGAGAGTTGACCTAAATGCTGGGACCCCCCGTGCCAGAAGGAGAAAGTCCTTTCTTTCCTGGCATGCTAATATCCTCTGTAGGAGACTAGTTCTTCATGAATAATAATGTTTTTATTTCTTTTTTAAATTTTAATTTATTTTCTTTTAGAGAGAGGGGAATGGAGGGAGAGAGGGAGAGGGGGAGAGAGAAGGAGAGACAGAGACAGAGAGAGAGATCATTTTGTCACTCTGCTTATTGATGCATTCAATGGTTGCTTCCTGCATGTGCCCTGACCGGGGACTGAACCCGCAATCAAGTCGCATCTGGACTAAGTGAGCCACCCTGCCAGGGCCAATATCTGACTTTTAAATGACAGGAAGGATGCAGCTCAAAATTACAGAGGCCACCGTGGGCTGCAATTTAGTCATGGGGCCATACCTCCACAGAAATGAGGATGGAAGTGTCGTCCTTATTCCAGCAATAAATGCAGAGTTTATTCTTATGAAAGAAAGTACAGTTGTAAGGGGACATCTACGGTCTCTGGCATGTTAACGAAATAATCTTTGATCAGGGTGACCATAAAAAATGGAATGTTGTACAAAAATCTGAAATGACTTTGTTACTGAGGAATGACATGGGAAGAGTGAGAAAGAGAGACTGTTTCATTAAAAATACAGACATGGCCCTGGCTGGTGTGGCTCAGTGGACTGAGGGCTGGCCTGTGAACCAAAGGGTCAAGGGTTGGATGCCCAGCCTAGGGCACATGCCTGGGTTACAGGCCAGGTCCCCAGTAGGGGGCGTTGGACAAGCAAACACACATGGATGTTTCTCTCCCTCTCTTCCTCCCTCCCTTCCCCTCTGTCTAAAAATAAATAAATAAAATCTTTAAAAAAATACAAATAAAAATACAGACTTGGCCAGGTGGCTCAGTCGATTGGAGCATTGTCCCACACACCGAAAGAGTGCGAGTTCGATCCCTGGTCAGAAGGAAACCTAGGTTGTCCCTTCCATCCCTGATCCATCGATGTTTCTCTCTCACGTTGATGTCTCTCTCTTTCTCTCTCTCTCACTTCCTCTCTAAGATCAACGGAAATAGCCTCAGGTGAGGATTAAATAAAGTAAATACAAAAGTAGCAAAATTCTATATAACAGACGCTGTGTGGCACATAGCCATTATGGTCAATGATCAAAATAACGGTTTCACAAGCTACAGAGAAGCAAGTGCAGGTTTTGAGAAAGCAGCTGATTTCAAGGCAGCCCAGAAATGTTAGAGAGGTGACGTTTGGTCTCCCCACAAAAGACGAGGCAATGCAGGCTCCTTCAGAAACTAGTAGTGCAAAACACTACTGAATGCAAACTGTAATTTAAAAAAGAATACTTTTTTAAAAAGCTCATTTAGATCACTTAAAATTTTGAGAAAGATCTTTTTATATTCCTTCTCTGCTGTCCTGAAATAGAAGTACATACTAGGGAACGTGGCTCATCAGTGACGACATTTGGGAATCAACTCTCTTTATTTTATTACAAAACCTTAAGAATCAAAACAAAGCAAGTATTGATGCGGTTAGGAAAGAGATTTCATCTGAAGTCCTTATTTTTTTTTGCCTGATTTTGAATATTGACACAGTCCATGGTGTGTGGGGAAAATCTAGCAGCCAGAAGTGTTTATTTTAACTTGAATCATAGTTCACACCTTGGGGGTGATATTGCCATAATGTTTGTCAACTGAGGTAAAATAACCCCCAGGAAATCATTGAATAACCAGAAGAGGTGTCGATATTTAACGTGTATCCTTTTTAGTTACATGCTAAACTAAGTAAAACAATACATTCGTATGCTCACACATAAATTTTAAAAATAAACATTACAAATGATGGCTTATAATCATCCAGTTCTTGGAAATAGAAAGAACTCATTCATCAGACTCATTGCAGGTGCATTGAGAATGAAGTTAAATCATGCCTGGCTGTAAAAGGGAAAGAAAAACAAATTTCTCCAGCTTTTCTTTAGCTCTGCAAAGGTATTACAGAATTATGCCAGAACCTCTGATGAACCTAAAGGCACCTGGACTCAAAATCACTTTCTAGTTACATAACCTTGGAGAAGTGGCCTCTCTGGGGTTCAGCTGTCTCTGGGACACCGTGGTGACAATTTTATCTCATAATGACAGGAGATCATTGAACTGGGGACTGGCATTTCCCATCCCTCGCTTCCCCCTCTACGGAATTACACCAATATCATCAGTAGATTATCACGCTGCAGTAAAAAAATCAGAAAGCCCAATGTCTCAGGACACGAACATTTAGTTTTCCCTCGACTGGCTCCCAGGTGATGGGAGATGCCGTAGATGAGGGGGTTTTCAGCTGGCCTTTGTCCTAGACTGTGGTCCCCACCTGACGCAGCTCTGGTCCCAGGTCTCCTAAGGGGCTCCCGGAAGCCGTGGGTTACAACAGGTAAGCCAGATTGCTTCCCCCCCAGCTCCCTGGCCGGTGGGGGGCTTCCCCAGGACCTTGACAGCCGCCTTCTTCTCAGCGCGGCGCTAACTGGGGCCGTGGGACTAACAGCACGTTCGGATGGAGGACAAATCATGCCTCCACCATCCGCCTTCATGGATCACAGCCAGATATGGGGGTTCCAGATAATCTCCAGCGAGCCCCCCTTGGGAATTTTGGCTGCAACTCTCCTTGATTAAGTTACTCGTTGGTGTGAGCCAGGTCTGGGTTTCTGCCTGTCCAGCGGAGGCAGGAAGAGTCAGCAACAGGGTTCCTGCCCCTGAGATGCCACCAAGGAGGACTGCACCAGGACAGCCTTGTCCGGCTTGAGGCTGAGTTTCCTTGGTCCAGCTGGCCCCCAGGGATGAGCGGGAACAGGCCCCTGCTGGGTTCTGGGTACATATAAAAGAGAAAATACATTTATTGGTGACAGCCATTCTGCCAGGTGGGAGGTGATACCTCAGTGTGGTTTTAATTTGCGTTCCTCTGATGATTAGTGACATTAAGCATCTTTGCATAGGTCTATGGGCCACCTCTGTGTCCTCTTTGGAAAAGTGTCTATTCCAGTCCTCTGCCCATTTATTCACTGGATTGTTGGTTTGGGTTTTGTTTATTTGTTTGTTTGCTTTTTGGTGTTGAGTCGTATAAGTAATTGAAAACATTTTTTTAAATTTTTTCAAAAAGATTCCTGGCGGGTGTGGCTCACTTGGTTGGAGCATCGTCCCAAAAACCAAAAGCTTGAAGGTTCGATTCCCGGTCAGGGCACGTGCCTGGGTTGCAAGTTCTGTCCCCCACTGAGGTGCCTGTAAGAGGCAACGGAGCGATGCTTCTCTCTCAAACATCAATATTTCCCTCCCTCCCTTCCCCTCTCTCTAACAACAACAACAACAATAACAACAAAATATTTAAAGAAAGAATACATTCACTGATCTTAGGAATCTGGAAATCTGAGGGAGACAGATGTGGAAACAATGACACAGAAACGAGTATCTCATAGACTCAGTGGGGAACACGAGCCGTCTAAATCGGGCCACAGAATCGGAGCTGGGGCAGAGGAGCTGGTACATGAACTTGGCCCTGAGGCAAGGGTCCAAGTTTGAACGCCGTGTGGAACCGCGTCGCAGTGTGAGAGACGGAGGGAAGATAGTTAAAGTAAGTTTTCAGGGTGGTGGCCGAACTCTCCTCCAGCAGAGCACAGTTTCCGGAAACCCTGCCCACGTGGTTTCCCTCTTTAATATGACGTGCTTCGAGGCCCTACGTTTTTACTTTGCTGTTAAACAGATCAAAATCATTTAATTGTATTATATCATTATTATTTCAGGCATTTCATGATGCTAATGAAGGTTCACTGCATTCCGTGCTGTAACCCATCAGCCTCCGTTTAAATTGTTATTATCTTTAAATTATTCTTACCCCAGGGGGGCCGTGGAGACATTTGCTACTTCATTGGAAACAGATAATAGGGGGCTGAATGTTTACACGCGTTATCTCATTGAAAATATACACAAAACTTCATTTTAGTTACAGTTATTTTCAAATCTTGCGAATCCTATTGCCAGCAAGAGAAAAATCTTAAAAATTTGGCTGTTTCTATAATACAACCTTTACTTTAAAAAAAATTATTTATTTATTTTTAGAGAGATGGAAAGGGAAGGAGAGAGAGGGGGGAGAGAAACATCAATGTGTGGTTGCCTCTCGACCACCCCCTACTGGGGAATCTGGCCAGCAACCCAGGCATGTGCCCTGACTGGGAATCGAACCTGCAACCCTTTGTTTCGCAGGCTGGTGCTCAATCCACTGAGCCACATCAGGCAAGGCAACCTTTACTTTTTTGAACAACAAAGGATTTCTTTTTAATGGAGCCAACAATTTTATTCAGGTTCATAGGATCTATAACTACATCACTAAAAACAAATGGTTTTCTTACTATTCATTGACCCTCATACCAGGTACCTTATGTGTTTGCTTCATGTTTTCACAAATAACGTTTTTATTTAAACTTTTTTTTATTACCCATCAAAATGATTAAAGAGTAAAGGTATACACAGAGTAAACTGCTTCATGAGGCATAGAGACATCGTCCAGATACAATCTGGGGAGCTACAGCAGCTTTGTGGAGTGTCGTTAGGATTCAAGGGCTATCTTTCCTGCGCCCACCCAGGGCAAGGTGCTTGTTTAATGCAGATCTGAACCACAGGGTGGGCAAAGCCCCCTGGCAGTGGGGGCGGCCAGGGGACGTGTTGCATGGTGTCTTTGCATCAGAGGACATGGTAAATCGCACGTCCGTGTTTCCCGTTCCCTGTTTCTGATCCCTGTGTCATGCACTTTTCCACAGGTGTAAATGCCAGGGGATGGTCGTGCCCACCACCCCCGAGGCCAGCTCCCGGAAATGGGTCTGCAGCCTGTTCCTTCTGACTGACTGAGCCCGCTGATTCTTACTGCCCTCGACCACCAGATCATGAATGAACCACTAAACGTGCTTCCTCAGCACAGATATTAACATCGGGATCTTCAGTGACAAAAATCCTTTAAACCAGCCCCGGGTGGGTGGCTCAGTGTTGGAGCAATGTTCTGTACACCAAAAGGTTGCAGGTTCGATCCCTGGTCAGGGCACCTTTGAGAGGCAACCAGTTGATGCCTCTCTCTCCCTCTCTCTCCCTCTCTCTCTCTCTCTCTCTCTCTCTCTCTCTCCCTCTCTCCCCCTACTTCCCTCCCTCCCTTCCTCCCTCTCTAAATCAATAAAACATATCCTCTGGTGAGGATTAAAAAAATTTTTTTAAAAACCTCTAAACCAGGAAACAAAGACCAAACAATGCTATCTGCTAATGCTGACAAGGAGCAGTTGGAGGCAGAATTTCCTCCAGCTTTAAGTTTTTAAAAATGTTACTGCTTTGTCATTGCAATGTGATGCCTGGATTCTATTTTAATTTTTTGCACCTGGCTATGGAGTAGAGCTGCTTCTCTTCCAGCAGAAACTCATGGGATCAGCGCTGAGTTCATAGGAAAGTGGATTAGCTTCTGTTCGGCAGTGAGGATGCAGGATATTCACCTAGAAAGAAAAGGCCAGAGAGAGGGGCAGGGAGCATGTATTTGCAACACAAAGAACAGCCATTCGGGAAGCTCCGATTCAGTCAGAAACCCAAACAGTGCTCTAATTAGGGGACAAAGGTGGCGAGTATTTATGAGAATGGAAAAGGGAGTAATTACATCAATTACAGCAACGGACTAAAAATTTAAAACATTGTTTCGAATTGGCATCACTACTGACTTTATCTGCGACAACGGAAATGCCTTCCTTTTGTTGATGTGATTCCTTTATTTTCCAGTTGCCTGAATTTCAGAATTAGCTGACGTGGATTCAAAGGAGGGCCCCAAAACAAAATGAAAGCAAATCTTAACAGATTGGGATTATTTGCCTTCAAAGACATTCTTGCCCCGCCCTGGTCAGGTAGATCAGTTGGTCAGAGCCTTGTCCCCATGTGCCAAGGTCGAGGGTTCCATCCCTGGTCAGGGCACATGCAAGAATCAACCAATGAATGCATCAATCAATAAGTGCAGCAACAACAAATCGACGTATCTTTCTCTCTCTCTAAAAGCAATCAATAACAACATTTTTAAAAAAGATAGTCTTGACCTTGCCCAGGCTGGGCGACGCTAGAGCCTGACACAGGATTCAGGTTGGACCGACTCACGGGGGGTTCAGGGGAAGGGAGATCTCAGCCCAGACCTGCCGTGGGAATTCCCTCCCTGTGGGAATGCTGTGCAGGGCGGGGCAGCCCCTGGCCCAGCTCTGAGGGGAAGGAGGAGGGCAGTTCTCCAGGGCATGGACGACTAGGAGGAGTAATTGCCCTGTGCGCCCCCACAACCGGCCCCCCAGGGGTGACTCAGGCCGCCTCCTAGCAGCAGGAAGCAGCGGTAGTCCTGGGGACCTGTGCCCAGTGGCAGCTGCGATGGGCATTGACCTTGGAAGGCGGTGCGACGTCGGTATCGGCGCGTTAGATGCCCTCCCAGACGTGACCTCCGGGCGGCCCGTGGCCTTGTTGACATGAAACTCTAGAAGCCGCTCTACCTGGAGCGCCACCCTGTGGGTGGCAAACCGCCAACAGGGCCGGAGTTTTCCCACCGGGACTTCAGGCCCTCCGGCTTTGGGTCTGACGCAGGGGAGAGGATAAATTAACACCGCGCAGCAAAGGGAGAACAGTTTCACAGCAACCAAACGACTCACGGGTCGCCGGAGTCCTAGAAAGTTTGCCTTATCTGCCGGGCAAGGGTTTCCGCACCTCTGTGCCGGGACACGCCCTGATGCTTAACTGCCGGGCAGGGAGGAGGCCAAGGCGCCCGCTGCCCCGGGCTCCAGAGCCGGGGAGCCTGGAACGTGTCCCTCCCCCGTCACCCTGGCTGGCGTGGCGGTGGCATCCCCAAGCAGACCTGGTGCTGCACCCACATCTCGGACGGCAGGCGCTGCCCCCACTCTTGCCTCTGCTATTTCCGGGAGGAGAACGTCTCAATGGAAACATCACCAAAAATACGCTTTCCAAATTTCACAAACATCACAACGACCGCCTTTTTGCTGTGGATACTGCGCACCCACGTGCTGGGCCCAAACGTTCAGGAGAAGAAAAATATTTAGTTTTCCTTTTTGAATTCAATTATTTATTTATGTATCTTTAGAAACAAAACTGATTCTTGGATTGTAGGGTATTATGTAGCACACAGGTATCATTATTGCTTTCTAGAGCTACACTTTCGGCGCGTAAGTGTAAAGAAAATTACGAACATGTATACAGATACGGCATTAGTGCCACCCGTGTATAATGCTCATCCTTATTTTTCCCTCAGAAATTTGGGCTGAAAAGTGCGCATTACAGCCTCCCTTACCCTGGGCCACGCAGGTGCGCCCAGGTAATGCTTTCAGTAAATTTGTCCTGATGACCAGCTAGCCCCGGCTGGAGGCTGCTTTCCGAATCCTGGGGGCCTCCTCCTTGGGCTAGCAAACCGCGTGTCGGAGGTGGTGGGTGACTGCGGACAAGGAGGGCGTTTCTGGGCGGCCTGCGGATTGGAGCGACCAGGAGGAAATGCCAGGCAGGCTGGGCAGTCTCCACCATGCAGGCCTGGAGGGGCTTAGTGTTCGCAGGGGCGGCCTCCGGCAGAAGCCGAGAGAGACCCACGCCGCTCACCCCGCTTCCCCCGTTTAGTGTGAACTTGGGTGCTTTCCTGTGCTCCCCCGGCCCCTCAATCGGCCAGGAAGGGTTTGGGTGTGTGAGAGGACAGCAGACGTTAACTACAGGTTGGCGTCCCGGTCAGGTAGCATTTTCACCATCTGGGAAGGTCAGCAGTGGACACAGAGCCAGCAGCCCAGGGCGCAGGGAGACAGGAGATGTTTTCCCAAGGGGACTGATGTGGCTGCGGAGTGGGAGTGTCCATCCCTCCCCGGACACCCCAGCCTTGTCAGAAGAGCCCAGAGGTAGATACCAGGAGATGCCATCTCGCTTCGAGCTTTCTCGGCTGCGTTCCCCTCCCCCCAGACTTGTTTGCCGGACTGGAGTCCCTGCTTGCCAGTGGCTGGCCTCAGCCTCACCTTCCAATAGAGCAGACCTGGGCCTCAGGTGCCAGTCCCGATTCGCTGGCACAGGTCAGAGGCAATTTTACAAATAACCATTGGAGATTCTTCTAGAAGCCGGATGCTGTGCCTGGCACCCTCCTAGGCATTTTTATTGTTTTGTCGAATCTTTAAAACAATTCTGGGAGAGGAACCGTCTTAGCTCTGCTGGGCAAATGACAAAGCTGCCGCCACTTTGCCAAAGTCACGTAGTAAGTTGGAGAACCGAGGGAACCACCGGCCGAAACTGAATTAGCTGGTGCCAGGGGTTAAAGGTGATGCATTTGCTGGTGGCCCATCTGGTCCCATGCAGTTAGAAAGTCAGAGATGACAGGGCAGAAGAGAGGGGGACCCGAGGCACCCTAAGAGACAGAGGAAAATGTTTGTGTGTCTCTGTATAGATTGCTAAGACCGTATAGAAAGGATTGCTCTCTGATGTTTAACTTCGTTTTTAAAAAAATTTGTAAACAATGTATTTTCCCATTGGAGTTGCCATAAGATATTGTTAGTTTCTGGCATACACCCCAGTGTGTTAGGCATTTACATAATTTATAAAGTGACCCCCCAAGAAGCCTAGTGTCCACCTGGCCCCATACATGGTTATTACAATATTATGGGCTGTATTCCCTGTGCCGTACTTCCCATCCCGTGACTATTTCGTAATTACCAATTTATACTTCTTAATCCCTTTACCTTTTTCATCCGTCCCTCAAACCCTCTCCCACCTGGCAACCAGCAATTTGTTCTCTGTATCTGTGAGTTGGTTTCATTTGCTTTTTGTTTTTTAGGTGCTACATATAAGGAAATCATACACTACTTGTCTTTCTCTGTCTGACTTACTTCACTTAGCATAACACCGTCTAAGTCCATCTAAATTGTTGCAAATGGCAACAATATGAAATCTTTTTATGGCTGAGTAGTACTCCATTGTATACATGGACCACATTTTTTTGATTCTTTTGTCTCCCGATGGTACGTTTAACTTCTGCGTGGGTACCCCCGCCAGGTAGCACCTTGTAGCTAAAGGAGAATGTTCACGTCATCATTCCATTCTCAGCTAATCGTCCTTGACCTCAAAGCGGCAGTGATTTTGCAATGTATATTTTTTAACGTATTTTACCGATTACAGTTGTCCCCCTCCACCCGGTACCCTCATTCCCTGCTGCAGTTCCCCCCTTAGTTCACATCCTGGGTGATGCATATAAGTTCTTTGGCTTCTCCATTTCCCATACTGTTCTTAACATCCCCCTGTCTATTCTGTACCTACCCATCTGTACTTCCTAATCCCTGTACATCCTCCCCCATCCTCCCGCTTTCCCCACCCAGCTGCTAAGCCTCCATGTGATCTCCATACCTATGATTCTGTTCCTGTTCTCCTTGATTGCTTAGTTTGTTTTTCAGATTCAATTGTTGATAGCTGTGAATTTATTGCCATTTTAATGTTCATAGTTTTGATCTTCTTCATTTTCTTATATAAGTCCCTTTAACATTCCATATAATAATGGCTCAGTGATGAAGAACTCCTTTAGTTTTGCCTTACCTGGGAAGCACTTTATCTGCCCTTCGATTTTAAACCATAGCTTTGCTGGATAGAGTAATCTTGGCTGTAGGTCCCTGCTTTTCTTCACTTTGAATGCTTCTTGCCAATCCCTTCTTGCCCGCAAGGTTTCTTTTGAGAAATCAGCTGATAGTCTCATGGGAACTCCTTTGTAGGTAACTCTCTGCTTCTCTCTTGCTGAGTTTAAGATTATCTTTGACCTTTGGTATTTTAATTATGATGCATATATTCCCAAGTCAAAGCTTTGTGTATCTGTTAGGTACCCTTGCCCCTCGAGTCTGAATAGTGATGCAGCCCTGACCGGTGTGGCTCAGTGGGTTCAGCATCATTCCACAAGCCAAAAGGCCATAGGTTCAATTCCCGGTCAGGGCACATACCTAGGTTGCGGTTCTGTCCCCAGTCAGGGTATGGGTGTGTGTGACAGGCAACACACCAATGTTTCTCCCTCACATTAACGTTTCTCTCCCTTTCTCCCTCTCTTCCCCTCTCTAAAAATAAATAAATAAAATCTAAAAATAAGAGCGTTGCAGGGTGGTCCAGGACCATGCCACCCAAGCAGTGAGCCTGTGGCCCCGCTGAGCAACCTGGCGCTTAGGGAACCTCAGTCTTAAAGGAGCACCTCAGGGAAACCTGCCGCATCTTATTACCTGGGTCAGGAGACAGACAGACAGGCCCTTAGTTCTGAGGAGGTGCTACGTCTATCTTCCCAGGCTGCCAGAGGCAGCTAGAAACACCCTGCAAACGGGCTTCCAACCAGCATTCCTTCTGTTAGACCTGCAGACTCCACCCCCTCCACTGCGCCAGCCAATCAAATAAGACTCTTTGGGTGTGGGGAGGGTGTTTCACGAGCAGGCAGGCCTCTGCCCCGCCCCTTTGTTTCTGATTGATCAGTCCACGCAGCCCTGCAGGTGGCCCAGCGCTTTGGGGCGTAGGAACGGGTTCTGGGTCAGGTATCTGAAAACTGGAGGTGTCCTTCTGTGGACCCACCTACAATGAATTGAAAGGTCTTTTTCTTCACTGCGTCATCGTCCTTGAGATAATTTTATCACGATGATCTCACCGATGTGCACCGTCTCCTTTTATTTGAATCTCACACGTTTGTAACACAGAAAGCACAGACGAGTTTTGACATTTACAAAGATGTAGATTTCATTAGCACGTTGATTGCTCTATCTGAAAACCCAGATGCCTAAATATAAGGGAAGGTCAGATAGAGCAAATCTTCAATTTCCATCGTTCAATACTCTAATTTTATCGAATTCAAAATTGAGAAGGTGATTTTATTTAACTCCCCACCTTCCCTTTTTTTAGTTCTTCAGAATAATTACAGAAATTCAAATTGCATGAAAAGAAGGGAAAATATAAGATAACCAAAGCCCTATCTCTATGTGTTCTTTTCTTTTTTCTTTTTTTCCTAGTAGCAAACATTCATAATCAAAGCTCAGTAACTTCCATTTTGGGATAGAAAATTTGTAACAATATCAGTATAAAGAAGAACTCTTTGATGCCAATGATTAAGAAGACAGATCTAAATAAAGCTTCATTTAAATTCTTTTTAATTAAATCTGTTGGGGTGACATTGCTTAATGAGATCATTTCAAGTGCACATTTCTATGAAACATGTACATTGCACTGTGTGCCCACCACCCAAAGTCAAATCTTCTGCTGCTGCCATACACTTGGCCCCCTTTACCCTGTACCACCCCCACCCCGTCCCTCTGGTCACCACCATACTGCCGTCTGTGTCTATGAGTTTCAGTTTTATGTCCCACACATGAGTCAAATCATTGGTTCTTAGCTTTTTCTGACTGACTTATTTTGTTTAGCATGATATCCTCAAGGTCCATCCATGTTGTTGTAAATGGCAGTATTTTATCTTTTTTCTAAAGATTTTATTTATTTATATTTAGAGAGAGGGGAAGGGAGGGAGAAAGAGAGAAACATCAATGTGTGGTTGCCTCTCACATGGCCCCCACTGGGGACCTGGCCCGCAACCCAGGCATGTGCCCTGACTGGGAATGGAACCTGCGACGCTTTGGTTCGCAGGCC
This sequence comes from Trachops cirrhosus, assembly GCA_028533065.1. Taxonomy (NCBI): domain Eukaryota; kingdom Metazoa; phylum Chordata; class Mammalia; order Chiroptera; family Phyllostomidae; genus Trachops; species Trachops cirrhosus. The sequence goes on from CM052550.1 coordinate 48,859,164, forward strand.
CGACTCAATCCACTGAGCTACACCAGCCAGAGCTATTTTATCTTTTTTATGACTGAGTACTAGTCCATCGTATAGACACCACATCTGCTTCAACCAGTCCTCTGTCCCAGGTCACTGTGGTTGTCTCCATGTCTTGGTCACCGTGAATAATGCCTTGATGAACATAAGATGCATGTACCTCTGTGTCTAAATGTTTTTGAGTTTTTCAGGTAGATGCCCAGGAGAGAGATCACTGGGCCATATGATAACTCTATTCTTCCTGATTTGAGGACCCTCCAGACTGTTTTCCGTGGTGGCTGCCCCAGTCTGCATTCCCACCAGCAGTGAACGGGGTTCCTTTCTCCCCACACCCTCTCCAACCCTTGTGAGCACTTGCCTTGCTGATAACCGAAAGTTGCTTTAACAAAACTATTGTTCTATCTCAATTTTGTCCTCCATGTTTCATAGCTTCCAGGTCGGATTTCTAACTCAGTACGAACACCATGTCTAGTTAGTCAACTTTCCACAATCAAATTTGAAATTAAAATATTATCAATACTCCTATGCTTCAAACCAAGTAGTTTGGCAATAGAATTAAGTTAGGTGGGTACTCATTCTTACATAAATCCAGTCAGAGCTGTACCAAAACTGGGCTCGCTGAACCCTTTCTCACAGTCCTTATCTCTCAGATACTGGAAAGAAAGCTAATGAGACAATAAGCATGAAAACTGAGATTCAACTCAAACTCATACTAGAGCAATTTCCCATTGTGTTATGTAAAGCGAACCTAGGTGCATTATTAATTATGGAATATTTAGTTCATCTCACAGAATCCTGAAGGTTTGGGTCTGTTGGAACCGTCTCATCTACAAACCTATAGCTTGCACTACTTGAGTAGTAATTTATCTTCCTTTCTTTTCCATTTGAATTAACAAATGAAATTTTATGTTCCTTTGACTATCTCCTGAACACAATATAAGAATACCCAGTTAAGCCCTGGCTGGTGTAGCTCAGTGGATTAAGCTCGGGCCTGTGAACCAAAAGATCACCGGTTTGATTCCCAGTCACGGCACCTGCCTGGGTTGTGGGCCAGGCCCCCAGTAGGGGGCGCACAAGAGGCAACCACACATTGATGTTTCTCTCTCTCTCTCTTTTTCTCCTTCTTTTCCCCTCTATCTAAAAATAAATAAATCTTTTTTAAAAAATAAAGAATGCCCACATTTGAGAAGTTTTCCAATGATGTCATTGGCACCTAGCAAGACAAACTTGAAAACATGTCGTTTGTCCTCCTTTATGCCAGGCTTGCAAAGACCCCCCGGGGAGGCTGTGACACCCATGGCACTGAGTGCTTAAGTGTAACCTGTGCCTGGAACATCTCTCTCCAAGGCCAGTGAATTCCTATGCTCTGGAAGTTACACAGAGGTGAAGCATTTTCCTTTAAAATCATTGATTGGAATAAATATAGGTACATGATTAGCATTAACAGCAGATGCCAAGTGTAAGTTTTGGAAAAAGTTGAGGCAGAAGCATTTCAGGGGGTGAGTAGGAAATTCTTGGCTAATGCGTCTCAAGTTGGCCCCACTGAAAAGTCTCCACTCTTTCGCTAATACACTCATTCAAGACTATTATAGCCAAATGACCACTGACGGCTTTTCATGTGCCAAAGAGGAGTCGTCTGCTGACTGAAAGCACAGGTTGGATAAAGATTGTCAAGGTGTATTCTAGCCCTGGCTGGGTGGCTCAGTTGGTTGGAGCACCATCCCGTACACCAAAAGGCTGTGGGTTCGATTCCTGGTCACGGCATGTATGTGGCTTGTGGGTTTGGTCCCCAGTCAGGGTGTGTATGGAAAGCAGCCGATTGATGTTTCTGTCTCATACCAATGTCTCTCTCTCTCTCCCTCTCTCTCTCTCTCTTCCCCCCCATCCTTCCCATCTGTTCTTTCTCTCTCTCAAATCAATAAATAAAATTTTAAAGAATATAAACTGCATACTATGCCCAAATTATTTTAACATGGCTGTATCTCTCATTTATGATTAATTTCAGGAGTTTTTTCTACTTTGGAGAATTTCAATAGTGAAAGCAATGAAAGGAAAATTAATTAGTCACCATACGTGTATGAAAACAAGGAAAGCCAGGTCTCTGGTCAAATGGTTCTGTCTACAATGAACATGGCAATCGACTTAAACCTCTCACCAGCCTAGGATATCACGGGGCACCCAGGGGCAGGAATGGGTATTGAAAATGTACCTTCCATGTTCTTCCCACCCCTTCTTTAATAGCCTCACCTCTTTCTTTGCACAATCTCCCTGTAACCAGCATCTCGCTCATTTTCTCTCTGTTTCACTTTGCAAAGTAATTTCTCACTGCTTCCTCATGGAGAATAGACTCGCCTTCGTGTGAAAAGTACATCAGTCTTGAGCAAGAAGAAACAAAGGAAGATGTCTTTGTAAGTCTCTCCCAAGCGAAAGCAGGCAGCTCGATTAAATTGTGGTCAAGGCGGGCAAGCGGGCAATCAGTGAACAATCAAGAAGACTCCATTGCAGGCAGGCAGCTGCTTTTCTTTTAGAAAAATGGCCTCAAGTTGCCTAAAGTGTAGGTGGCATTGGGTTATTGCCGATGCAAAAGCAACAGATTAAGAAAAAATTTCTCAGGCCCTGAGGGTTTGGCTCAGTTAGTTGGCTGTTAATCCACAAAATGAAAGGTCACCGGTTTGATTCCCGGTCAGGGCACATGCCTGGGTAGCGGATTCAGCCCCAGTAGTGGTGCATATGAGAGGCAATGGATTGATGTTTCTCTCCCTCTCTTTCTCTCCCCACTTTCCCTCTGTCTAAAAATAAATAAAATCTTTTTAAATTTTTAAAGATTGTTTTTTTTTAGAAGAAGGGAAGGAGAAAGAGGGGGAGTGAAACGTCAGTGTGTGGTTGCCTCTCGCGCGCCCCCTACTGGGAACCTGGCCCGCAACCCAGGCATGTGCCCTGACTGGGAATCGAACCAGTGACCCTTTGGTTCACAGGCCTGCACTCAGTCCACTGAGCTACACCAGCCAGGACCAAATAAAATCTTTTTTAAAAAAAGAACAAGAGAGTTTCTCAGGACTAGGTATTTTCAAAAACTCCATGTGAAATGCTATTGTCAATAGTCTTTTTCCATGAGATTATGAGCAAAGAGCAATGTACATATGAGATCAGATTAGACCCACGACATGGAGGTGGTTCTCTGTCTCACTTGGGCTTAGCAGCTGGATCCTCGCTGAACATCTGTCTGTCCAGCCACCTTACCACCAGTTCCGAGAGGCATCTCTAATTCACTGTCTATTTTCACACAAGAACGAGAGAAAACGTGGCTATCTGGAGTGAGTTCGAAACCCACATGAAACCCTCAGCCATGAACACTTCCCTGCAAACCCTGGTTTCTTGTTCCCGCAGTGAAAATAGCACCTCATAAATCTGTCTTGCTTGAGCTTCTACTCTGGCAGGTCCTGGTTTTCCTATAACCTTTTTCATTTCAAAACATCCTAGTGCAGTTTAGCACATTTTAAAGAAAATGCGTATTCTCCAACACCTCCCCTTCCTCCCTTCTGCCTCCAAAAAGGCTAAATTGAAGCAATTTGGGCCGTGTTGAGGAAATGGAACTTGGGAGCCTGGAGAGTTCCCACACATTAGTCTCACTACAAAATTTCATCACGTCCCTAAATAAGATTTAAGTGCCCGGGTCCAGAAAAATCTCCACATACTGAAGCCCATTTCAGAACGTCCTCGGGGATGACTCCTTCATCCTTCTCCAGCAGATATGGGCAATTCCACAGCTGCTTCTGTGGAAAAGCCATGGGTAGACAGTGTGCAGGGTGGGGGGTGAGGCCGTGAGCAGCCAGGAGCGTGGGAAGATTGGCCTCCTTTATGCAAGACAGGCGGGTGGCTTTCTCACCTTCATTCTTCCTTTCAGGCTGTGGGAAGGGGAGGGGGAAGACAGATACTTATAAGAGCTGGCTTATTCTGGGTGTCTCAGCCTATGATAAGGATGCTAACAGAAATACATGAAGCTCACCTGGACCCAGGTTCGCTTCTGGGAACCAATGCTGTGGCTGCATCAGCCATTGTGGTTCTTACTGTAATTGCAATAACCATCAGGAAGCTTGGAAAGAGGAAAAGGTTTCTAACTTACAGGTCCTGGAAGGTACATAGCACACCTGGGGCCATGTGATGGGGTCAAGGGTAGAGAACGAGAACAAACATGGGCTGACGGTTCTAATTTGGGCAGGATAGAGGGGCCTTGGGTTCTGCAGGTTCAAACTTTATTGGTGAAATGAACATGTCAGGACAGGAACTGAAGCATCTGCAGGAAAGAAAAATGAGGAGGCCAAATGGGCAGTTATGTTAGTCAACCAAACTCCTCCAAAACCAAGGGGCTTGGGAAGAGGCAGCATATTTGAAAGGAATGCCTCAGTAATCAGGGTTCAGGGCAGGTATGAATGACCCACGGAAAGGACAACAGGGTGGGCATTGACTGTGAGGGCGGGGCAGGGGAGAGCAATGGGGTGGGGGGAATTAGGACAGCTGTAATAGAACAACAACTTAAAGAAACTGTCAAGGCTTACGAGGTCCGTCCATAAAGTATCCAGCCACATACTATGAAAAATAGAGACATTTATTGAAGAAACAAGATACAAGAGACATTGTATACAGGACAATGACACCTCAGTCCCCTTTGAAGTAGGCACCTTGGGACCTCACACAGTTCTTCCAATCGTCATCAGCTGCCCCAATATATTTTCCTAAATCTCATCAACACTCTGAAATCTCTTCCCTTTCAAAGGTGATTTTAATTTTGAGAAAGGCCAGAAACTGCAGGGCACCAAATCTGGGCTGTAGGGGGACTGAGTCACCTGGGTGATTTGATGTTTTGTCAAAAAACTCTGCATGAGACATGATGCATAAGCGGGTGCATTGTTATGAGGAAGCTGCCAATCACCACAGCTGCGGCCTTCTGAATCATCCGAATAGTTTCCATGGAGGTATGTTCAAGCTTAACACAAAATTTGACACAGATTCATTGCTCTACTCACTCATTCATTTTGAATGCAATGGCCACACAGTACACATGCTCACTCAGCAGCGTCTACCGCCCCCACTGACTATTACAGTGAAGTCCTCCTTGTTCACGCATGCGCATTCCAGCCCACTCTCCTCGGCTCCAAGGTTACATCGATGTCATGCAGACCATCCTTGTTATATCACCAATGGATGGACGTTTTCTGGACAGACCTCGCATACTACCTGGGTACAAAAAAAAACACCTTTTGCACATATCACCCACCACCATACTTGAAAACAGAAGGCAAGGGAAACAAGTTGATATGGGCTGAAGGTTTCCCCCGACTCAAGTCACATACTGAAATCTAACCCCCCAAGTGATGTTTGCTGTTTGGAAGAGGGGGGTGCACTGTAGGTGATTAGGTCGTAAGGGCGGAGCCCCCATGAGCGGGATTACTGCCCTGGTAAGAAGAGACTCCAGAGAGTCCCCTTGCCTCTTCCATATGTGAGGTTCCGATGAGAAGTCAGCTGTCAGCACTGCGGAAGAGAGTCCCCACTGGAACCCAACCTGCCGGCGCGCTGGTCTCAGCCCCCAGCCTCCAGGACTGTGAGAAATGAAATCTGTTGCCTAAGTCCTGCACCTGCTGTAATTTGTTACAGCAGCTTGAACCAAGATATGAGTCCAGTGAGAACCTTACCTTCAGGGGAGACTATATTATGCTATTCTTCAAACTTTCCTTTTGGAATCTGGACTTCCAGTGTATACCCTGGGAGACTTTTCATCTTGGCAAGAAGAGAAAAATGTACCACATTATGAAAAGAATTTCTAGGAAAAAGTTAGCTCTCGATCCGGATCATTTCTAAGGGAAACGGAAATTTCTAAGGTGACTAATTGGAAAATACTAGAAGGTGTAAGCCATGGGGTAAAGCAAAGTTCTCTCCTTCAGCCTGCTCCTTCTTGAGCACTTGACTCGCCCAAAGGTGTCCCCGCGCCTTGGGCCCTCCACAGGTCCTGTCGGTCTTCAGTTGCTCTTCCCTCTAAACTTCTCCAGGTCAGAGCTCCGGTTGGCCAACAGCAGACAGATTTGTAAGGTTGAGGCTTCTCATCCAATCCCTTCTTGCAGGCTTTAAGATCCAGCCTTGGGCCCTGGCTGCTGCGGCTCACTTGGTTGGAGTGTCATCCTGTAACTGAAAGGTCACAGGCTCAATTCCCAGTCAGGGCAGATACCTAGATTGTGGCTTTGATCCCTGGTCCAGCCATGTACAGGAGGCAACCAATAAATGCTTCTCTCCTGCACAGATGTTTCTTCCCTCTTCTCTCTCTAAAAGCAATGAAAAAATATTCTCAGGTGAGGAAAGAAAAACAAAATCCAGTCTTGGCAGTAATGGAAACAATTCTCCCTTGTTGATTTGGGGATAAAGTGATGAGGTGTTCTTCATAGGTGAAGGAAGAAAAATCCTTCTGCCTTTTCACAGGAGCCTGAAGAAACCGTGCCTTTGTTCAATGCAAAATTCTAACAGGCCCAAGAAAATTCTAAAACCATCATGTACAAAAAACTAAACTAAGCACTAAAACATGTGACCAGAAACTTCTGTAATTCATTTCTTAATATATATTTACAGGAAGGAGCTATTTACCAATTGGTATGGTATTATATGTGTTCAATTCAGGAATGGTCATACTTTGAGTCTTCTCTGCCTGATAAGAAAAATATTACCCCTAATGTTTCCTAACACTGAGACTGCAGCAGTAAAAATGGGTGATGTCTAGGGCCCTTTCCAATCCATCTGTAAGGGTCAGGGTTACTGCAGAAAACAGAAATCACTATGGAGATTTTAGCCAGGAAATGGTTAAACGTATAGAAGTAGACACACAACAGACAGAATGGCTGAAGATCTCCAGGAAAGATGCCCTGAACAACACAGATGTCACTCACAGAAAAGTTACTACCTCCGAGGCCACCAAGTGCTGCCTCCAAGTCACCCCTACAATTGCACGCCAGGTATCACTGAGATACTTGACTGTGGCTGCGCCCTCTTTCACTCAGGAATCAGGGAGAGGCCACTGGAAGGCGATTCCCACAAAGAGCCTCTTATTACCAGGAATTTTGCCAACAGGGCAGGAGCTCAACCTTCATCACAGCTTCTCTTTCAAATCTTGTGCAGTTAATCTGATAGGAGAGACTATATGACACTCTGAATCCTAGCTGCAAGGGAGTCTAGAAAACAGAGGTTTAATTTTTCACCTTCAAACAGAGATCAAGGTGGAGTGAAAACTACTTCAAATTATTATTGTTTACTCCTCTTTCTGCTTGAGGAATGAAGAAGAATCATCGAAAAGAATGACAAGTGTGAGATGCTCACAAGCAAACCCCACAGCTTGAGATGGGCAGGGAGGTTGTTAAAGGTTGTTATAATGACAAAGCCAAATGGAAGTCCTTGGGCACCTTGACCCAGCACTGTCCAGAGCCCAGCCTGTGGCCTGGGAGCAGCCCTGTGTCTCAGAGGCACAGAACTGGGACCATCACCAGGACCCCACCAAGGTCACCCAGAGTGCCTCAGCGATGGCTCCCATGCTGGGCCCAAACCCCATCCCAGTATGAAGCCGGACAAGGAGATGACAGATGAGAGATTACCAAGGAAAAGCACTGCCTGGGGTTCAACTGTTGTTGGGCTCAAAAGCTGGTTGACTAAGAAGTAACCACATTTGTTTGTAAACACAGACAGCAGGGATGCTGGCATCTATTTAAAATAACTGAGAGGCAATATTTTTCTTTCATATTTATTTAAATGTACGTGGTTGGCTTCATATTTGACATTAAATTGTTTTTCTCATATCAAGCCTGTCATTTATGATAACTAAATATTTGATTTCATGTGGCATAATTTAATTGATGGCTGACAGGAGAGAGTTTATTCTGTGACACGGGTTACCCAAAAGCAGAGATGACGGGTGAGTAATGCCACTGAGATTTTTAACAGCTTTGACTAACGAGCTACTGCTTTTCAACTCTTCCTCAAGATGAGTGATGCCATTTTCAAAGGAGAAATAAATACTCAGGGACTGATTTTCCGAAGAGCCTAAGCAGGTAGGAGCCTTGAAATTTCTGTCCAATTGAGTTATAATGGGGACGTAGTTGGGTCTTGGTTTCTCCACAGGAGCTAGAATATGACCCAGATGGCTAGTAGGTGCACAGGAGCGAGTGTGAGCCTTCAGGAGGGGACCCTGAGGTCCGGGGTGATCCACAGCTATAGGGACCAAGTGTAGCAGAGTCCTTTCTGGGGGTTTGGTCAGAGGGCAGAGCTCCTCCAGAGAAAGAACCGGATGTGCCCAGGAGCCTTGTAGAGTTGTGGGAAAGGCTCCATCATGGGTGACCTGTGACCTTGGGAGTGTCTGCTTGTCCTTCAGTCCCACATTAAGTAGGCTCCTTTCCTTTGTAGCTGACGCTCCCCCTGCTCTGCAGAGAGAAAACGGGACCTAGACAGTGAATGGCATGTACTCCAACGTGATCCCCGTCTGCAAAGGAAGAGCGCAGGGCCAGGCGCCTGAGCAGAATCCCACGTCCAGACAGGTTGGAGGAAAGTCAGCCAACGATCGCCTAACTCTTGACACGTGACATTTCCCATTTGTCCCTCAAAATCTCTCCTCTTCTGCACATTCCTTACCCCTCGGGTTTCCTTTGTTTTTATCCAGTCCTTCACCCGACACCCTATTTTTATATTTCCTTTCTGGACACAGACAGTTTATTCTGGTTGCCTAGCAACTGCACATCTCCCCAATCCCCCCCCCCCCCTGCATGGAGACGTCCTGACCCCATTGCACTTTGCTGGGAGTCAGAACCTACCCCACACGTATTGCGGATGTTGGGTATGCCTGGTGGTCCTCCTCTGCATTCTCTGCAGCAAGATGTAGCTCTGGCCAGGGGTGTCCCGCCCACAGCCCATGGGCCGTATGCAGCCCAAGATGGTTATGAATGCAGCCCAACACAAAATCGTAAATTTACTTAAAACATGACGAGATTTTTTTGTGCTTATGTGTCGCATTGTATTTAATGTGTGGCCCAAGACAACTCTTTCTCTTTCAGTGTGGCCCAGAGACACCAAAAGGTTGGACACCCCTGCTTTAGACTGACCCTAGAAGAAAAATAATGAATGTATCCTCAGCATTGAATTCACAGGAGCCAAGTGACATTTCCCAAAAGGGAAGTGTGGCTCAGCATGGGGTGTTGCACACCATGACTGAAAAGTAACAAGCGACTCCAGGCCTGGGACTGGCTGACTCAACATCCGTCTGTAGCCCGGTCAGCAGACAAAGCCCTTTTGCTCTGGAATAAGTCGCTGTTCCCAGGAGGGGCTCATTGCTCTGGTTTCACTGGTGTCATTGTTTTGGTCGAAATTTCTGTTGTGATAATTGCCCATGAAGCTGTAGAAAAAAATACTGAGGAACCCTTTGCATGCTCTGTCCAGTTTTCCCAATGGTAACATTTTGCAAAATTATACCAGTGTCCCAAGCAGGATATCAACAATGATTTAACCCACCAGTCTTATTCAAACCTCCCGCTTCTATTTATACTCACATGTATGCGTGTTTGTTGAGTTCTACACAATTGTACCACCTGTGTAGGTTGGAAGAGGAAAGATTCACTGAAAGAGGAGAGATTACGAAACCATTCTGATGGCACAAAAACCTCTGTGTTGCCCTTTTATAACAACACCCTCTTCTTTCCCTCAACCCCCAGTAATCACGCATCAGTTCTCCATTTCTAATTTTTTTTAACTTGGAAAAGCACAGTATGTAACCTCTTAGGATTCATGTTTTATTTTTTAATGTTTACCCAAGAACACATCCACTGATTTTAGAGAGAGAGGAAGAGGGAGAGAAAGAGAAACATCAATGTCAGAGACAAAAACCCATTGATCACCTCCTGTATGTGCCCAGACCGGGGATCGAACCTGCAACCTTTTGGTTTACGGGATGATGCTCCAACCAACTGAGCCCCCCGGCCAGGGTGAAGTAGTGTTTTGTTTTTCCACTGAACTTTATTCCCAGGAGATTTATCAGAGTTGCCTCATGTGCCTGTTTCTTTGACCCTCCTTGGCATGCACACACAAGAGTTTGTTCATGCATTTTCTTGTGGAGGGACATGTGCGCTGATTCAGGTTTTTTTTTTAAGGTTTTATTTATTTATTTTTAGACAGAGGGGAAGGGAGGGAGAAAAAGAGGGAGAGAAACATCAATGTGTGGTTGCCTCTCGAGCGCCCCCTACTGGGGACCTGGTCCATAACCCAGGCATGTGCCCTGACTGGGAATCGAACCAGCGACCCTTTAGTTCACAGGCCAGTGCTCAATCCACTGAGCCACACCAGCCAGGGCAAATTCACTTTTTGACCATTACAAATAAAGCTACTGATATAGCTACTGTGTAGGTTTTTGCATGAACATCTTTTTTTTTTTATTTCGCTGAGATAAATGTCCAGGAGCACCATGCCTGGTTCACATGGTGTTTGCATGTGTCATTTAATAAGATAGTGACAAAGTGTCAGTCAGGCGGCCATGTGGCTTTCCATCCCCACCAGCCAGGCACTCGAGATCCAGGTCCCCCCATCCTGGCAGCCTTCGGTCAACATTTCTCACCCGGCCACTCTGATGCACACACAGTCGTATCTTGCTGTGCTTTTAATTTGTATTTTGCTGATGGCTAATGATGCTCAAAATCTTTTCATCCTCTTATTTTCCATCTGTATGTGGCCTTTAGTGAAAAATCTCTGCACGTCTGTGTCCATTCCTAATCCAGCTGTTTGTTTCACTTCTGGGCTTTTAGAGACCTTCAGATGTGTCAGATCCCAGGCCATTGTCAGATATGTGGGGAGGAAACAGTTTCGCTCAATCTGTAGCTCGTCTTCTCACTCTCTTCTGATTGGCTTTCGCACAGCAAAGTCTTCGGTTTTAAGGAGATCCAATTAATTGATTTTTCCTTTTATGGAGAGTGCTTTTAGGTGGAGTCTGAGAACTCCACCTAGTCCTATATCCCAGCGATGTTATCCTATATTTTTTCCTTAAGGTTTTATGGTTTTATGTTTTAAAATTAAATGTATGCTCATTTTGAATTCATTTCTGCATAGTGTCAAGATAATTTATTGATATGTTTTTTGCCTCTGGATGTGCAGTGGATTCAATGCTGCTGGTTGAAAGGCCAACCTTCTTTCATAGAATTGCTTTTGCAATCTGTCAAAACTTTCATACAAAAGCCTACTTGTGGGGGTCTATTTCAGGGCCCTCTGTGCAGCGCCTCTCCCTTCACATGCCCCCGCCATGGCTCTCTGACTGCTCTGTGCGCTTCACATAGAGTCAGCCTTCCTCTTGCCGTGTGGCCCTTTGTCAAGGTCATGCTCGCTATTCCAGCGTCTGTTCATCTCCATGTACATTTTAGAATAAGCTTGCCTACAGCTACAAAACACCTGGATAGGCTTTGATAGGCCTCACATGAAGCCAACAGGTTGGTTCGGTGACAACTGACGCTCCGAGTACGTGGAGTCTTTCAGCCCGTGGAGACGGTGTCTCTGTAATCCTTTAAGCCCCCTGGATTCTTCTCACCAGCGTTCTGTCATTTTCATCACGCGGATCTTGCACATACCTTGTGTGGTATAGACCAGGTATATAATTTAATTTAAAATGATTGTGAATGGTACTGTGTTTGTAATTTGTTTCCATATGTTTGTTGTTAAGTACATAGATTTGTGACTGGTTTGTGGGTGTTGATCTTGTTGTGATGTGCTAAGTACACTTCTAAGGTGTAGGAGGCTTTTAAAAAAAATTTTTGGTAGATTCCTTGAGGTTCTCTATGTAAACAATTATGTCACCTAAAATAGGAACATTTTTTTTCTTTCCAATATGTATGCTTTTTGTTTCTTTTTCTTGCTTTATTGCATTGGCTGGAACTCCCAGCGCTGTGCTAAATAGGAGAGGTGAGAGCAGACATCCTTGCCTCATACCCATTTGAACAGGAAAGTACCCAGACTTTCAGCATCCAGTACGGTGTTTGCTGTAGGTTTTTTCGTAGATGTCCTTCATCAGGTTCAGGCAAATCCTTTTTATTTTCATTTGCTAGTGCTTGATCTAAGTGATGCTTCTTGTAATTTTATTTTTTTCTCTCCTTGCTGGTGTTACACAGGTATTATACAAGTATTACACTTTCTGCTAAGCCCCTGACTGTGTATTTGTATTTTGTAAGCTTTCCTGCACATGTGCCATATGCCAAGAAAATATTTTTATATACCGCAATATCCTAGAATTAAATGTAAAGAGAAAAAGAAAATAAATTCTGAAAGTTGCCAGAGAGAAAACATAGATAACCTACAAAATAGCAAGATTCAGGTGAATATAGTTTCATATTAACAATAGTGAGCCTAGGAAGATAATACAGCAATATTTTTAAGGTGCTAAGAAAGATCCTTTTAAATTAGAATTCTATTTTCAGTTAACTTCATTCAATGTAAGAGCAACACGATGACTTAGAGCAGCGATTTTTAACTGATGTGCCACAAAAAGTTTTTAAACACACAATACCTGACTATTTAGTCAGGGGCACTGACCTCTTTTCCCTTAGATTGTCAAATAAAAAAATGACAACAGCCAACACAACAATAGCCGTCCAGTGTGAATGAGTCAAAATTATCCCTATTTTTTGTCAGTTCAGCAAAACATATAATATGTTTTGTGGTGTGCTGCAGAATTTTAGTAATTAGCTTACGTGTGCCGTGAGATGAAAAAGGTTGAAAATCGCTGACTTAGACCATCAAAAACGGAGAATTTTCCCTCTGACAGATTCTCTGCAAATGTGAACAGAAATTATATTTCGGCAACAAAGGGAAAAATACAAGAGGGGGAAATAGGATACAAAAGTAATGAACAAAGTTGTTGGTGAAAGATACTTTTACCTGAATGACCTGTTTTTGAGTTTTGTAATATACATCTGGTCATAAAATGCAGATAATAACATAACGGTGGAGGAGTAGGACTAGAAATATTACAGCATGCTGAGACTTTTGTTTTATTCGAGAAGATGCAAACATTCATTTGTTGTTTATTTTGTTCAAATATGTATGTGGATAATTTTAGAGCAACGCCAAGAATGTAATAGAATGTGTAGCTTTCAATTAGTAGTCCAAAGTGAACACACACTTATGAAAAATAAAATAGGTAACAAATCAGAGCGAGTCCATTTAATGCTAAAATGTCCTTTTTGCTATATAGTTCTATTTCTTTCAAAGGACCCAATTATATAAAAATAGTGCCTGCCCTGAGACTTCAGCATAAAGAAGGGTTTTCATTATTTTTGATGCAAGAGCAAACTCCTAACCCAGGGTCAGATAGATTAGTGTTTCTTGAAATCTCTCTCAGAGGCTTACGAGGGAATTTCCGACCAACGGTTCCGCTGGCGAGTGAAAATTCAAAATCATAGGAGCTGTGTTCAAACCACTGAACTTGGAATTTCAGAACAGAGAAGCAGCGCTCTGCGTGGTTAGCACTGAGTCAAGGGGGAGGGCTGCGGGGGACCACCAACAGAACTCCTCCAGCTCTGTGCGGTGGCGATGCCGAACGACCGCATGTACTGCCCACGTGCACGGCTTCCCTGGCTAGGGCGCCCCGTGAATAGCAGCCACATTAGCAACGTCCAGGTAAAAGTTGGAATATATTCTCACTCGTGTGCACAAATAAAAAAGTACCATCAGAACACAGGGACTCTTGAAGGAGATGTATTTTTCTTCATAAACATGACAAACATGAATCAAACTTAAATGGCCAACACAAAAGAAGATGTTAAATATATTTTCACAAGAGAGCTACTTAACAGGATGAGTTGGATATATGTTTCTGGCGGGAAAATATTTTGATAATATAATAAATGATCGTGATGAAGATTATAAAGAGAGAAATGTAGACTCTCTTTTTTTTTATATTGAGAATCCATCACGGGCACGTTCCACAGCCCACACTTTACAGGTGACAAGGCTGTTGAATTCATTAGGTAGGCCCTGAGTCCTCTCTCTGTTTTAGTCTTTACCCGAAGACAATGGTTATTGATTTTAGCAAGATAGGAAGTCAGGGAGAGAGAAATATTGATCAGATGCCTCCCGTATTCACCCTGACCAGATATCGAACCCATAACCGAGGCATGAGCTCTCTCTGGGAACTGTACCTACAACCTTTCAGTGTATGGGATGATGCTCCAAGCAAATGAGCCAGTAGGCTGGGGCTGTAGAGTTTATTTTTTTAAAAAAATATGTACTTTAACAGAATTATATATCTATAAATAAATAAATAAGATACATTCCATGTTTATATATAGAGAAGGGACAGGGAATATGAAGCATGAACATAAAAGCAAACATATGGTACTCCATTTTGGTGCCGGCTTATTTTTTTTTAGGTTTACTTTTCATTTTTCTAATTTTCTAATCCAATTAAAATAGCCTGGCTGTGAATGAAAAACAAAGGCAGGAGGGGAGTCGCAGAGAGAACAGGAAGAGAGATCGTGGTGGCTGCCTACCGAAAATCCCTCCACAGCCTTCAAAAACCACCCGACATAGGCCCACACTCAAAAACCCAACAACGCCCAACTCTACAGGTTAACGAGGGAAATAAATAAAGCCACACAGATTACTATACATTTAGCAAACCTGGGAGGGTGGTGACATTACAAATATCATGGAAAATGTCAAAATCCTTCTAAATAAACAAACACACAAGTCACCAAATGCCACCATCCAGGCAAGCAAGCGGGCTCTGAATGCACTGTGTGGAAGAGAGAGCAAACAAAGGAGTACCAAGCGGAGCAAAACCCACCTCCTGAAAGGGGCCGGGGGTAGGGTGCAGAGTGGCTGGTACTTCAGAGAACTGGTTTCTGGGAAGAGATTTAAAAGTGCAAGGGGCTGGAGGTGACAGTTCCCAAAATGCATGGCTTCTGGGGGTGGAAACTGGGTAGCCGTGTTGAAAAGAGAGAGGAGTCCTTTGGGTACTGGCTGAAGAGGAAAATAAGCAAAAGGAGGACATTTAAGATCTTAAAAGACAAAAGGAAAACCAAACCTCGAGGGTCTCAGAGCCCAGCGCTTCCCCTGCAGAGGAAGGGCTTACTCAGTAGCCCTGAGGTGCCCAACTCCTACATAATCCCGACTCTCTGCAGGCTTCTGGGAGATGAGCTCTGAGCCACAGCAATATTATGCCTGATGAGAGTGTTTTTGTTCCCTGGCTGGTGTGGCTCAGTTGGTTGGAGCACGATCCTGTAAACTGAAAGGTTGCAGGTTCAATCCCTGGTGAGGGCACATGCCTGGGTTGTGGGTTCGGTCCTCAGTTGGAGCGAATGCAAGAGGTAACTGATTGACATTTCTCTCTCACTTTGTGCTGATTTCTCTGAAATCAACAACCATGTCCTGAGGTGAGGGTTTTTTTTAAAAGAGTGCTTTTGTGTGCCTGAAACCTTGGGCCATGCATGTTACACTCCTTCAATCACGTAGTTTGAGCTGACAAATGATTAACGCTTGGTTTTGTTCAGAGGAGGCTGGAGTCTGGGTGGCGGACATGAGTAACGCAGTTGCTGAATGCCTACGTGACTGGCCCCAAGTTAAAACTCTGGACATCGAGGGTCAGGTGAGGGTCCCTGGTGGGCTTTGCAGCGGTTTTCACCCATCGTCACTGTAGAATTAACTGCAGTAGGTGACTCTACTGGAAAGGATGCCTGTGAGCTTGCGTTTTGTTTCTTCTAGACTTTTCCTCATGTATTTTTTCTCATTGTTAATTTCATTGATTGATTTTATAGAGAGGAAGGAAAGAGAGAAGGAGAGAGAGAAAGAGAAATATCAATGTGTTGTTCCACCTATTGATGCATTCATTGGTTGCTTCTTGCGTGTGCCTGGACTGGGGATCGAACCTGCAACCTTGGCAAGTCAGGACACTCTAACTGAGCTACCCAGCCAGGGCTTAGTTAATTCTAAGCTATCATTTTTCTGTAATAAACTGTAATCAGGCCTACAGTAGTTTTTCTGAGCCCTGTGAGTCCTTGGGGACACGTGTGAAATAAACGCACTTCGCTAAACTAACAGAAAAGGGTGCTCTAGGAGTAGAAGTCATGTAATGCACCCTAATACACCAACTGTGTCCACAATGAATGAAGAAATGTCATCTTGATCTATTTAAAGCTACTGCAAAAAGAGAAAATGAGAATCAATACATATTAATTGAAAAACATTCCTATCCCAATAAACAACCAAAGATCAGAAAAATTTTCCAACACAGCACTCCAAACTGAGTCAGTCATTCCCCCCCAAAAAAGTATCAAAACCAAACAAACAAAACAAAACTTGACTCAGAAACACAAAAATTAAGAGCAAAAATGGACAAAAAAGAAGGGAAAAATGAAAAGAGGTTTTGAATTTTAAAAGTTAATAAAACACCACAAAATCAAAATAGAATGAAGACTAGCTTTCCATTGCCCAAGGGAGAATAAATTTGAATAAAAATATAGTGACATTGAAATATTCAAGAAAACATGCAAGAGAAAGAAAATTTGATTTTAGGAAAGGGAGAGTCCAAAGGATTAGAGAGAAAAGAGTTGAAATGAAAAGTAGGCACAAAAGCTGTAACGCTCTTATCATTGGAATCTCTGAATATGAAACAGAAAAAGGTAACAGAGCCAACAATTCAAGCTATGATCCCCGACAAGCTTTAGAAATAAAAAGAGAAAGAAGCTGGAATCAACATATTGAAAAGGCTTACAACAGACATGGAAAGTCTAACCCAGAATAAGCTCCAAGACATAGCTAGAAAAAACTTTCAGACTTTAAAGATCAAGAGAAAAAAAAAAAACTTCTCAGGGCCTCCAGGCAAAAAAAAAAAAAAAAGATCAAATAACGTACAAAGGCAAAAGACATGGATGGGCCTCAGCCATTCTAAAAGCAATATAAAACCCAACACAGGGAAATAGTTTCAAGACAAATAGAATGTGAACAAAAGTATCACATACCGTCGAATGAACTTTTGAACATCAAGTTTACATAAAAATAGGCTTAAAGAGGTAACCACTCAGAGAATACTGTACTCGGGGACTTTTCTTGATCCAAACAAAGGACTGGAGAAATCCTGTTTAGAGGACTGAAAACTATGCCCTGACCAGTGTCACTGGTTCGATTCCCGGTCAGGGCACATGCCTGGGTTGCGGGCTCGCTCCCAGGTTGGTCTGTATGAGAGAGGCAGCCGATCAATGTTTCTCTCTCACATTGATGCTTCTCTCCCTCTCTTTCTTCTTCCCTTCCTCTCTCTCTAAAAAATAAATAAGCAAAACTTTAAAAATATAAGAAATATAGGACTGGTAACTATGAGATGCTTAAAAGGTGCTTGCCACTGATGCTTGAGATCACAGCCTGGGAGAAGGTGGTGTAAAGGAGTGTAACATGCATGGCCCAAATATCGCTTCTCATTGTGCAACAGATGTGAGAGGAAAGGACGGAATCTGTAACACCTCCCCCAGGTGGGATTGGACCAGGCTTAGTCCCGGGTCGTGATGAAACCTTGCTATCCGAGGAATAGGTGAAAGGGGAAGACAGAAAACAGACCCAAGCAAACGAGCCCAACTGTGGAGCTGGCTCCTTTAAGGCCACCACCGACTAGACATACTGTAACCGAAGTGCATGAGCAGACAGGCTGAATCCCAGCCCGTGTCAAAAGCTCTGTGGGTATGTGACAGGCGGCAGCTGACACATGGAGAGACAGAAGGAGCAGATTCAGGCAACAGTTCTGTGATGCGTCATCTGTAGATTGTATCGTGCCCACCACCCAAAGTCAAGTCACCTTCCGCCTCCATGTATTCAACCCCCTTTACCCTTTGCTATCCCCAACCCCTTCCCTCCGGTCACCCCCATACTGTTGTCTGTGCCTGAGCTTTTGTTGGTTTCTTTGTCTTGCTCGTGGAGTTGTTGCTTTCAGTTTTACATCCCACATATGAGTGAAATCGTATGGTTTTTGAGTTTTTCTGTCTGACTTACTTGGCTTTGCATGATACTCTCAAGGTCTGTCCGTGTTGTGCTTTGCACGTCCAAGCTGAAATTAGGGGGTGTCCCTTCCTTTTCTCAGATGCTCCACTCTGCTGACTTTCTTCCAACAACTCCTTTCCTGTCATCTATGCTCTTGTCAACTCTATTTTCTGACCAATCTTTTTTTCTTTCCTTGTCCTTTTTTAAATATATTTTATTCATTATGCTATTACAGTTGTCCTATTATCCCCCCTTCATTCCCCTCCACCCTGTACACCCTCTCCCACCC
>CM052550.1:48877988-48987457 GCA_028533065.1 Trachops cirrhosus
AATTCTCATTTCTTCATTCTTTTCTGGTTGTATATTTTTTTCTTCCTTCTTGTCCTCTCCAATGATGTGAGACCCATCTTTCATTCCATCACTATTGGTTCCCTGTGCATCTTTCTTCATTAAACTTACTGTAGCCTGCATTTTTTCAGCTAATTTGTGACCAAAATCAACCAATTCTGTGAGTATCTTGATAACCAGTGCTTTGAACTGTGCGTCTGATAGGTTGGCTATCTCTTGGTTGCTTAAAAGGATGGGTTCTGGGGCTTTAAATTCTTCTTCTGTTTGAGCCATCTTTTTGCTGGTTTTTTTTTTTTTTTTGGTCTTGTTGAGCTCCTGTAATGAGGGGCGGGGCCTTAGGAGTTCACCAGGATGGGGCAGCCCAGTCACAGGGTTGTGACGCTGTATGTGGGGGTGGGGTCCAAGAAGGAACAATGGCACGTGCTCTGCTCTCTGTAGGACCTCAGACCCCTCCGCCACTTTCCACAAGCTAACTGGGCCCCTCTGGCACCAATTCCTGTGTGGGTGGGCCTGTGCACCCCGAGAGACCTTCCTGTTCAGTCAGTGCCCCAAAGCTCTATTTCCCGGTGCTGGGACCCTGAGTTTCGCACAGTGCCTTGCTTCACAGTGGCTGCCTCGCTGGGTCTGCAGGTCGCCATCCCCCTGCCTGGCCCGCCAGCCACCGCCGCTTGTGTGCCCAGGGTCTGCCTGCTGCGGGCTTGTGTGCCCAGGGTCTACTTGCTGTGGACTTGCGCGCTGTCCTGGTTGCTCTGGTCTCTGCTCCACGTCCCTTGCCAGGCCCGACTCCGTCCCTCCTACCAGTCTGGATGAACGAGTCTATTTTTAAATCCTTGGGTGTCTGACTTCCATACACTTCAATTTTCTGTCAGTTCTGGTTGTTATTTTGTTTCTATATTGTTGTTGTCCCTATCTTGGTTGTGGGTGGAGGCACAGTGCAACTACCTATGCCTCCATCTTGGCCGGAAGTCTCCTTGTCCTTTTTGATGCAGCGTAAATGTTGCTGTTCCTCAGGATTCTGCCCTTGGATTGCATGTTTTGGAGATAAAATTATTCTGGCCCAACATACTCACCTCCATGACTTCATCTGTAATAGACTCTGAAAAGCCCTGGCTAGTGTGGCTTAGTGGATTGACTGCTGGCCTGTGAGCCAAAGGGATGAAGGTTCGATTCCCAGTCAGGGCACATGCCTGGGTTTTGGGCCAGGTCCCCAGTAGGGGGTGCATGAGAGGCAACTATACATTGATATTTCTCTCCCTCTCTTTCTCCCTCCCTTCCCCTCTATCTAAAAATAAGTAAATAAAATCTTTAAAAATACATACGTGAAAAACTTCCCAATGTCCCTTTGCAACTCATGTCCACCTTCCTCAGCTCCACCACACCGTTCCAGATCCATCTCAGGATCTTACACACACATCAAGCTCCTCATATTCCAAACTGAAGTTGTAAAGTTACCTCTTCCTCCTCGGTCCCCTGGACACTCTGTCCTGTGTGGATTCCTTTCATCAGCACCAAACATCATTTACTCAGTTATCAAAATCTTACCTGGTCAGCCTTCAGATCTGAGCTCACATAGCAAGCCAGTTGCCACATCCCAATCCATCACCACTACTGCAGCTTTGGGGCCAGCGCTCAGTGTGAGTTTACAGCTGCCCAGACAAGCGGTGGTCCAAAATGCTCTTCTCACTGTCTCCATCCCTTCTGCGTCAGCTCTGCGGTTGTTCAACTCTATACATTACACTGCGTTCTTCTCCCTAATGGTAGCCATCCAGCTCCTGGTTGGCTTCCAGGATAACTTCTATTATCTGGTCCCACTGCCCTATTCTCCCCAAACACAGCCTCACATGCCCCTTGCACCTGAGTCTCATCAAACTTCTTCTTTCTTTCATTTATTGATATTTAGAGAGAGGGAGGGAGGAAGATAAACGAATTGTTGTTCCATTCACTGATGCATTCATCGGTTGATTCCTATACATGCCCTGACCGGGATCGAACCCACAACCTTGGCATATTGGGATGATCCTCTAGATCCCACTGAGCTACCATCCAGGGCCTCGTCAAACTTCTTAAGCAGGTTGTTTTTATAAGCTTTGCACCTGTTTTACCCTCATCAGGATGGCATCGTGCTCTTAGGATAATGGTACCCTTCCTAGTCCCTCAAGACTCAGCTGTTGAGTGTCCCTTTGTCAAAGGCTTCAGTGGCATCACCTTAGGAGTCCCTCTTCTGTGCTCATAAATCACGTAGGTGATGTTCTTATTCATGCCCTCAGGAGGTTTGGTACACGCTCAGTAAATATTTGCATAATGAATGAATGAATGAATGAATGAATGAAATGAGGTCCCTGAAAGGTCTCTTGCTTTCTGACCGAACGTCCCACGAAGGCAGCCCTGGAGTGAGACTGCGATGACCATGTGTGTGCATCTCACAACCACTGGCCCCCTCGGGCACTCGGTTCACTGCCTCGGGTGTGATCGCAGCCTCGCAGGTGCCTGTGTAGCTGCGACTGCAAGTGGGGGGGTGGGGCACGCGTGCTGACGAATGAGTGATCCGATTGGTCTGCTTTTCCTAACTCTGGGGCCACAGTCACGTCACTTCACAGCTTTGTGCTGCATCTGTGAACCCAAAGGATGACAGTGATAACAGATTTCACAGCCTTTCTTTCAATCTGGATAATATAACAGGGAACTTCCACGGAGCACTAACCCTGCCCCTTTAAGTGAAACGTGGGAAATGTCCTCCGGAGTGTAGACGGAGGAGAAAAACTTTGACCTGCGCATGCTCAGTACTGCCTGGGACCACGTTAACAAACAGTGGGCAGAACGCCAGGTTCTATGACCAATAATAGTCATTGTATTAATACTGAAAGAAGAGCGTTTGTCAGAAAAACACCACTTGATATCCCAATACTGCTTGTCTTTGCATAATAAGAATTGGGTAGAAACTCTGTGATGGGGGAGCTCAAAGGGAGCAGTGAGGGTAAACGCAGGCTGCTGTGAGGGCTATGACCCCGTGTTCTGAGAAAGCAGTACCAGAAAACACCATTGGTTGTGGGTAACACCCAGGCAGGAGTAATTGGGGAGTCTGTGAGGAAAGCCCATGTGTGAGCTTTTGTTATGTTTTGCGGAAGCCGGGTAGCACACGGGTATTTTACAATATAGATGCTATATATTCGTATGCAGCATTTTTTATATACTTGGAAAGCATAGATTTGGAATGCCACTGGGCTTTCATATTGGCTGTGCCATTACTGATATGACCTTGGGCAAGGTATCAAAGGGTCTGAGCCTCAGTGACCCGTGATATGGAGATAATAACAATACCCAGCCTAGAAGGTGATTATAAGATGAAATGGAGGTAGCAACTCTGATGTTCTTAGAACAGAGACTGTACGTATTATGCAGCTAACAAATCTTAACTGTTTGTCACCATCATCATAATAATCATCATCGTCATCAGCAGCAGCAGCATCGTCACTGTTATTAGGTTTACAAAGCAACCATCCCAACAAATTGAGAACATAAAACAAGCCTGTTTTGGCCCTCTCTTTAGGTCTGTATCAGGAGCTGACTGCCACGAATAATGTCGGAGTCTCAGCTTTACAACGCGCTCTGACTGCTGATTGTACATTCTCCATTAGTGCACAATGCATTTACACAGAGACTTCCTGTATCCGTTCTTGCTCAGGTCACCTGCTTCCCGTCATCTATGCCCTTGTCAAATCTTTTTCTTCTTGTAGCATTAATTAAGATAATGTGGCATTCCAATTCTTGATGGCCATATTTTCTGTGAAGAATACCTGTCTGGTTTGTACACCACTTGGTGGATATTAACTTGGGATAGTCCCACTGAACTTGGAATTGTCCCAGGCCTTCCCTGCATACGTAGCATGGTCGAAGGCCAGAGACAGCCGAGGGTGATATTTATTTAAACAAGGTTGCTGTTTATACTTTGAGAAATGATGGCCCTACTCCTATTGTCAACATTGATTAAGAACAGAATAGGCAGTGTTTTAAAATCCACTGAGAACATTTCTAATAGGTTTTAGGTATAATGGTAATCTCTTAGTGCAAGTTCCGGTCATTCTTTTTTGTTGTTGTTTTTTTTAATAGTTTATTTTTTTATTCTCTTTTTCCATTACCATTCTTCTCCCTTATACCCTCGTCCACCTCCACCCACCCCTTCCCACCGCAATCACCTCAATGTTGTCTATGTCCATAAGTCCTTTTTCTTTTTTTGTTTAATCCTTCCACCTCCCACTTGCCCACCCCCCACCAATGCTGTCAGCCTGCTCTCTATCTATGAGGCTGTCTCCACTTTGCTTGTTAGTTCAGTTTGTTCATTAGAGTCTCCATATGAGTGAAAGCCTATGGTCTTTGTCTGTCTCTGAATGGCTTATTTCACTCAGCATAATGTACTCCTGGTCCATCCGTGCTGTCACAAAGGGTAAAACTTTCTTTTTCTTTTTATGGCAGAGTAGTATTCCACTGTGTAAATATCCCGTAGTTGTTTTATCCACTCATCTACTGATGGACACTCGGGCAGCTTCCAAATCTTGACTATTGTAAATAACACTGCTATGAACATAGGGGCACATATAATCTTTTGAATTAAGAGTTTTGGGTTTCTTCCGGTAAATTCCCGGAAGTGTAAACACTGCATCAGAAGGCACTTCCGTGTTTAATTTTTTGAGGTAACTCCATAAAAAGGCTAATCTGTGTTTTGAGGTTAACTCTTGTCTATTTTAAGAAATCTGTGTGACAGATTCTGGGCAGGCCTCCTGGGTGTTACTGGGCTAGAATATTCTACATTCTCTCTATTTGATGCACGCTGTAGTTCTCTTTTGTGGGTGACTCAGACCGATCGGTCTTTGCAGAGTATCTTTTGACAACATTGCAACCCAAAGCACTTGAGCCGCGTGATATTGTGTGCAAGGTCCTGCTGTGGAAGCTGTTCAGCCCGTTATTTCACAGCTTACCCCCTGGAAAGACCAAATTTTAGTTGCATTCCCTGATATTTCTGTGGTTACAGTTAAAGGCAGTTCAATGGATATTTTTTGTATTGAAAAACGAATGTTTTTCTATACACACCTAGACAATAGAAGCAAGAATAATTGCTGTCAATTCCCAGAAACACACTTGATGAAACCTTACCTTTTTTAAAATAAAATCATATTAAGGGATCCTGATAGACTAACAAAAGTCCTTATATAAGCAGAACATAGTTCTAAATCAAACTTGATTTACAGTTGATAGGACGAAGCAATAAATGGACCAGGAACAGAGTTATGCTGAGGCATCAGTTCAGTCTTTTTTTTTTCCTCTCCAAGGTACCTCATTTGATAGTGCTATTTTCAGGCCGGATGCTGGTTATAGAAGGGAACGGAGATGAATCCAGACAGGTAGCCTCCCCAGGTTCAGCTGAACATGCCTTGCTTTGCAAGGGTGTCCAACCTTTTGATGTCACTGGGCCACACTGGAAGAAGAGCTGCCTCGAGCCACACATTCAATACCTTCTGACATGTAATCACAAAAAAAAATCTCATCATGTTTTACGTAAATGTACGATTTTGCGTTGGGCCACATTCGCAGCCAACCTGGGCTGCACACAGCCCATGGGCTGCGGATTGGACACTCCTGCACGTTTATTCCATCACCTTCCCACTATCAAGAACCTTAACTTGTCCATGGGAGGCAATTACTCGCCAGAGGAGGCCCAGCGTCTGGGCTTCCTCCACGTACTAATGGAAGGCATGACGACCACTGTAAGTCTCGTGAAAAACATCCAAGGGCTTCGAGTGTTAAAAGTGAATCTCTGGATCAATCATGGAGTTGAAACCAAGAGTAATAGCCCCTGGGTGGGCATTAGAAATGCCTGGGGAGCTTTGAGAACAGCTACCTGACTTCTCCCAACTCCCCCTCCAGATATTCTGATGCAGTGAGATCCCAGGCACCATGAGTTTAACAAAAGATCGAACTGTAGGTTTGAGACGATGCAGGCTGAGAGAGGCGCTAAGCGAGAAAAGTCAAAGAGAAAAAAGACGAATACTGGGTGATGTTATCACTCCTGTGTGAAATCTAAAAAAGGCAAACTCATACAAACAGAGACACTAGAATGGTGGTTACTGGGAGTCTCACAAAGATGTTGTTTATGGGAACAAACTTACAGGAAGTAGTAAACAAACCCTCATGATTTAATGAGCAGTATAAGGAACACAGGCAACAATATTGTGTTATGATCATCAGACTTACAAGGTACTACAACTTAATTATTCCAACCACTTAAAAAATAATGATGCAAAGTGATGGAGGTGTTAATTATTGCTGAAATGGCAGTCATATTACAATATATAAACATAACCAATTAACATATTGTACACTTTAAGTTTACTCAGTGTTTTGTGTCAAGTATATTTCTTTTTGGGGGGCTAAATATGTAGAGCTTTATTTTTAATTAAATGTATTGGGGTGAAATTGATCCATGAGGCCATATAGGTTTCAGGTGTACATTTCTACGTGTGCCCACCAACCAATGTGCAATCTTCTTCCGCCACCATATATTTGGTTAAAGAGAAAGAAAGAGAGAGGGAGAGGAAGAGGAAGAGGGGGAGGGAGGGAGGGAGAGGGGGGGAGGAAAGAAAAGAAAGAAAGAAAGAAAGAAAGAAAGAAAGAAAGAAAGAAAGAAAGAAAGAAAGAAAGAAAGAAAGAAAGAAAGAAAGAAAGAAAAAGAAAGAAAGGAGAGGAGAGGAAAAGAGAAAGGGAGAAAGGGAGGGAGGGAGGAAAAGGGAAGGAGGGAGGGAAGGAGGGAGGAAGGAAGGAAGGAAGGAAGGAAAATCTCTCACTCCCTTGGCCCTACATCACACACTTGGAACAAGGAAACATACTTGTGCTTTGCGTACAGTAATAGCGCCTCTACCGAGGGGTGAGGGGCACACAGACCCACACCCTCAGTGACAGCCTCTTTTCAGTCCCCGCGGACCTCTCAGCCATGAGCCACCAGCCTGGGAACCCCGCGTGCTGACCAGCCCCCGGCCTCCAGGCTGATCGGGGGTGGGGTAATGGAGGGATTCCACCTCCTTTTCTCTACTTCAGAGCAGGTGAACTTGGCTGACGGTTTACTTTCGAGTTTACCTTCGTTTCTCACCTAAAAAACGAGGGGGGCAGCTAGGTCACCTCTGGGGTTCCTTCCAGAACGTGATCGGGCAAATGGTGAGGTGGGAGTCCGCGGATAATAGAAACAGCGCAGGGGCTGCGTAACCGGGCAGCGAGGCGGCGGAGGCGAACTCTCCGGGTCTCACACTCAGTAACGCAAGGGCCTTGCTGAGTCCCGAGCACCCTCCCGCAGACACGTTCTTTTGCAAGCACAAAAAATGCGGTGGCTGACGCCGCCGAATAGGTCTGCTTTGGTAGAGCGACTGGGGAGGACGGAGTTAGACGCCGCGAGAGAGTCGCCGTGCGCACCTGCTTCATGGCCTGTGGGGCTGGTTTGGCTCAGTGCACACAGAGCACCGGCGTGTCTGAGATCAGGCGGGAAAGGGCACCCGTGCGCATGAAACGTCCACAAGGCTCATCATCAAAACGACAGGGGTGTGTTTACAATCAAGACGAAACAATCAAGGTCAAATACACTCTGGAGTCCGGTTGCCTTGGGTGCCGGCTCTGACTGTTCCACTCACGGTCACCTTGGTAAGCTACTCGGCTTCTTGAGACCCCGATTTCTCGTCAGAAAAGCACGGATAACCAGGAGCCTTATGAAGTTCCGTGTGGATCAGAAACAGTGTCTGAACCACAGCACACGGTGGGACCTCCTCGGCATGGTTATTAGTACCTGGTGGCCACGAGATCATCCAGGAGGCTGTGCGTCTCATCTGCGCTCTCTGGACCCCTCATCTGTGATCGTCAGAAAGCGGTTAGTCTCTCCAAGTTCATCATGTTTCAAAAAGGTACATAGGCCCTGGCCCAGTGACTCAATGGTCAGAGCATCATCCTGAACTCCAAAAGGCTGAGGGTTCGATTCCCAGTCAGGGCACATTCCTAGGTTGCAAATTCAATCCCTGGTCATCGCATGTACAGGAGGCAAGTAATGGATGCTTCTCTCTCCCATCAATGCCTCTCTCTCTCCCTCTCTCTCTCCCTTCCTCTCTAAAAATCAATGAACATATCCTCAGGTGAGGAATTAAAAATAAAAGAAGTACATCTTAGTGTACAGTTCTCAGCATTAATATGAAATGCACTTGGCAGTGAGTCCCAGCAAATAATTAGTGCTCAGGAAGTAATTGCTACCAATTGGTATCTCTCCACGTTTTTCTCTACACCTTCTATTAGGTGTTATATTTAGTAGGACCTCTCTCAGTGGGCCCATAGCATTCTCCAAATAATTTTAGTGCAATTTGATACTTGAAATAAACATAAAGCTAGAAAGCACCCTGGTGTTGGAGGTGGGGCTAGGATTACAAACGCCCTTTCTCACCATGCTGGTGTTTCACGGTCAGCAGGAAAAACACCACCTGTGTGTCCCTCTACAAACAAGCAGCAAACTGACATTTGCCTCTATGTCTTCCAGGCAGGCGGTTGTAGTAGGTTTGTAGAACCGGGTGTCAAAGACAACCACGAGACAAAGCCAGGTGTATGAAAAATGGGATTTAGCCCTAGTTCCTGTGGCTCAGTGGATTGAGCGCAGGCCTGTGAATTAAAGGGTCGCTGGTTCAATTCCCAGTCAGGGCCCATGTCTGGGTTGTGGGCCAGGTCCCCAGTAGGGGGCACTTCAGAGGCAACATCACAGTGATGTTTCTCTCCCTCTCTTTCTCCCTCCCTTGCCCTCTCTAAATATAAATAAATAAATTCTTTTTAAAGAATGAGATTTCAAAAGAAAGTTGCTTGTCCAAGGTCATTTGGAGATGGAAGAACTCTTAGGTGGGTTGATTTCCCACCCCCTGCCCCCCGCCATATTTCTACTGGGTCAGAGATTATCCTCGGAGATTAAAAGGCAGTCAGCTAGGAAGAGGCTTTTCTTTCCGTTTTCTATGCTATTTTTATACTATTTCTCTCATATTCCGCCTGCGGTACCTTTTCCCTTGGTCTTCTTCACGCTTTTCTGACTGCCTGTTACTCTCGCTTCTGTGCTTGGAGCCGGTCTCCGAGAGGCTGAGATTCTCGCCTCCTCATTTCTGATGCAAGCTGCCCCGTCCCACCTTTTGACTGTTGCCGACTCATCACTCCCATCTGCCTGGGATGCTTAGCTCTTTTTTAAAAAATCTGCTCAGGGCGCGTGCCAGAATCAACCAATGAACGCATCAGTACGTGGAACAGCAAACTAATGTCTCCCTCCCTCCCTCCCTTTTTGAGAAATCAGTTATACATTTTGTTTTGTAGAGCAGTTTGAGGTTTGCAGAAAAATTGAGCAGATTCTGTACAGATGTCCTGTATACCCACTGTCCCCGGGACATATCCCTCTGTGGTTATTATTATCATTATTTCAACAGCTTTATTGAGATAGAATTGATATACAAAAATAGACACGTATTTCCTAGGTACAATCTGGTGAGTTTGGACATGGGCATAGAGCTTTGAAACCGTCACCACAGTCTAAGTCATAATCACATCCAGAAGTTTCTCCCCATCTCATCGCTTTTAGTTTCTATGGTAAGAACACTTAGCACGAGAACAACCCCCATCATAAATTTTTATGTGCACAATATAATACCGTCCACCGTAGGCACTATGCGGTATAGCTGATGTCTAGAACTTACTGGCAAACCTGGCTCTTTGGAAGGGAATAGGTTTTATTTTGAAATGTGCCCTTCCACTGCTTCTCTGTTGATGACTGAAAGCTGAATGACCTGGGTCCCCTGCCTGTAAGGGACAGGTCAGCCCTGGCTTCCTTCCGGTGCTTCCCCCCTCACAGCTGTTGGCCATTGGTCGCTGCAGACAAACCACAAGGAAAGGAACCAGATCACTCACCAAGGGAAAAACACATTGCATAGGAGAGTAGGGGGTGTAACCGCAAAAACCAAAACACCTTAAATTCTTTTCTTTATATTTTATCCTTTGGTTTACTGATCTGTCTCTCTGAACAGGCAGGGGCATGGGGAAAAGGCTTTCATCAGTCTTATATTCTCATGGCGTACTGCAGTTATAATCAGATAGATAGTAGGGGCCCAATGGATGCGCTAGCTTGTGTGAATGCACTCAAAAAGTAGAGACCTCTTTCTTCTCCAGTTCTGTAACCTTGGAAACTTACCGGACTTCCGTCTCAGTTTATCCAGCTATAAGAAATGCTAACAGTAACCAACAACCGACCTGGCCCTTCACGAGAGCTCAGTAAATGGGCGTTTTGACTCTTGTATTTTATTCTGCAGAATAATATAAACAGGGGTTTTGTTCAGGATGTGCCTAATTGCTTTGGAAAAAAGAGCATGTCTTCTGCCCTGTTGCTAGGGAAATACAAATTTCAGCAAGTGATTGAATAAAACATTTTCAGGGGCTTGGGGGAAATGTTTCCATGTTGCTAGAAGCAATTGAATAATTTTGTTTTCCTCCTGACAAAGGTCCTCTTTTTGAAATGCTACACCAACATAGCATTTTCTAAGAGCTCTTCCTCCTCTTTATTTTAGCAATCAAAATCTTCTCCAATAAGAGTAAAAGATACAGCAGTATTTTGTTAACCTTGTATATGGAAAAGATGGTCAGTTGATCTCCATTGGAAGTTACACTCAAAATACAGTTTATAATTGTAATCTTTCCTTATCCAAATATAAGCACGAAGTGAAAAGCATTTGATTACAATAGAAAACTTAATCAAGTCATTATTTGATCCTGGCTGGTGTGGCTCAGTGAGTTGATCGCCGGCCAGTGAACAAAAGGGTTGCTAGTTCGATTCCCAGTCCGGGCACATGCCTGGGTTGAGGGCCAGGTCCCCAGTAGGGGGCACGCAAGAGGCAAACACACCCTGATGTTTCTCTCCTTCACTTTCTCCCACCCTTCCCCTCTATCTAAAAATAAATAAATAAATAAAATCATTTTTAAAAAATCAAGTCATTATTTGATTAGAAACAACAGAACATCCCAAATATACAGCTGATTGCCAAGAAAATAACTCTTAAGTAGTTATATTTAATTCTGTAGCTATTACTGTAGATTTTATTGCTGTGCTCCAAATCACACTACTCTTGCACACTACAAAATGATAGGCGTTAGCCATATCTGATTATTTAAATTAAAATTTTTTGTGTTTATTGCCATTTTATTGTTCATATTTTTTATCTTTTTTCCTTGTTCCTCTTAAAGAAGACCCTTTAACATTTCTTGTAACACTGGTTTGGTTTAACCCTGGCTGGTGTAGCTCAGTGGATTGAGCACAGGCCTGCTAACCAAAGGGTCACTGGTTGGATTCCCACTCAGGGCACATGCCTTGACTGCAGGCCAGGTCTCCAGTAGGGGGCGCACAAGAGGCAACTGACTGATGTTTCTCTCCCTCTCTTTCTCCCTCCCTTCCCCTCTGTCTAAAAATAAATAAATAAAATATTTTACAAAATACTGATTTGGTTTAGTGGTGGAACTCCTTTAAATTTTTCTTGTCTGGGAAGCTCTTTATCTGTCCATCAATTCTAAACGATAGCTCTGCTGGGTAGAGTCATCTTGGTTGTAGGTCCTTGCTTTTCATCGCTCTGAATACTTTCTCACCCGTCCCTCCTGCCCTGCAAGGTTTCTGTTGAGAAATCAGCTGACAGTCTTATGGGAGCTCCTAAATAGAATGAGTCAAAGTTAAATATAAAATGTACTCCCCGCCTCACACAAGTCACATTTCAGGTGTTCAGCATTCACACGTGACGAATGGCTACTGTATTTACTCCACTGGACACGCGCGTAGAGAACAGTCAGTCAGAGACACTGCATTTTGTCTCGGCACCCTTTTGAGAACTGTTCGGAGTGCTGAGTACTTTTTCCATAATGCTTCCTGTTGCAATAAAGGACACAGTTGAACTGAAGTGTCCTCGTGGGGTCCGTGAATAGCTCCAAGTACGCAGAAAGCTGGTCACCGGGGACAGCTGCAGCTCCCTGAAGGCCCACAGATGGAATTCAATTAAAAATAACCTTGCACCTGCTTATTTGCTGAACACGACCAAGCGAGGGAAACGGGCTTCTGCGCCGCTCCCAGAGTCCATCACCCAGTCACCCTCGCCCTGCTGTGAGCCCCACAGCACACCTGGTCTGCTTTCCCTAAAACGTCATGGGAGATGAATCGGGCCATATGGCTGCAATGCTGACTCTATGACCTATACAGGGAGCTTGTTCAAGTCAGACAGTTTCTTTCTCAAGAAACTAAACAAGCCCTGGCCCAGTAGCTCAGTTGGTTAGAGCAGCGTCCTGACGTGAATGTTGAGGGTTCAATCCCCAGTCAGGGCACATACAAGCAGCCACCGACGAATGCATCAATAAGTGAAGCAACAAATAGATGTTGTTTTTGTTCTCTCTCTGTCCCTCTTCCTCTCTCTCTAAAATCAAAAATATTTTAAAAAACAAAAGTTTAAGCTCATTTTCAGAAGCGAGATACCTGGATGAGACCACAGGCACTGCAGGGGTGTTGAGGACGAGGGAGAGGACGAGGGAGCCCGTGGACATTCTGTGATTGGAGCGGAGGCCCCGGTGGGAAAGCTGGGGATTTTGGCCTGCCAGCGTGAGATAGGAGCACGTGACCTCACGGAGGGAGTGATGGGAAAGCCACCAAGGCTCCCTTCCCACAGGCCAGGGCAGTGGCAGATGTGAGGTTCACAGACAAGCTTCCACAGTGGATTTTCCTCTGTGGGGAGGAATTCCAAAGGGGGGTGTGGGTGGGCCGGAGGGTGGCATTCAGAACGCCAGGTAGGGAAACCAACGGGTGACAGCGGTCTGTCTGAGAGACAGACACCTCTCTGCTATGAGACCCTGAGAGCATCCAGCTGGGTCTCTGGAATACTCTGGGACCCAGACGCCCCATAAATGAAGAAATAATAAGCAACATGTAGTCAGTTAAGTGGAATCTCCCTGTTCTATGCCTCATAACTTAGTCTTTCTGGAAATGTGGATATTGGTGGTGATGTTCTTTTAAAAAGTGTCTAACCCTGGCTGGGTGGCTCATTTGGTTGGCGTGTCGTCCCTACGCTAAAAAATTAAGGGTTCGATTCCCTGTCAGGGCACATACCTAGGGTGTAGTTTCAATCCCTGGTCAGGGCTGGTATGGGAGGCAACCAATCAATGTTTCTCTCTTTCCCTCCTTTCGTCTCTCTCTAATATCAATAAAGACATTTTTAAAAATGTGTAAAGAGACAGAAAACAGACATGCATTGCTCGGACAGATGCCCACACAGTGGCACTGACCAGGCAATGCCCTCTGTGCTTCCAGGCTGAGCCCCTCACGCCCAGCCGTCTCCTGGGTCTCACCCAGGCCCGCCAGAGAGCCTATGTCACAGTGCCTGGGGAATGTGCAGTCATCACGTCTACGGGACCGCCTCCGGCTCAGTCCCAGGGGAGGTGACGTCAGAGGCTGCTAGCTGAGTGTGGATTCAGAACAGGACAAGTTTGTTACAAGGCTCAAAGGCACCATGGAACCCAGATAAGGCAACACACAGGGTTTCATTCTTTGAGAGGGAGAATCTGACTTTGGATTTATCTCATAGACACCTGGCATAATGTCCTCCTACCCAGAAAGCCCCTGTCCCTCTGCCTCCTGGAGGGATACACACCTTCACTTTATCTACCTGACTTGTTGTTCATCGTGGGAAAGCCTGCCAGTCCAGTCTCTAAGGAGCTCCCGGACCCGCTATCCATTTGGGGGCAGATTACTGCCTGTCCCCTGATTCTACCAGGGAAATAAATCTGCATACCTGGAGTACTCAGCAATTCTTCGGACAAACCTAGTATTTTTTTTAATTAAAAATTTCTTAAAGAAGAAGCAGAATGGCTACTTAATGGCTAAGCAGAATGGCTACGTGAGCACCCATGGAAGACATTCATCCCCCCCCCTCCCCGGCAGGAGTGGGACTTTATTCTTGTCACTGTGCTTTGATTGGGCGGGGACCAGGAAGGCAGAGGAAAGGTGAGGGCACCTGAGTCTGCCTCCTTGGTGCAGCTTAAGGCCAAGCCTCTGGGAGTCCCAAGCCCCCCACCAGGGTGTAGGCAGCTGTCTCCCCTTGTGTGTACAGCCTATTTTAACTGTAGTCGTCTGATTCAAATGCATATCCTCCTACAATAATAAAATAATGAGACATGGCCCTGGCTGGCATGGCTCAGTTGGTTGGAGCATCAACCCGTAGACCAAAAGGTCACAGGTTCCATTCCCAGTCCGGGTACATACCGAGGCTGTGGATTCTGTCCCACATCGGGGTGTGTACAAGAGGCAACAGATCGATGTTTCTCACTCACATCCATGTTTCTGTTCCTCTCCCACCCTTCCCCGCTATCAAAAATAATAATACAAAAAAAAATAAAAATAATGAGACATGAAAAAAGAAAAAAGAATGGTCAAGAGTGAAGAGGAAGCTAGCGAGCACTCCCTTTATGGTCTGAGATCATTACAGCAAATCCATCGTCCCCCTGACAGGTCTCTCCCATTGCCCTGCTGCCCACCAGGGGCAGGAGATGACGTCCTCATTCTCACCTTACAGAAAGGCCCGGGAGCGGGTCTTCAGCTTGTCTAGATTCGTTCTGTGTACACCTCATTGCTTCTCTTTGACTTCCCCCTAAATCAGGTGCAGATGTTTTCATGAAAGACACTCCGTTTCCCCATCCCTGTCTCCCTTGAAGACCTCTGCTGAAACCCCACCCAACAGCCTAGTTGGCTTGGGACCAGGTGGGCTGGGAAAGGGGGCGTGGCTTCTCACCGCCTGCGTGCGGACCTTCCGGTTAAGGTCCGGGTTTCGGATCCAGGAGCATCTGAAAGACACGGGGCAGCTTCTCCTCTTCCAGATGTTTCTCTGTTTATCCTTTTTTTTATTTGTTTATCCTCGATTGAGGACATTTTTTTCACGGCTTTACAGAGAGAGAGAAATATCAATATGAGAGAGTAACATCTATTGTTTGCCTCTTGTAGGCTCCTGGACTGGGGATCCAACCCGCAACCTAGACATGTGTCCTGATCAGGGATCGAACCTGCAACCTTTTGATGCACAGAATGACACTCTAACCAATTCAGCCACTCAGCCAGGGCTTCCTCTGTTTATTCCCAGATGAGGCTGGTGGTAGGCAGGATAATGTTCCCCAAACATGTTCCAGTACTAATGCCTGGATATTCTGTCTGTTACCTTACGTGGAAAAGGGACTTTGCAGATGTGATGAAGTTAAGGATCTTGGGCTGGGAGATTTTCCTGACTTACCTGGCAGACCCAGTCTAATCAGAGAAGTCCTTGTAAGTTACAGAAGGACACAGGTATCACAGAAGGAGCATGTGTGCTCTGGGGGCATGAACAAGGACTGTGCGCAGCTTCCAGAAACCAGGAAAGGCAAACAGTGGACGGTCCCCTAGAACCTCCAGAAGGAAAACAGCCCAGCTGATATCTTCATTTCAAGGCTGTTTACCTCCAGAACTGTAGGCTGATAGATTCAAGCCACTAATTTTGTGCTAATTTGCTGCAGCGGCCGTAGAGAGCTAATATGAGATTAGAAATGTTTGACTTGGCTAGATAGCAGTATTATAAATAATAATCATCCATAAACAGGCTCATTCTTTATGCTTGTTTACCACATAGTAAAATGATTATACAAATCGTTAAATATTTAGTGTGCGAACCTTGTAAAAGTTTTATTTTAAAATTATAATGCTATGCCCTGGCTGGTGTGGCTCAGTAGACTGAGTGCCGGCCTTCGAACCAAAGGGTCACCAGTTCAATTCCCAGTCAGGGCACGGGCCTGGGTTGGGGGCCAGGTTCCCAGTAGGGGGCACGCAAGAGGCAACCACACACTGATGTTTCATTCCCCCTCTTTCTCCCTCCCTTCCCCTGTCTCTAAAAATAAATAAATAAAACCTTAATTCTTATTGTTGACACTATTTCAGATGCCCCCATTTCCCCCCCTCCACCCAGCCCCACCCCCCATCCCTCTGGCCATCCTCACACTGTTGTCTGCATCTATGAGTTATGCATCTATGTTCTCTGACTCACCCCTTTACCTTGTCTCATCTAGTCCCCCCAGCCCCTCCCCTCAGACCACTCCAAGGCTTTGGTTTGTAGGGACTGTTTTCAATTTGAAAGGAGAGTCTCCTAGAACGGGGCACAGCCAAAGGCAGATACACACCACTCAGCCAAGGAGGCCCTCCGGAAGCTCACCTTCCTGGTTGGCTCTGGGACCTCCCACAGAGCTGCCTTTGCAATTCATTATTTTTTAACAGCGCCTGTGTTGAGAAAGCAGGAGGTTGAATCCCATCAGGTTTCAGGTTTTCTTTGAGCCCTTACAACGTGAGTGCAGCAGAAGCTTTGGCTTTCCACTCTGTCCTCCCAGCTGGGCAGCAGTGGGGCAGGCAGCCAGGGGTTGGCAGGGAGTGGACAGCTCAAGTGTCCTGTCCACTCAGCATGATGCAGCCAGAACCGAAGGTCATGGGTTACCTCTGTGACTTACTAGATCTCGGGAAGTGGAAATGGTCTGTTATATGAGAAAAGTTACAACGCAGCCAGATTCTGTCATCCAGGACCTCGCTTTGCTGTTGGCTATGTGATGAGGAAACACCCCTCACCCATCACCGTGTTGGCAGTGACCCCTCTTCCTGGAGCCGCTATGAGAAACTGGTCAAATACAAATGCTTTTCACTCAAGAGTGTTTCCAGGAGCTGTAAGGAGCCAAAAAGAAAATGGATGTTATGACACCTTTGGCCACATATTATTAGGCAATGGCATGTATTAGGTTGGCCAAAAAATCTGTATGCTTTTCTGCATAAAATAAAAGACACACTTTTCATTGTTACCAATAACTTGATGGATTTGGATATTTTGAGTCTGTCGGCTATCTCCCGGGTGGTAGAACATTGATTCTTCTCAATTAATGTCTCGATTTGATCACTATCAACTTTAACCAGTCTCCCCGACCATGGAGAAATCTCCAGCACGAAACTTCACAAACCACTTTTGACACGTTCAATCAGTCACAGTGCCTTCTCCATACACTACACAAATCTTTTCCTGTGTTTCAGTTGCATTTTGCCATTCTTGAAATAATGAAGCATAATGTGCCGAAAATATTGCACATTTTCTTCCATCTTCAATATTAAAATGGCTACATAAAAATTCACCAATTTTGGTATTTTATTTTTAATGCACGCTGATAGGACAGCTGTCACAATATGATCTAACAAAACTGTTCTGAACGAAGTTCAAGTTAACTAAGCATTACTGGAGCCATCGGCTGGCGGGGGACGAATGAACTTTTGGGCCACCACAATCCTTAACATCTGCCCGGTGAGGAATAATGGGATCCTTAGAAGATTAGGTCTCTTGTGTGAGAACCAGCGAGGAGGGCAAACGTTTCAAGAGCCTTGGTCTCAGCATCCCTGGGTAACAAAACCAACGCGGCAACCTTGCAATGTTCAAACATGGCCCAGATGCGTGTTCCCGAACCATCTGGGGTTCCTCCATGTTCTCTCCCACGGCATGCTCCTTATGTTTGGCCACGGATCCAACTCAGAGTGCAGGCACGATCCTCCGTTTACTCTTGGACAAGAACAGGGGGTGGGGACATTCTGATCCCCCAGGCTGGAGAAATTGACTAGGAAGGCACAGAGGGCTGAGTTTCCCAAGCTGGGTCCTACCCTGGCTGGTGTGGCTCAGTGGACTGAGCGCTGGCCTGCGAACCAAAGGGTCACCGGTTCGATTCCCAGTCAGGGCACATGCCAGGTCAGGCCCCTCAGGTAGGGGGTGTGCAAGAAGCAACCACACACCAAGCTGGATCCTATACCAGCTGATTATGTTTTTATACATTTAGAAATAATATGGGAGAGAGGCCTCAAAACACGATTCATACCCAGTGTACATTGGGAGATACAACACCCATGCTAACGAGTTGTTTATATACTGAAGTGGCCCCTTCTGTTAACGACATGAGCTCATTTCACAGCTTCTCCAGCCCACTTTACCAAACACAGACTCGAATGGATTTAACAGTCCGGTGAACTGACAATCACAGAAAAATAGGCAGTTCTCTAACATCAGGGTTAATAGCCAAGGTTCTTTATAGATTTAAAGTTACTATATGATGGGAGAATAACAACACAAATCCTGGCAATGTTAATGGGAAGGATATTTAGTTCAAGATCATGAAGAAATTGGTGGGGGATTGAGGGGCCTGGCTGATGTGGCTCAGTGGCTTGAGCGTGGGCTGCAAACCAAAGGATTGCCAGTTCGATTCCTAGTCAGGGCACATGCCTGGGTTGTAGGCCAGGTCCCCAGTGGGGGTGTGCGAGAGGCAACCACACATTGATGTTTCTTTCTGTCTCTCCCACTCTTCCCCCCTCTCCAAAAATAAATAAAAATTAAAAAAAGAAAGAAAGAAATTTGGGGGGAAGCACTTATATATTTCTGTATTATGTAAATTTTTTTCAATTCCACTTTACATTCCATATAATTTTGTATTAGTTTTGTGTGACTCTTTTCATTCAAGTTGGTGCATAATTTAGTCCCTGAACTGTGGGGAGAAAAATTTTATGGTACGTTCTTAAAAGAAATGGCCAATGCATTTATTAATTCATCAAATTATGATCATAGGCTATATTATGATCTTCGCTATTTCTGTTGGCACCTGAATAGACTGTTGAGTGGAGGAAGAGATGACAGAGCAGAATTGTTTTGTAAACATTCTTCTCAGACCCTAAGAATCAGTCAGCTTCATGTGCCATGTACAGGGTCCAGCACAAACAGCGCCCATTTTTATTACAAAATCTTTTATTACAAAATCTTAAGCATGTCATTCTGTGACATGACAGCATCACACTCCAGCACTCCAGAGGACATTTTAGGTGAAATGTCCAAATTGAAACTATCCACTGTCACACCCATGTCATTACCCTGCGAACCACACTCAAGCAGGCGCTCCTGCTGCTGGACCCTGTATATATACTTGGTTGAAGACGATGCGGAGAATTGCAAGCAGTGAGTATCTTTATAAGTAGAGGTATAGCATGGTGGGCTTCGGAAATAAGCATAAAATGAGAATTATTTCTAGAAAAACAGGCAACTGAAAGAGTGGAAAATCAAGTAAGAAACTCATTCCACTCAACAAAGAGATGATCATACTTATATTGTCTGGCAAAGCTGAAGGAGTTTATCATTGGATCATAGAATGAATTCATTCCTGTTTTAAGAACAATAAGGCTTGACTAACTAGTCTTCCTATTATTATTTTTAAAAATTGGCCATGTTAAAAAAAAATAAAGGACCCAGTAGCGGAAATCAGAGGTGTGGCAAGAGTGGGAAGCAGAGGCCTTGGGTCAGTCCTAGTGCTTTAGGGCTGTTATGACAGAAAATAGACATTTATTGACTTCTCACAGGCCTGGAGTCTGGGAAGTCCAAGGTCACGATGCTGGCAGACTCAGCATATGGTAAATTGGGGCTTCATAGATGTCTGTCCTCTGGCTGGGCCCTCTCAGGGCAAAATAAGCAAAGGAGCCCTCTGGGGTCCCTTTAATGAGGGGGCAGACCCCAGTCATGAAGGCTGTGGCTTTGTGACCTAAATCCCCGCAAAGGCGTCACCTTCTATCAACATCACATTGGAGATGAGGGTTTAACACATGAACTTCCAGTGGACCCAGTGGGCTGTGTTCACCAGGGCCCCTACCCGGCTGTGCTCTTGTCTAGTGGCCGGTTCCCCGGGGGTGGCTCAGTAGCCCCTAGGAACCTCCAAGAATTGACCCTGGGGTGTCTGGGATTCAGTGCCACCCCCACACAAAGCCTGCCCCGTGTCTGCTTGGTGAGTTAAACTGATAAGGGCTGTGAGAGTTGGTCTAAATTAAAACGCAGAGCCCTGTCCCTTCAGCCCCCTGTCGTGAGCCCCGTCCCCTCATTGGGTAACCCCAGCATTCAGTACCTGAGCCTTCAAAGTCACTTAAATTCTCCATTTCATGGAAATAGGGGGCATCTAATATCAGCCATTTATATTTATTGTTTGATGACCTCATTAGAATTTAGATTAGATAGGAGTCAATTAGAGTAAATACAAGTTTTCTGAAAAGGCATTTAAATTTAAATTTCTCTTTCACTGCGGATAATGGATTCTAACTTCACTGCTTAAAGGAGTTTCAAATATTTGTAAGAAGAAATATGTAAGAGAACAAGAGAATGTTTACCTTCTTGTCTAAGTAAGACTAAGAGTAAATCTTTCAAAGATAATAGAGCCCTGGCCGGGTAGTTCAATGATGAGGGTGTCGTCCTGATACACCAAGGTCGCAGGTTCAATCCCCAGTCAGGGCACATACCAGAAGCAACCAATGAATGCATCAATAAGTGGAACAACAAATCAGCGTTTCTCACCCCCTCCTCAAATCAATCAGTAAATTAACATTTTAAAAAATAGAAAATTCTGGGATTTTTGTAGTTCTCAAAAAAATCCTTGTGCTCTCCTACTGACGGCGAGCCAGAGACGGACTCCAGGCGATGTAGCCAGCAGCTGCATGGGGGAAGGACACGTGCAGAGCAGGAATCTGACCTGTCCAAACAAGACAGTAGCTTTCCAGATCCATTCCTACCTTTCTTTTCCTCCAAGATTTCGAAATGCTATGCTTTCCGATATATTTAATGCTGCTGTTTGTATCATGTCTTGAAATGCATTCATTCATTTAGTGGGCATGAATTGAGCATCCACTGTAAGCCAGACAGTATTCTGGGTGTTTGAGAAATAAAAAAAAAATAGATGTGTGCACCGTGGCGTTTACATTCTAGCATAGAAGAGGCAAACAATGAAAGCGGCAGGATGAGGAGAAAACGCCAGAGTCTGTTAGAAGGAAAGGAAAGAGTTAAGAAAAAAATGCAGCAGTGCGTTGCAGTACAGGAGAATGGAGTGATTGATCGCTGTTCGATTCCCAAAAGCTGTAAGAGCCAGAATTAGAACAGTCTTCCCAGCCCGGCCCGGTGCTCTTTCTTCTACGTCTGGTGCCAGGAAACCGAACTCCACTCCTGTTCAGTCTGTTAGGATCCGCCTGTGCCTTTGCTGTCGATCGGCGATTTTCAACCGGCGTCCCACAAGAATTTTTAAAACATGCCACACTTGACTACTTAGTCAGGGGCACTGACCTCTTTTCCCTTAGATTGTCAAATAAAAAAATGACAGCAGCCAACACAATGATAGTCATGTGGTGTGAATGAATCAAAATTATACCTATTTTTTGTCAGATCGGCAAAAAAAATATATATATATATATAAAATGTATTTTCTGGTACGCTGCAGAATTTTAGGGATTACTTTATGTGTGCAGTCAGATGTAAAAGTTGAAGATCGGTGCTCTAGATGAATTGTATCCAAGCTTCCTCAGCCTCAGGGAACAGTGCTATAAAGTCAACCCACTCACCTAGAAATTCTAAGTACCTTGCTACCGCGCTAGCCTGAGGCACCTCTATTTCTGAATGTTTATAAAATGTCTATGGACACACGACTATGTTTAAAATGTTAGCTGAAATTCCCAGGCAGTGAGGGTCGAAGGAGCCACTCACGAACAGGGCTGAACTTGACCCTGTAGTTCAGGGGGCTGGGAGGAGGCTCACCACCAGACTGCGGCTGTTGAAATCCAGGCTTTCCCCGGAACTGTGGCTTCTGGATTTGGGGCAAAT
This sequence comes from Trachops cirrhosus, assembly GCA_028533065.1. NCBI lineage: Eukaryota > Metazoa > Chordata > Mammalia > Chiroptera > Phyllostomidae > Trachops > Trachops cirrhosus. Next base: position 48,899,777 of record CM052550.1, read on the forward strand.
TACTTACATCTCTGTGTACCCCAAATTTCTCATCTGATAAGAATAATAAGTGGGAATTCATAGAAGTTTGAAGTATGACCACGGAGACTGCATTTTAGGTCTTGCTATTCCTGTTTTCCTACGTGAATCAGTCTCCTACACCAAGTCGGCACTTGGTCGGTGTCTCATAAAAAGGCAAAGGAGGGGACGAATGAGTCCAGGACTGATCCTGTGGTATCGTGGAAATGCTTTGAAAGAAAATGAGATACAGGTGATGCATCTACATTGATGCCCAGCTGAGGGGTATGAATTCACCTACGGAGAGGTCAGGAAGCAAGGAGGACAGGTTGGTGGGAAGCCCAGCCGGACGTGGGGCAGGCAGAGGCAATGGCTGCGCATCTCTAAGTGTTGAACACGCGTGGCCGGTCTCACAGTGCTGACTCTGATGAGACACGTGAGACAGCGACTTTGGAGGCCAGGGGAACGTGGGACAGAAATGGTGTGAAAAAATAATGAATTCATGAGTCCTAAAGGTACATTAAATGATTTGATTCTCCTTCCTTCCATACTTTCCAGGAAAAAAATTTCAAAAAGGTGGTCTCCCTCTATGCTGTATACATCATAATAGGAATAAGATCAGGAAATCACTTTTGAAAACCCCCACTAAAGTGGGATATTTATCAGTAAGTCGAGGAGGGAAAAGAATGCATTTAGGTAACACATGAATTGAATGATCACTCCCAAAACCTCTGAGATAGGACTATTCATCAGTAAATAAGAATTCCATGTTTGCTTCAGGGAAAGATCCTTATTTCATTCTCTGAGTATTTCTATACCTGAAGCAAAACTTTGAAGAAATAGAAACCGGTACTTCCATTCAAGTTCTGTCATTCATGGCTAGGTCATTTTCATCCTGTAAACGTAAACCTCCCTGGTGGCTATTTTCCTTATCTATAACACGGGACAGGAAACCCAATTGCTTTGAAGATGCAAATACGAACCCCGTGAGAAACAGCCCAGCCCAGTGGTCCTGCCCACTCTTCAAGTCATGGTGTGAAGATTTATTTTGCTTTCTACAATAAATATGAAAGCTGAATTTATATCTTAAGTCCTAGCCCGAAGAGTGAAGACTTTCTGAACTTTTCTAATTAGTTCAGACTTACTTTCTGTGGACTCAACACATTAACCAACCACTGTCTTCATTATAAAGTGTAAGTTGAATTATAATTACTCATGTGTCTGTATAAAAGCCGGGGTGCACAAATGTAAGCTATAGAATCGAACAATGGGGGAAAAAAGAAGGGACTTTATTTATAGAACATTGCTCTCTCTTGAGGCTCTACTAAAAAGAATTAAATAAATGTTCAACGAATAAATTCACAAATCCCAAGGAGTAAAAGAGAAGTTATCCATAAAATTTTGAAAGCCAGAGGCATTCCAAGAGTGATCACTGAATTATAAGACCCCAGAAATGTAGATTATAAGCCAGCATAGAGAGATTCCGTAAAACCCTCAGGCACGAGGAAACATAGTTTGTGACAGTCCTTTTTAGTCATGACCGATTACCGAAATTATAAAATATGCATGCCTCTGAAGGTCAAATAGATGGAATATTTTCAGGGCTCAGTCTAAGCCATTTAAGAAAACATTATGACCATTGATTTTATTTTCACTGCAAATCCATCATCCAAAGGAGTGCCTGGGCTTGCTGTGTACCTAAACTCAACACGTCCTCAGCATCTTCACCGCAAGGTAGCCTTAAATAACGTACAGAACAAAACATATTAAAATTGCAGTTGGATTTAATTATTTGCTCTAACATGTTTGGCATGGTTATTACTCATTCCCCAGCGAGCTGCAATAGGGAAAACAATTTATAAGGCAATAAAAGAAAGGACTAGTCAGGGAACTTTCCTGAGCTCTGTTGCTGCAGTTGCCAAGCTGTGCAGAGCAGAACAACACTTGTTATCTCTTAGAGGTAACGAGACGTACCCGCCAGCAATCTGAACACGGGGCGCCAACCCAGCCAAGGCAGCTTCCTCTAACCGGTGCTCCCCACGTCAACGGTGATCCAATGGCCATTTCCAGCCTGCTTGTTGTGTCTGCCGGTATTCCCGTCCCTGGCCGTTCCCCTTCGCTAGCTGTTCTCTGCCTTGGCGCTCCCCACGTGATAACTGTCTAGTGACCTGCGCAGTTTAGGGGTCCAGCGCCACAGTAATTGGGAAGAAATAAATAGGTGTTGGGGAGATGCCGACCTTGGAGGCAGGGATTACCATTTGATCTGGTCGTTCACTGAGAAGGACTTGGTCGGCTTGAGAGTGGCATGTGCTGACTCCGCAAAAGTGACTTCTTGACCTCGTGACTTCTTTCTGTAGAGTGTGTCCTCAAGCACAATATGTGGCATTTGAGGTGAAGTGTTCAAATTAAAACTATACGTTATTACACCCATATTATTCCTCTACCAACTGCACTCCAGCAGGCCTTCCTTCTGCCAGATCCTGCATATTTTTTTAAATTTTTAAAGAGAGGGCACTCAGCAATGTCAAATGTGATAAAAGGGACAAGAAAGATAACACATGGGAAGGGGCGCTGTTGGGAATACCTTCACACATGCAGGGTTCTGTTGCCAGTTCCTTTCATTTCCTTGCACAGCCGTCCATCATCTCCATCATCTTCCTTCCGCCCACCTGGCGCCCTCACCAGCCACCCCGTGCAAGAGCGGAGCCTGCGTCCTGCAGCAACGACCTCCAACCCCCGACATTTCCATCTACTCAGCACGTTTGCCTCAGACCCTCTTTCCCAGTCTCAACCTCTCATTTCTATAATTCAGAAAATTTGTTTTTGAGTTTCTGGCTGAGGAATACAATGAGTTTAGACCAGTAGAAAAGATTTCACTGGAGTTTAAACGCGGTTCAGGCCCCAGCTAGGTGCGGCTCAGTGAATTGTGAGCTGGCCTGTGAATCAAAGCTTCGCCAGTTCGATTCCCACTCAGGGCACATGCCTGGGTTGCAGACCAGGTCCCCAGCAGGGGGCGCGTGAGAGGCAACCACACATTGATGTTTCTCTCCCTCTCTTTCTCCCTCCCTTCCCCTTTCTAAAAAAATTAACAAATAAAATATTTAAAATTAAAAAAATTAAACATGGTTCAAAAGGTTTGGGGCATAATTATTTTCATCTGTCTTAACAACTTCTGAGGTAGTCAGTGCTATCCAGAAGATAGCCACAAAGAAGGAAGACATTTTTTTAAATCTTCACCTGCAGATGTTTTTATTGTTTTTTTAGAGAGGGAGGAAGGGAAGCAGAAAGAAAATCATTGATGTGAGAGAGAAACATCCATCAATTGCCTCCCTCACACGCCCCGGACTTGGGATCGAACCTGCAACCTAAGTATGTGCCCCATCAGGAGTCAAAACCGCAACCTTTTGGTGCATAGGACAACACTCCAAACAACTGAGCCAGAAACATTTTTTTATCCAGCATATTTTATGAGCCTGACACAACCCTAACTTTAACACAAGTACACATTTTAGGGTCTATCTTCCCATACGTCACCTTTCTGAAATGTGGTCCAAACCTCCATATATAATCCATGATAGTGTTTTCAATAATTTTAACACTTTATGATCAACACAAATCTTTCTGTATGACATAAAATCCCATGAGTATATTGAGGAGAAAAAGAAAGACTGCATTTCAAAAGTTTCCCCTTGGTTCAAGTGAGTAAGTGTCTTTGGCAAAGACGTGTTACGAAAAAATATTTGTATATTAGCAAGAAATGCAGAACTCAGAATACTGGAGTCCACACTGTGATACAGAATTCCAAATGTAAGGCAGAGCTATATATATATATATATATATGAAATACATTGGAGACTAATTTAAATTTTTGAACGGAGCTTTATTCACAAAGCAAAATGTTCCCATGTATTTTTCTTATTAATGTGTCTGGTTATATTTGCCCATCTAGCTACTTGCCAGACATTTATAATTTGAAGATAAGAGATACAGTCACAAAAGTTCTTTGTCTGCACAAGTCACTTGCCAAAATGTGGGACTGGGTTTCCTAGCGAACGTGAATTAGATGCCACAGCCAAGTGACGGTGACCCACATAAGGAAAGATCCCGGCGGGTTTATTGTCGATGCAAATGAAATCCCCTTTGACTGTTTTATCTGAGTTTGTGTCTGTAGAAATGTAGCGGAAGCTGCAACCACAAAGTCATGTTGAGAGCTCTAAAAAGCATGGAAGTCATTAAGGTCCCTGAAACTGGCTCTAAGGAAAAAGAATCCCCCTTGGATCTCTGCAGGCATGGTCTTTGTTGTAAAATTGATTAAATATCTGAGCTTTATCTGACTCTGGCAGGAATATGGGCTGGAGGTGTAAATGATAGAGAGGCTATGGAAGTTTTGCCCTTAAAAATGATGAGATGCTGCCCTGGCCCCATGACTCAGTTGGTGGGAGCATCGTTCCATACATCAAAGGGTTGTGGGTTCGATTCCCAGTCAGGGCACATACCTAGGTTGTGGGTTCAATCTGTGCTTGGGGCACATATGAGAGACAACTGATCAGTGTTTCTCTCTCTCTCTCTCTCTCTCTCTCTCTCTCTCTCTCTCTCTCTCAAATCACTAAACATATCCTTGGGTAAGAAGTTTTAAAAACCTTGAGATGCCCTCTCCAGGAGACCAGCGCAGCCCCTCTATGAAAACATAGCTTATTCAGAAGATTAAGAACTCAGTGAAGACAGGGTGAAACGTCGGGACCTTCCAGAGAACTCTCATTACCTCTTTTAGGCCCAAAGAAATAATGAGGACAGAGCACACCCATTTCTGTAACACTAGAATTTGATGATGAATTTAATTGAAATAACATGGCTTTAAAAAGCTGTTTGACGCCACTTCGGCACTTCTCTGTCTCCCCCTTCCTGCCTTCCCCCTTCCTGCCTTCCCCCTCACGCAGGCAATGCCGTAGCAGCGTGTTCGTAGAAGTAGCAGGAATGTGTAAGAAACCTTAGTGCACAATTCAGCTGTGCGTCTTCAGGAGACTATTATAGCTTGATATTTATTGTACACGTTTCACAGTTTCCACTGACTTTTTCTATGGTTGCCGTTGTCAGAAATTCACTGAGACCACCTTTATCGTGTTTTTCTTCCAGCAAAAGCCATTGGAAATGTTTCATATCAAAACCAAGTAGGGTCCCTCCCTTCCATCCTTTCTTTGTTTTGTCTTGTTTTTGAAAAGCAGTGTGAATTAAATACCACGTTAATAAGTAGCATACGAGTACCATAGGTTAGCATCAAATGAGTGTTTCCATTTGCCTAATATTCAATTATTCATCACAGGATCTCTTGAAAAAACAAGTGGGGTGCTCTTTCTCGTTTCCCATATGCTGAGTACCCTGCTGTTGCCATGGATACCACTGGCTGCGCTCACGCAGACCTTGACTCCCGGTTGTTTACAGGGAACAGAGAGGCTGCAACTCGATGTTACACAACACCGTGTGAAAGCTTGGCAGGGCCAGCCTGACAGGAGCACTCCGGGTCCCCTCCGGGGGTACTTGAGAAGATGCAAAAAGCCCCCATCAGACCATTGGCTTTTCCCTGCATGTTTGGGCAGGAGGGAGGGGAGCGGAGGGAAGAGAGGAAGGCCCATGCAGGGACCGGTCAGGTGAAATACGTCCGTAGACCCGGATGGATCTGTTGCCGCAGGAAATGGGATCCTTCCACAGGACTGCAGGAGATGCATTTCAGGGACGCGGGCATAGGAGGACTTGAGGGGCAGTGGCCAGATTTATTGGAGCGGAAACATAGCACTGCCCCAGTGCACCGTGCGCAATGTCTCCTGGGTGACCAGGTGGCTCAGCTCCACCGGTGGAAGAGATCCAGCTTCTGGGGCCGTGGGCCCACGTTTGTCCCCACCAAGCCCAGGAGGAGGGCCAGGACCCAGAGCTGCGGTGCCGTTAGCCCAGCATCCGAGGCCACTGTCCAGCACAGTCTCTGTGCCCCTCCCGCCCTGTGGTTCAGCCCGCGTGGCTGCTGAAGAGAGAGCACGCAAAGGCCTCCAGCCTTTGTTGGGCTTTGATTGTATCTCCTTGGCCTTGGGCGAGGAGAGTAGGCTTTCTTTCAAACTATCCAATCTCTTGCCTGGATCTTCCCAGAACTCTGGGCCTCCCCCATCCAATCCTTGTCCTCAAGTTTGTCTCCACCCCTTATGGTGGCCCCTGTAGCTTCTACGGTGTATTTCTCAGCAGAGGAATTCCCCCCTCACTGTTCATCCCTACCACCACCCCCCCTCCCGCCCCAGTTTATCTGGTGAACCACAGGCTGTTCCCCGGGGAGACTGGAAAGCCATCTCTCCTGCCTATTTGGGGATTAACATCCCTTTGCCTGTGAAGCTGTCCCTCCCTCGTTAATCAGCCTTAATGTCTGATTCCATTTGCTCCCTGTCTTTGTTAATAACTAACTGCTGTATCGATCAACCAAAGCAGGAAGTCACAGTCAGAATAATCTGAGAAAGTAAATACAGTTTATGAAACTCAGTTATGTTCACTTTACCAACCACATTTCATGTAAACTGTAACCACCTTGAATCCAAAGATCTGGTTTTATCCATTTCAGAGCTTCCCAGATTACCTATAACACACTGCACCCAGGAGGTCACCTGTAACAGTTTATTAGATAAAATGTGTGCCTTTTTGCCGGTTTCTTTCAACCCCTTCACCAAGAATTAAATGTCCATTGGGCCAAGTGACTATAGGGAAGAGTGATTTTCAAAATAGCTAGCCAGCGGCACTCTGGCTTCCACCGCCCAAGTGGGCTCTGGCGGAAGCATAGGTCTGAGATGGTCTTGGACCTCCCCTGCTGAATCAGAGACCGACCTCCATCCGGGGCTGGAAGGGAGGACAAGTAAGTGGGATCGGAACCGAGGGAGTAAGGGGACAAGGACTTAGAGCCCTGGCTGGTGAGGATGCTTTCAAATATTTTGCCAGCTGCTATGGACATGCTGTCTCAGATGAGCTGAATACTGAGACCCACAGGATGTGAGGCAGAACCTCTGCACACTGCTTTAACATCATGAACATTAAAGTTTACAACAGGAAACATGGCCTGGATTCTCCCCTATTTATGAAAGGTCTTCTTGAAACTTTTTAAAAGATTTTATTTGTTTATTCTTAGAGAGGTGAAGGGAGGGAAAAAGAGAGGGAGAGAAACATCAATGTGTGGTTGCCTCTCGTGCACCCCTACTGGGGACCAGGCTTGTAACCCAGGCTTGTGCCCTGACCAGGAATCGAACCAGCAACCCTTTGGTTTGCAGACTGGCACTCAATCCATTGAGCCACACCAGCCAGGGCTGAAAACTTGTTTGCCAAACATGCATTGAGTTTCTATGGGGCACTGGGTGCCCGGGACAGTTGCAAGAGCAGAGGATGCAGCACTGAACAAAGCACCTTGGGGTTCCTCTGGCGTGGATGAGGTCACAGAGAAAATGATTAGCACAAAATTTAAGGAGGGACCCAAACCAGCAGGCAGAGACAGGTGTGAGGCGTTTGCTTACCTGGGACAGGCACTGCTAATCATGCCTGAGCATCTAGGAAGGAGAGTAAGCTAAGCATTTTTAATTACAGGTAGTGGGGTAACATTGGTATAACATTAGTGCACAATTCCGTAATACACCGCCTGTACATTGCACTGTGTGCCCACCACCCAAAGTCAAGTCTCCTTCTGTCTCCATATCTCCGACCCCCTTCACCCTCCTCACACCCCCACGCCATCCCTCTGGTCACCCCCATACTGTTGTCTGTGTCTATGAGTTTTTGGTGGTTTGTTTTTCCTGTTTGTTCATTTGTTGCTTTCAGTTTTATATCCCACATCTGAGTGAAATCATATGGTTCTTAACTTTTCCTGTCTGACTTCTCTTAGCGTGACATCCTCAAGGCCCATCCATGTTGTCACAAAAGGCACTATTTCATCTTTTCTTGTACCTGAGTACCGTTCCTTCGTGTATGCTTTATCCATCTGCTTTATCCAGTCTTCTATCCAAGGCCACTGGGGTTGTTTCCATGTCTTGGCAGCCGTGAATAATGTTGCAATGAATGTGGGGGCGGAGCTTCTCTTTTAGCTCCGCCCCCTCCTATAGTTTCAGTGGGTGCCGGTCCAGCCCTGAGCCGGTGGTTCGGTGCCCTTGCCCTGCAGCTGAAGGCTTTCGCCCCTACAGGGAGATGGGTCTCAGCGGAGCCTGTTCCTCTTACCCGCAATGAGATCCACAGGAGCCCTGGGTGGCTGCCATTCCCCTCCCCAGCACTGTCCCTTCTGAGCTTTCTCGAGGCACCCCCTGATCTCCCCCATGGGCGGCTGGTAAATTCCTGGAGGAAAAGCCCCAGGAGGCTCTTCGCTTCAGGTCTGCGGCCAGGGCAGGCTTCATGCATTCCCACCGGCCCACAGTCAGCTTCAGCAATTTGTTCAAAATGCCTCGTTTCCTCCGCCGGGGTTTAGGGGCGTCTGACCCAGCTCAGCAAACACTCGAGGTCACCTTCTGCTCGCTGGTTCCTGTCTCGCTTCAGATCTTGGGCTAATTGTTTCCTCTGTGACCTCATCTTTCTAATAGATTCAAAAAAATTATTGATTTGAAGTTTTTCGAGCTTTCTTGGGTTACGTGGGAAGAGCAATCATACCATTTCCAGCTCTCTGTGTCTCCAAATTGAGCCTGGAAAACTGGAAATATCATCAATTCGAGTGGTACTGAAGACAATTTATTAAGTCTAGCATTTCTTAATGTTACCTGATCCCGAGAGACAAAATATTTATTTGGTAAAGGGCAGTCTCATTTTCCCCATTCATCTTATGCCAAATATTACATTGAAAAAACTATTCCCTTAATTGTTGAAAAATACAGCCTACTTAGGATAATCAGAAATATTGCGGGGCAGTGAACAAAGAAGATTTCACTTCCATTTTCCAAATATACTCATCACGGCTTAGCAAACTCTAAATCTTTCTAATAGATTCCAAGTGACTGAGTAAGTGCAAGCATTTAAGTAGTCCTTTTCCCCCTAGTCCTCTGGTACATGTTGAGCTAACAGAAAAGCATGTTCCTGTGGCTGGTTAAGAATTATGTTTCTAATTAGGAGGAAGCAAGGCTGCTAAGGATTCATGAGTCCAGCATGCACGCTTATCAGATTTAATCAAAATTTCCCCGCTGCACTGGGTCTTCTTACAGAATTAGAACGAAATTCTCCTGAGAAAATGTTTTTATTGCAAGGTTGCAAATATCATTTTTTGGTTCTATTTCCTCCACGGGGCAACGCAGGCATAGTAAATAATTCAATAATAATCTGTCTTGTAAAGTGTTATGGGTCCACTTCTCAGCCCTCGTCTCCCTGGCTCATTCTGAGTGGGTTAAGACCGGTCTTTGCTACACATGCACACACGCATAGGATTACTTCCTGAATGAATGGGATGGTCCTGAGTTATTTCTTTTAAAAAAAAATTTTATTTATTTATTTTTAGGGAAAGGGAGGGGGAAAGAAAGGGAAAGAAACATCAATGTGTGGTTGCCTCTTGCGCACCCTCTACTGGGGACCTGGCCCACAACCCAGGTATGTGCCCTGACTAGGAATCGAACTGGCAACCCTTTGGCTCACAGGCCTGTGCTCAGTCCACTGAGCCACACCAGCCAGGGCTGTTCTGAGTTACTTCTCTTCCCTTGAGGTCCAAGTCTCATGTTGTTTTCTTTTGGCTCAAGTTCCTTGTCCTACGTTGGGCACGCCTCATCAGGATGACACTCTACACTCCACTGGATGCACGAACTATGTGACATTGTAATTGCTCCTGGAGCTGAAAGCAAAGATATGCCTTAAAATCTTTGCTTTGGTGGCCCGTTTCTTGGGTTGCATGTGTAACTTGGGTATAGGTTTCAGTGCAAGATGCAATCATCACTGTCCCTTGGTGAAAGGAAATGCCCCCCAAGTCAGGGACGATCCTATGCCTCTGGGTGTCTTGCTGCCACGATTCTCGATGCCTCGCCATGATTACCATCTCCCTGGCCAAGTTACCTGAACTTGAATTTCTGGCAAGCTTTGGAGACTGAACGTAAGAGAGAATAATCTTTGTCTCGGAAGCTGGGTCTTTCTTTGCACTTGCCCATTACTTATGTCTCACAACTACTCTCTATGACAGGGCCTAATGTCACTGAGGAGTTTTTAAATTGAATATATTGGGGTGATATGGGTTAATAAAATTATATAGGTTTTGAGTGTGCAATTCTATATCTGTATGTTGTATTGTGTGTTCACCACCCCAAGTCAAGTCTCCTTCCATCACCATTTGTCCCCCCTTTACTCTCTTCTTCCTCCCCCACCCCCTTCCTCTCTGGTCATCACCATGCCATTGTCTGTGTTCCCGAGTCTTTCTTTTCTTCCTTTACTTAATCCCTTCACCCCTCTCACCTCGCCCCCAACCCTCTCCCCTTTGGCAGCTGCCAGTCTGTTCTCTGTATCTGTGAGTCTGTTTCTATTTTGTCCAGTGGTTTACTCCGTTCATCGGATTCCACCTATGAGTGAAATCACACGCTACTTGTCTTTCTCTCACTGGCTTATCTCACTTCCATGTTCAGCCCTAATTCTGAGCCTGCCTGTCTCCCTCAGCGCCTTTTGTACTCAGCAGCCAGAGTCATCGGTCCCCTTCACACCTAGGTGTGTGTGCCAACCTCTCCAGGATTTCCTCTGCTCTCTCCTAGCTGAGCGACCTTGAGCAAATTCCCCAGCTTTACTGGAGATCCATTCTCTCCAATGCAAAATGGGGCCCGAGAGTTTCTGCACAACTGGCCAGCTCCCAGCAAGCAGGGATCCTGCTCCTACAATCCCTGAATGATTGACGTTCCCAGCTTAAGCCCCTCAGAAATTCCCCCTGGTACCTACCCGAAGGCCACCTGCTGGGCGATGCTGGGAGTCCCCAGGACACCTGACTCACCTGCCTCCCAGCCATAGGGCCCTCTCTTCAGCCTCTTCCCTTGTGCCTTCATGCCCATCAGTAAGGTACTGTCCCTCTGTACCCACCCCCGGGGCCTGGGTCATGGCTGTGCCCATCAGCTGCTCCTGGGGAATCGCCCCCAGGGTGCTGGATGAAGGAAACGTGGGTGGGGGTCTGAAGGGCACATAACTGTCGCTTTCTCTCTCTCCCTTCCTCTCTCTCTAAAATAGCAATGAAAAAAAATGTCCTTGGGTGAGGATAACAAAAAAAAAGACAGAAAAATTTGTTTTTACAGGGAGGTGGAAAATTTTCTTTTCTCAAGTGGTGAAATGAAACACCCTATACAGATAGGCTGCTGTTTTTTGGCAACACCTAATGTAACTAAGCAAATCCAGTATCCACTACACTTTCAAAAATGAAAATGAAATTGTGCTGATTTGCCACAAAGCAAGCCTTTATTTTCCTGACGCAGCTATTTCTCAGGACAATACAAAAATGTTTGCCTTACCATATTGTTCGGTGATTGTTTGGCTTTTTAAAAGGGATAGTGATCATTGATTAAAACGTCCCAGAGCACTGAGTTAGCAAAGTCAAGTTTTGAGGACAATCGTAACTAGAAAGCGAGCAGCAGTTTTGACCCAAGGACATTGAAGCTTCTGTTCAGGATGAGTTTGGGCCCTTGGTCTGTTACGTTCCATGGGAAGGGCTGTGAAAAATCAAGCTCATCGGATGGACCAAGAGAGGTCCAAGTCCGAGGGCGGATGAGGTGCTCCACTCACAGGCTGGATGGAGCCTGATTGGCAATTTCTTGCACAAGAGCACCACCTGGGAAAGAGCTATTGGCCCTGGCTGGTGTGGCTCAGCGGATTGACTGCCAGCCTGTGAACCAAAGGGTCCCTGGTTCAATTCCTAGTCAGGGCACATGCCTGGGTTACAGGCCAGGTCCCCGGTAGGGGGCATGTGAGAAGCAACCACACATTCATGTTTCTCTCCCTCTCTTTCTCCCTAACCCATCAGGGTATCTGTCTGCCATTGGGTTGGCTTTTCTGTGTTTAGATCTATTCTATGGAAACCCAAACTCACTATACGACTCACAGAGTGAGAAGGAGGAATAAAATACGAGGTCAAGAGTTTGCACCTGAGTCTGGGTGCTGGGTGGCTCAGTTGGTTGGAGCATTGTCCCGTGTACCAAAAGGTTGTGGGTTCAATCCCCAGTCAAGGCTCGAATAGGAAGCAACCATCAATGTCTCTCTCTCTCTCCTCCACCCCTGAGTCTCTCTCAAATTATTAAATATATTCTCAGATGAGGATTCAAAAAAAAAAGAGTGTGCACCTGAGTGGGAAGCCGGGTTTCTCTGCTTTGCACTTGTTTGCCCTTTGTCTTCTGATGGCCTCCCTGGGCATGCCCCCAGGCGGCTCCCAGAGAAAAGCATACTTCTCCCTCCTCCTGTAAGAATACAAAACGCAGGCTCCTTGTCTGTCATATCACAAGCAAAGCCACTTCACAGAGAGTGACTAAACACGACTCGTGACCTAATAAGGGATGTATGTCAAGCCTCTTGCCTGGTTCCTGACACAGCCCCTCCCAGGGGTGTCCACTCCTCTGCCCGCAGGCCCCATGAGGCCCAGGATGGCTGTGAAGGCGGCCCAACACAAAATCCTAAGTTTGCTTAAAACATTGTGAGATTTTTTTTTGTGATTACATGTCATAATATACTGAATGTGTAGCGCAAGACAATTCTTCTTCTTCCAAAAAAGTTGGACACCCCTGTGAGTGAAACCCTTGTAATTTCCCGCATCGTGGGACAGCAATGGTACCTTACAAAGAGCTTCTAAATCCCTTGGAGTGTTCTGGCTGATCGGAGTGTCCTCTGTTCTAATGTGGGGACCCTTGTGGGCTCCTGGAGGACTCAGGATGGGGGCTGGTCACCAGAAAGACAGAACCATGAGGAGAAGTTCGAAGTTTCCATCCTCCTCCCCCACCCTTTGGAAAGGGGATGGGAGGAGATTGATTAGCAACGGGTCATTTCTACATGGTGAAGGCTCCATAAATGACCCTAAACTACAGCGTGTTGGGGGCGCTCCAGTCGGGGGTGCTGGGGTGGGTGAGCACACCCATGTGCTGGGAGGGGGTGCACCCCAACTCCAGGGGAGCAGATGACCCCGTGCTAAGGCCTCTCTAGGACGTCACTCTATGCACCTCTCCTTCTGACTATCCATCCGTGTCCTTTATACTATCCATTATAATAAACCAGTAAACACAAGGAAAAGTCTCCCTGAGTTCTGTGATGTTACGGGACAGGGGCCCGGCCCTGAGCGGGGCTGCCCGGGGCCAGCGCTGGTGTGTGGGTTCTTGACCTCGTGCAGGAAAGATTTCACAACATGCGTCTGGGTGACTGTGAGGGTCCATTTATTGAAGCTGAGGACAGTGAAACAGGAAGGGGCTTAGCGTGGAAGCAGCATCAGGAGAGCCCAGGCTGGGCTGCCTTCCCTCACTGGGAAGTCAGAGAAGGGGGGGCCTTGGGGACAGGTGCAGGGATCAGCCTGGGATGAGCTGCCAGCTGCCCACTGCCTAGAGTTTAGGAGACACGTGCGTGTAAGGAAGGAAGTGCGGGCAGGAGAGGGGGAAGGGGAAGGGGGCTGCTCCCCAGAGGGAGAACGATGGGGCTGGGTCCTTCGTCTTGAATTTTCCTCTCTCTTGCAGGCAGGAGTTTTAGGGGCTGTCTTAGGGGACAGTTTCAGCAGAATAGTCATCAGTTCTCCAGGGGTGTCCCTGAGGATCCTGGTTTCCACTGATTGGTCAGTGGCAGAGCAGGTCTTCAGGCCTTGCAGTCGGTTCTGGAGCTGCCCACCCAGTTTTGCTGCTTTTCTGGGCCCGGGGCTGAAGTGCAATTCAGGCTTAGATTACATGACTAAGTGTAGTCTGATGACCTTTGGTATCTGGCTGTAAGTTGCTCGGCCAGTGTGTTCAGCTACCTGCCTCAGTTTCCCTGTTCCACTTGCCACGGAATTTTCCTAGCTCCTCACCGTCCTGTCTCATTATAACAAATGATCAAACCTAGGGAGGGGTGGTGGAACTCTTCAGTGTAGAGCCAGTGGATCAGAAGCACAGGTGGCATCCTGAGCTTTGTAACTGGCACCTGAAGACCGGCTAAGTTGTGGGAGGCCGAGCCCTAGACCTGTGGGGTCGGCACTAACTCCTGGAACTTAGTTAGGATCAGCACTGAATTGCAGGACCCAAAGCTGGGGTCTGCAGAGTTGGTGCATTGGCTGGTGTGGGAACCCCCCACACATACACACATTTGGTGTCAGAGGTGTGGTCAGTGAAGGAAACACGAGTTTTTTCCTACAACTGTAACGAATTAGGCAAAGGTGAAATACCGTCATTTGCGGCAGCAGGGAGGGAGCTTGAGAATACCGTGCTAAGCGAAACAAGTCGGACAGAAAAGGTTAAGCATCATATGATTTCAGTCGGAAGTGGGATATAGAACTGAAAGCAACACATGAACAAAGAAGGAAAACAAACAAAAACTCGTAGACACAGACCACAGTATGGTGGTGACCAGAGGGAAGGGGGGAGGGGACAGTAAAAGGTAAATAGGGTAAATAGGGTGATGGAAGGAGATTTGACTTTGCGTGGCGGGCACACAATGCAATATGCTGATCGTGGAAGCATAGAATTACACATCTGAAAACTACATAATTTTATTAACCAATGTCACCCCAATACATTCAGTTTTCAGAAAAAGTCATGGGGGGGATTAAGCAGCGAAGCATAAAAGCTGAGCTCTCCCGATATCACACAAGCTCAGCTTTTCTTCTGATGTAGGAAATAGAAGTGATCGTTTCTCCCAGAAATAACCTTCTCTCTGAAAGAAGCCTCAGCCGTATTGCTGGAGCAAGGCAGGCATTAGCGGTGACTTCATTGCTAGAACTGCTTTCACAGTTGTCGTTGTCACCTTTGGAAATAGACGACTTTGTGTTACTCAGCTGTTCCGACTTGGCTCCTGATTTGCTGCGTGTAGTGATAGTCCAGATGGTGGCTGGGCCGGGACCTTGGGCCGGTCAAGTGATGTCTCTCTCAGCCCTTCTGACAGATCCCGGGGCCGCTGGAGGCTTCGAATGTGCTGATTTTTCTTAGATACAGCAACTCTGTGTCCAGATTACATGACTAAGTGTTGTTGTTGTTTTTTAATTTAACCTTCCCAGGGAAAATAAAACATGACAGACTAAACTCTTCGAGAAAATACTATGGTTTTTACTGACACTAAATTGCAAGGCAAGTTTATAATATTTATTCTTCTCAGTTCACAATTCTTCATTTTACACTTGGATCAACAGAGGAAAGAGGTCACTTAAGTCTTATAATTACAATCTCTGCCAGGTTAAAAGAAAATCTAGATCATTGCAAAGTTTAGTCATTGACATAAGTAGCAAATTGATATACAGGATCCGGCAGAAGTAATACCGGCTTGAGTGTGGTTGGCAGGGTCATACTAACCTAAGGCTGTACTAATTTATAGTTTTAATTTGAACATTTCACCTAAAATGCCCTATGGTGTGCTTGAGTGTGATATTATTATGTTACAGAATGACATGCTTATGATTTTGTAATAACAGAGTGTGTAATAAAAAGGGGCGTTATTTGTGCCCCACCGTGTATTACCTTGCTATAAAAAATACTGTCGGTTTTGTGGATCCATAAATAAGATTCGTAAAACCTGGCCTTCAAAAATGGCCATCAAGATGCTCGGACCTAAGACAGTCTAAAGCCATTCAGGCCAAGACACGTAGTGATATTTTTAATCTTCTCAGTCAAAGGAAAGATCGTGACCCCTACTGTTCTGCTACTCACAGATGTTCTATTTCCTGTGTTCCCAAATACGAGGTTTTCCCTCCCAAAATCCATTTATTCTATTTAGCGGGATTGCCTCTTACTCTCTCGGTGGGAACGGAGGGAGGGTGGGGCCACGTCCACGTCTCCAGGGTCCCGGTCACCTGGCTCTGCCCAGACCACAGCCAGTATTCCCAACCTTATCACCAGAGGGACTGTATTTTTGCCAACACATGAGTGACTACCTACCTACCTGTTGTGTCTCTGTCACTACAAACCCTGTGATCGCAGCACCACGGACTGAAGCCTTTGAATTCCCAGCTCCCAACTGGCGTGTGGAGCAGAGCAAGTACGTACATGGGTTTGCTAAGTGACTGGAAAAATGTTTTAAAATTTTAAAAACGTAATATTGGGTCTTATTGACTATAAGGGGACACCAAGGGTTACGAAGTTTTCGAATACACAGGCTGATATGATTTCCACAGAAACACAAAGTTAGCGTTAAACTGCCAATTTTCTGTTTTTGTCTGTGTGAAGATATTTTTTTAAAAAAGTAATGAACTATTTCATTTGCCGCTGGTATAATATATATGTTGTGTGTCCTCACCTGAGGACATTTTTCATTGCTTTTAGAGAGAGAGGAAAGGGGCACGAGACAGAGAGAGAGGAACATCGATGTCAGAGAGAAACATCGATTGGTTGCCCCCCACACACACGCCCCAACCAGGTATCGAACCCATAACCTTTCGGTGTGTGGGACGTTGCTCCAACCAGCTGAGCCACATCCACACTGGCCAGGGCCCTGCTGATATAATATTTACACAAAGACACACAGAGACAGAAATTAATTTCAGAATTTTGGAAAGCACTGTGTGTTTTCCTTGTTTTTTTCTATTAGTGCTTGAATGCTATAGATGCGGGGGAAAGTCTGTATTTGCTGTCTATTGTTGCCATAAGAAATTACTGTACATGTAGTCTCTAACTGCCACACAAATCTGTTGTTTTACGGGTCTGTTAGGTGAGAAGTTCAATACAGGCTCACGGGGCTAAAATCAAAGTCTCAAAGTCTCAAAGTCAAGGCAAGGAGGTGGATTTCCTTCTTTCCTAGTTCCCTGGGGCCACCGTCATTCCTTGGCTGCTGTCCCCATTCCTTCACTACAAAGCCAGCAACTCAGCACCTTGGTGACTCTTGCTGTGTCACAGCTCTCTGATGAGCTGGGAGAAATTCTCCCTCTTTTTTAAAAAAAGCTTTTATTTTTAGAGAGAGGAGAAAGGAGGGAAACATCAATCAGATGGTTCTTGCACACTCCCAATTGGGGACCTGACCCGCAACCCAGGCATGTGCCCTGACTGGGAATCGAACCTACGACCTTTTGGTTCACAGACTAGTGCTCAATCCACTGAACCACACCAGCCAGGGCGATATTCTTTTCTTTTAAGAACTCTTTTGATTAGATTGGGTGCCCCAGATAATCTCCCCACCTTCCATCTTTAACTTCATCACACCTACACAGCGCCTTTGCCCTGGAAGGAAACACAATCTCAGGTTGCGGGCGTTAGCACGCAAACATCTCTGCGGAGGACATGATTGAACTGACCCAGTTTTCTCTCTCCTGGGCCCCGTGGTTTGCAATGCCACATACCCATCATGTGATGGCTGCTTTCCTCTCAGAGTGGTGTCTGGTGGTGGCTCAGGGGAAATCATCTGGCCCCCTTGCACAGCTGGCCCGTTACAGGGGATTAGGGTTGGTGCGGAGTCCTTGGAAATCCATTTCTGTGCCCCTAGGCCCGCGGACTGCCAGGATGTTTGTGGCGAGACCAGAATCGAGGTTTAGATCATCGTTGTTCCTTGCTGGCGTGGCTGTGGACAAGTGCCAACCAGCACAGCGCCACACCGAGGCGAGAGCGCTTGCGCAGCTTTGAAGGAGTTGCCCTCATAGTGAAGATACAGACTCTGCGTTACGGGTTCGGTCCCCAGTCCCGTGCAAGAAAGAGGCACCCAATCCATGTTTCTGTCCCTCTCTATCTCCCTCCTTTCCCCTCTCTCTAAAATCAATAAAAAGAAAAAAGTTAGAAAGGGTAAGAGAGACAGCCTCTAGGTCTTAAATTCAACCTTTGTATTGTGCTCATTCTTCCTTCATTTAAAACCCTTGTCTTCCCTGTTGGTACATTGCTCTCCCTTCGATTATGATTATCCAGCAGAGACAATTTATTTCATTTCCTTCATTATAAAAGCATGCCTTCCAGATTTTAATAACTTTTAGAAAGCAGATGTGTCCCGTAAAAATAATATGTCACGGGCCCTTGTATTGCACTGAAATGCAATTCTGTGCATTCTGAGATACACACTTCTGTACGAACCACAGCATATCACCTTGCATTGCGATAACGGCATGATTTTTCTGTTACGTTTTATTATTCCATTTATTAAAGAAAAAGGTGCTGAGTGTACCGTGTGAGACGTTGCGGGTTTTTATTTAATGGCAGGTCTGCAAAGACTCGGTTGCATATTCATAACCGCTGGCGACGCGGTGCCAAGTGCTGAAACAATTACTCAGTGAGTTCTCTGCGTGACACTTCAGGGGAATTGATAAAAGTGCTGAAGCCGGGTTCTATTTTAAGATCTTTGGCTGCTGATTGTTAGAACCACACAAAGGGACACTGCACAGCCAGAGAAAGGCTCACGAAGAGCAGAGGCAAAGCGCGAGTGCTCGGGAAGAAGGAAAATTAATGCCGAGTGTGGCGCACACTGCATTTCTCAAAAACTAACCGAATAATTGAAGTCGCTCTGGTTCTAGAGCAAAGGCTCCATTTATGTTTAGGAAGTTAAGTGTTTGTACTTCTTTTTTGTTCTTCATGTTTTTAAATTTTTCAGTGACTGTTGGCATTTAATATTATTTTGTCTTAGTTTCAGGTGTACAGCTCAGCGGTCAGATAATCAGACACTTTACAGGGGGTCTCCCCGATATTCCAGCACCCATCTGGCCCCATGCACAGTTATCACCATACTGTTGACTATATTTCCTGTGCCGTAATTCACTTTCTCATAACAATTCTGTAACTACCGATCTGTACTTCTCAATGGGTTCCCATTTCCCCCCCGCCACCAAGCCCCTCCCCGCAACAGCTGTCAGTCTGCTCTCTGTATCTATGAGTCTGTGTCTGTTTTATTCATTCATTTACTTTGTTTTTAAGGTTCCACACATAGCTGAAATCATACAGTATTTGTACTTATTTCTTTTTTAAAAAAGATTTTATTTATTTTTAGACAGAAGGGAAGGGAGGGAGAAATAGAGGGAAAGAAACATCAATGTGTGGTTGTCTCTCGCATCCTCCCTACTGAGGGCCTGGCCCGCAACCCAGGCATGTGCCCTGGCTGGGAATCGAACCTGCGACCCTTTGCTTCACAGGCCAGCACTCAATCCACTGAGCCACACCAGCCAGGGCTGTACTTATTTCTTTATAGTTAATCTACAACCCCTAAAGACTTATCCGTTAAATAATGTAGGAAAAACAAAAGTTCTTCATGTTCAAATGTTATTCCAACTGATCAAAAATGATGAGCAGCAGAAAATGATTCACTGCCTTTTGCAAACCTTTTACAAAGGGAGGGACAGAGGCACATGGGTCTAAATGTCTTCTCCAAGAAATCTCGTGTTTCCATGTATTTCCCTGTGATTTTTCCGGGATGCTATGTGGCAGCTCGCAGAATCGTATTCTTTATCAACCATCCTGTCTGTATGTGAGTAAAGTCGCCACCTCGAAAACCATTGGCAAATAGAAGTTCAGTATCCAATCATTTAACCAGCATCTTCTTCGTCTGTCTGTCCAAACCATATCTAAGGGAACAGAAGAAATGACTTGATTCCAACAAGATTTTTCAAAAACATGAGCTTTTCCTGTGAGTCGGGGCCACTACCTCCTAACAAACTGAGAAACAGACCCGTCTCCCAGTCTGTGGCTTATCTCTTCACATTCTTTATTGTATCCTTTGATGCACGAAATTTTAAACTTTGATGAAGTCCTGCTTATTTTTCTGCTTTTGTTCCTTGTGCTTTTGCTGTATATTTTAGAATATATTTGCCAAGCTCAAGGTTATAAACACGTACCCCTGTTTTCTTTTAAGAGCTTTATAAGTTTAGATCTTATATTTTGGTCATTAACCCTTTTTTGGGTAATTTTGAATAGGATGTGAAGTAAAGGTCCAGCTTTAGTCTTTGCAAGTTGTTACCCAGTTTTCCCAGCACCATTTGTTGAAAGACGGAATGATCTTGGCACCCCTTTTTGAAAAATCAGCTGACCATAAATATAGGTAGTTGATAGTGTTTTAAATAAAGAGAAATAAAAGAACCCAAGCATTTGGGAAGCTAACAAGCTTTGCTTTGCAATTTATTTCAAATTTGGAATAAAGATTCAGTTGGATTCACAACTACCCAGCAGTCAGTTGGAGCATATTTTATTTGCTACCATATTTTAGGCTATTTTTATGCCAAGCACTTGAGAAATTCTGATAAACAGCGTTATTTGTGTGGAATGCCTGCCTGCGGAAGTTTGCTAAAATTGGTATTGACTGGTAGGTATTGAATCGGCTGCAAACTTTTCTCACGGGATACTATTGAGTCATACCCACAGCGGCAATTGAGGATTGATTGACAGGTCCAAACTTCCAATCCAACAAGCCAATGGAACTACTTCTGAAGTTGGAGATCATTGTATTGGGGATCTGATTGCACTGGATGCAGATGGGAAAAAAAAAGAGGTACTCATAATTACTTTTGGATTAAACAAGACTGAAACCTACCTCTCCTTCACCTGAATGTGATCAGGGTCATCAGTCCTGGCCTGATAGAGACATTGGAGTCCCTGACCCCATCCAGCTCTCTGCTCCACCATCCTCTGTGCCCCAAAAGGGTGAGCCATGCACCAGAAATCACATTAGCATTCCAGACAGCATGTGGGAAGATGAGACACAGGAGAATAAAGTTGGCAAAGGGTGTTGCCAGTTACCATTAAAGAGTTTTCTTGGAATCTGCCGTATGGCCTTTCCTCATACATTTCAGGCACTAAAATTTAATCCCAGAGCTACCTAATGGCTACGCCACATAGCAAGGAGGGCTGGGAAATGTAGTTTTAATCAGTGCCTTTACAGAGGTTTTATTACAAAAGATATACAAAGGACAGGCAGCTACGGTGACATGCTAGATGCAGGCCAGTGACAAGGAGCAATACCTGCTTCAGGCAGTGATTTTAAAAGAATAATAAAATTGACTATAAGTGTGTCTGTTTTAATTACCATAAGCCAGTAAATCTAAAAAATGCCAGTAGTCAAATATTTCTCTCTGAAAACATCTGTTAGATATATATTATCAAAATCAAGGTTTCTTAAGCTTGGCATTGGACATTTTGAGCTGGATGAGTCTTTCTTGGTGGGGGAGGAGGGGAGGAGAGCTATCCTGTGCATTGTAGGATGTCTAGTTATAGCCACCCACTCTTGTGAGTAGACCCACCCCCAGGCTGTTGTGACACCCAAAAATATGCCTAGACATTGCCAAAACTTCTGTGAGGGGCAAAGTCACACCCTGTTGAGAACCACTGGTCTAAACATTTGCTACCGTTGCTGCTAAGTTGTCATATAAAACATTCAGCCCTGGCTGGTGTGGCTCAGTGGATTGAGCGCCAACCCGCAAACCAAAGGGTCGCTGGTTCAATTCCCAGTCAAGGCACATGCCTGGGTTGCTGGCCAGATCCCCACTAGGGGGTACACGAGAAGCAACCACACATTGATATTTCTCTCCCTCTTTCTCCCTCCCTTCCTCTCTCTAAAAATAAATAAATAACATCTTTAAAAAAAAAAAACCCTCAGGTTCCATAAAGTGGAAATAAGAGGAAAAAATTCTTACCACAGTGCAATGAGAGTAGAAATAAATATTAACATCTCCACATGGATATTAAAAATATCTTTATTAAACAGCTCTTAGGTAAAAAAAATTGATAAGAAAATGTATAGAGGAACTGATGGGGTGATACGTTAAAAGCAGTGATACATTTAGAAACATCTCTCATATTAATTAGGAAAAAGACGAAAATAAATGAATGAAACCACCACTAGGTACCTTAGATGCAAGGAAAGAGAACTATGCACCACTCGGGAAGGAACTGGTCAGCATTTTTCAAAGTTGCGTTTGCACTCAGCTTCCTATTCGCCTTTCTCACTTTCGAGAACATCGCTTCAAAATTCACACTAACAAATACAGAACATCATATTTCCATGGTGACTCACTACAGCACTGAGATTTTTTTTTAATCACCTAAAAGTCCAACCACAGGGTTGAATAAACAACGGCAACAAACTGGCTCAAATAAACTATGAAATAAAATTTTTAAAAAACTCTGACACAGATCTGAAGTGATCTTCAGAATATATTAAGTACAAAAAGCAAGGTACGGATAGTGTGCGTGATGTACTGTTTTGTGTTTAGAAAAGAACATTTTGCGTACCATTTTGGCAAGACAAACACATTATATAATATATGTTTTTTTGTTCGCCTAAGGTTGAGGCTTGTTGAAGCAGAGGTTTTCCTATTTGTTCTCATTTTTTTTTTATTTATCAATTTTGGAGAAAGAGAGAGAACCAACGATCTGTTTTTCCACTATTGATGTATTCAATTGGTTGATTCTTGTATGTGCCCTGACCGGGGATTGAACCCACTACTTTGTAAATTGGGAGGGACAACACTGTAATCAACTTAGCTAGGGGCGCCAGGGCATTTGTTTTTGTTTTGCCCCAATGCCTGAATCCCCTTAGCTGCTTGCAATAGACACACACAGGCTACTTCCTCTCTCCCACTCTCTCCTCTTACAGGAATTTTACATAGACCTTTTTTGGGGGGGCGGTCTCTAATTAGTTTTAATGACAGAATGGTGCTCCACACCGTATACCTTGTGCTCCAAGCATCTTAACTGAGTTGCTTCTGGGCCTCCAGCTCCCAGACACTGGAGGAAGGACCTTGCATCTTCCTTGGTTGCTAGGCAACACCTTCCAGTGATTACCTTTATAGCCCCCGTGTGAATTACCTATCCCCGCTCTAATGAAGGCTCCAAACAAACATTCCAGGAACTCTGGAGAAATATTCCGACACTTCTACTCACCCGGCGGAGGAATTCCTCCTCCCGCCCTTGAAGATGCGTGAGGATGGCCGATGTTTTATTATAAGTTCTCCAAGCATTGGGCCCCAGGGCTCTGGAAAAAAATGTTAAGTCTTCGCCTTGCTTCCAGGCTCCCAAGTTTCCTGTTCTCTGTTTTTGCAAATGATTAGCTATACCTCAAAGTTAATGTGCCAAGACACGGCTCTGTTTTCGGGTCTGCACCTTTCTGGAAACTGTTGTGAAGTGAGAAAGTACTCAACCGGCCAATCAGTTCCTGTCAAGGCAATTTTCAGACTTTTTCACAAGTTAGTGCACTGAAGGCGCATGTGTGCACGTGCGTTGCACGCGTACATCTTTTTTTTTTTCCTCTCAAGGACACATTTGCATCACCTATGATAATCTAAAATTGCCCCCGGGAAAACAAGTGCCGTATTTCTGCATGTTCTGGGATGCAGCGAACTCCTCTCCCCAAGGTTAACTGCGAGAAAGAAATCAACAATAACATTAGAGAAAATGAGGAAAAGGGTCGGCGGGGTGTTAAGAGAGCACATTTGCTTATTATTATGCAAAAGTACAATTGCTACATACATCAGAAATGAATGGAAATTATTGCTTATCATACACAGAGAGGTGGGTAGGGATGGAAGCAAGAGCTATCTTTTTATGTCATTGCAAGCTCTGTACTTATTTTCAAATGTTTGGGAAAAACGTTGAAATGTATAGATAAAAAAGGACTGATAGATGGATGTGTGAAAATAGAGTATGGAGCCCTGGCTGGTGTGGCTCAGGGGTTTAAGCCCTGGTCTGCAAACCAAAGGGTCACTGGTTCGATTCCCAGTCAGGGCACATGCCTGGGTTGTGGGCCAGGTCCCCAGTAGGGAGCACACAAGAGGCAACCACACTTTGATGCTTCTCTCCTTCTCTTTCTCCCTCCCTTCTCCTCTCTCTAAAAGTAAGTAAATAAAGTCTTTAAAAATATAGGGTATGAATAAGAAGCAGATGAAAGGTGGGTGAATAATAAATAGGGATAGCTGGTGTATGAGCCCAAGATCACAAAGTCCTTTAGGTTGAGTTGATACTTGACTTGGAGAGACAGAGAGAATGAGTGCAGAGAAAAGAATTTCCCTAAATTTCAAGTCCCGTCAGTTGCTTAATCGCTGCGCTATAGAAGGGCCTGGGGCCGTGGGGAAGCACCAGATGAGGGGTCCAGTGGTCCCCAACTCTGGCTGTGCATCTGAATCTTCAGAGGTGCTTTACAAACAGCGACGGCGCCCAGCACCCACCTCCAGGCCAAAGGAGCAGAATGTCTGGAGTGGGGCTGGGAGACCAGTTCTCCAGGTGATTACGGTGTGCGGCACATTCAAAACTAATCACATTTCAGCCTGACCCGTGGGGCTCAGTGGGTTGGGCGTCCTCCCACAAAGGGAAGGGTCGCCAGTTCGATTCCTGGTCAAGACACTTTCCTGGGTTGTGGGTTCAATCCCCCATCAGGGCTCATACAAGAGGCAACCAATCGATGTTTCTCTCTCACATCTGTGTTTCTTTCCCTCTCTTTCTCCTTCCCTTGACCTCTCTCTAAAAACATCTTTAAAAATAATAGTAAAGTTTCTTTAACTTTTATTAATGTGATAATGTCATTAATTATTCTAGTAGACTATAAAACTTTCATCTAGAGGCATTCTGGGTCATTTTATATTTATTTTCATTTATAAATTATAGTGACTGTAAAATTAATGAAATGTAGCATTTGGGTTTGACTCTGAGGAGCCACGTTGGGTAATGATGGAATTGAAGATTCTTGGTTCAGTTCATAGTGGAACTAAGCGTAGCCCCAGTTTCTATGGTAGCCAACCAAACAGATTATGTCCAGGAGTTACTATAACTTACCCATTCTCCAGCTACATTTTATTCAACCTCAGACTCATCGTCTCAAAAAGATGTGTGGACAGTAAGATTTCTAAATGCCTTTGTAAGTCCAAAGTGATTTCCCTCCTGACCTCTTAGTTTGAAAAGAAAATCTGAAATTGTGTATTTTTCATTCATTCCATTCATATCTGAATTTCTCAGAGCAAAACTGCTATAGAAATGCATATAAAAAATAGCAATATTGAAGTACTCATTTCGAAAGTTATGCATAATTTAAGGAGGCCTGGCGCCATTTTCATACCATGTTTTACACGTTATTTTTAGGGAACATATTTCTGCCTTCACTTACACACAAATCTATATTGGTGCACTCGTTCTAGCTCACACGTGCGTCAATGTACATACAAGCATCGCGGGTGTTTATCTTCGACACAGCCGATGATTCCCACTACAATTGAGTTTTCACATGTCAAGCGTGGGGAGTTTTGGGGTACGGAGGTTTATTCTTGGGACTCAGTTCAACTAGAACCGAAGTCTGTGTGTTCAAATCCCTCACATGGTTCATTATCTAGCCCTCCTTCGGCATCCACACCGTCTGACATCCCTCCCTGCCCCACACAGTGTAGTAACTTCCTCATTGGTCCCTATCTGTCTGTTTGAAAGCTGGGGGCAAGTTGTCAGCAAATATCAGCTTTGGGTCTCTTCATCACAGCCAACTCAAAATGATGATTTAAAATGTAAAACTATGATTTAGATCCAGAACACATTAGGGTCCAGAAGCCGAGTTCTAACCATAGCCAAGCTAGAGAGACAGGTTGGCTTAAGTTGGCTTCTGGTGCTCAGAGCAAACCATGGCCCCGAGGGATTCCGGCCAACGCGAACATCTGGATGCCAGACGCGACCCCTCGGTCCAGGTGTGGGTCTCTGGCGGGGAATCCTGGGGGGAAATGCTTCAGTCCCCTTTGACAGCAAGGTCCCAAGTCACAGCTTCGGAGGGCCGCCCTCTGAGCCAACGCTTCCCATCCCCGACAATGACAATGCGATGAGCTGAAGGGGCGGTGCCTCCCCAGGCCGGGGACTCTAAAAACAGGAGGCGTACAGTTGAAAGGGGAAAGTGGGCGGGGCGTGGGGAGGGGGCTGAGCATCACGTGGGGTCCCGGGCTTCTGTGCGGACCTGGACACATTTTCAGTCCATTCTGCACCCACTGCTTTGACCAAGAGTCACCTGATGAAAGGCGAATTCCCATGGTAACGCAATATGTCCATTTTATTCACATGAATTTTCCTCTTGTATCTACTCCTTTATTCCAAATTCATGTACACTTTATCTTTGCAGGTTCTCTGATCCCTGCATACTGATGCCAATGCGAATGGTATAGCGCCTGTATGTGCGCTTCAGATGAAGAGTATAATAATGCCCAGAAAGCGAACAATATGAAACGCAACTGCAAGAGTATTTCCAGCACAATTACAGCATATTTTGCTTTTTTCCTTTCCCTTTACTGTACTAGTTGTCTTTCCTCAAAATGTACCTTATTCGGAATAAGGTCTTTGCAGGATCTTGAGATGAAATTCCGAGTGGACCCTAAGTCCAATGACCGGTATCTTTGTAAGAAAAAGGAGACGGGACTTGAACACACAGAGAAGATGGCGGTGTTACCATGGAGAGTGACGAGGTCCCAGGGGGTGCCGTGAGACCCTGTGGGGGAGCCGAGAACTGAATGTCATGGCCTCTGCCTTTTGCCCCAAGTCCCTATTCTCCTTTCTACAGCTGTCCCCTGCCCTCCGGTGACATCACAACTATGTACCCAGGCCCACAACACAAATACTACGTAAGCAATGGCCAGTCAGCATAGGAGCAGCAGTGAGCGACAGATGCTACACCTGCCCCTCTCTTGCCAGGTTTCCTGATCTCTAATGTTTGAAGACCTTTTCTGATAGTTTCTTTTTGTGGGGCGAGGGGTTACCCCCTGAACCTGGCTTCCTCTGTTGAAGGTACACAGGGCTGCTCCGCCCGGGGCAAGGGCTGTTCCCCTTTTGGCCTCTAGGGGGAGCCCAAGGCTCTTCACTGTACCCCTTGCCACCGCCCAAAGAATTGGAATCAAAGAACAGGAGGTGGGACCCTGCTGTGGCCTCGTTACCTGAGGTTGCACCTTTCTGAGAAAGTAAAAAGCACGGACTCCCGCCCTCTCTACGTCCTGCAACCCAAGGAGGCCCCTGCTCTTTGGATTCTCCCTTCCCCCTTCAGCGGTCAGTCTCCGAGGTCCCCCATCCAAGCGCCACAGGACGCACGCTCTCTCGCCACTCCGTCCAGAGAGCAGCTAGCTGGGAGGTGTCCTCTCGGTCGGGTCACCAGGTAACTACAAGATGCCCAGTGAAATTTGACCTTGAAACCAACAGCAGGGATTATTCCGTGTGTGTTCCAAAGGTTGCACGGGACGCGCTGTCTTTGGTGTCCACGGAGCAGGGCTCTAACTCGGTGCCGCACGTTTCTCACCAGACACCCCCAAATCCTGCCTGGGGCGCGACCCAGAGCGGGTTTGGGCGCCCTGCCTGTGCGGTCAAGTCCGCGCTGGCGCCGCTGCTGGCCCCAGCTTGGTACCTGGGGAGGCACACTCTCTGAGCTCACGTTGCCAGCAGGCCCATCCAATCCCAGAAGGGGGCACCCCAGTGGCAGCCCCAAGGCCAACACACAAAACAGCCCCAAGACCTGACCCCACTTGTTGGAACCTTCCTTAGAGGGACGGAGAATGGGGGTGTTTTTCTCAAATCCGTAAGGTTTAAGGTAACCACGGAAAATGCAGTTGCATTTTACATTCCGAGGTTCTGAACAAAAGCGCGCCCCACCCAGACTGCTCTCAGCGAGCGGTGACATTCAGCAGTGGCATTCGGAGTTCTATCTTTGAATGCCATGGTAATCGCTCGCCTCCCTTCCAGGCTGTCACGTCTGGCATGGAACCTGAGAATTAAAAATAGCACCTCGGCAGGCTCAGGCCCCGCAGAGATGGCACGCACGTTTCAGCGTGCGGTGAATGATCCCACGTGGGGCCTATTTCAGTGCGGAAGAGAGGCAAATGGTAACAGACATTAAAAACAACCATAACACACTAAATAAATTAAAACAAATTCTTCTAACAGACTGGCAGCAGTGTTCAAGGCTGCAGATAAGAAATTGGAGATTTACTCACGATGCAGCCAAGCTACATCCCTTCAGCTCCCCTTGGCCTGCTCGGAGCTGATGCCCCAAACTAGACGCAGAATCTCCAGCTGTCCCTGAGCTCTGAGGATGCACAGGGATGAACATCTGGGGCGAGAACAGAGGGAGGCAGCTCTGCTCCCTCTCCCTCCACTCAATGTCCTGTCCCAACCGCGGGAGGTGTGTGAGGCGGAGTAGATGCTCAATTAATTTAGCATTTGTTATATCAATCTGTTGGTTTAAAATTCCAGGATTAGGATGATATGTGACCAGGAGCATTCTCCCCAGTGTTGGTGACAAACTCTAATATATACCTGAAGTTGACATTTTTCCTTTCGGCAGCTTCCTCCTATCCACTAACCTCATGCATGCCGATCGTAATATAATAAGATGCCCCCAGTACAGACACAGCCAGGAACCGATTCAGAGAAACTGCTGGAGCTTCCAGTCCTTTGCGTCATCATGATGAGCTTCAGAATCGAGGTATGCCTGCACTCTCGTGGCATTTCTACCTCCACCCAGAGCTAAATGTGCAAATAGAAAGTGATTTAGAAAGAGCGAAGTCTGATCTTTAGCAGGTTTATTTCTGATACTGCGCGCATAACATCACTTGAGGTATAGCCGCTGATTAAATACCATCTTGGAAGCAGTTTAGTCTAGCAAGGCTGCAAGAAAGTGGCAGGTGAAAAATAACACATCTAGAATGAGAAAATGAAATGCTTAAGCTCTTCTTCAAAGATTCTGAGCCCTGAATTTTCAGCTAGGATTCAGGAAGTGGACCTCAGATTCACTGCAGAGCATTTAGCGAAGATGTTACTGGAATGTGCCGTGGTTCTACCAGAAAAGTGAGCCAAGTGTCGTGATGAACCAGGGTGTGCTGGAAATAATCCAGGGAACGTTACCTCATCCATGAGCACAGTCACTGGGTATCTATCTCCCTGGTGTGCGGTTGCCTCAAGTTCTAGTGGCTGGATAATAAAGAAAGTGTGGGCAGGACTAGAATCATCCTGAATGAGGAGACCCAAAGCCATCTCTGTGATGAAGATATTTGGTAGGAGCAAGACACTGACTCTCTTGTAGCTCAAGTGATGAACAATAAGAACAGATAAGACTGAACCATGTGTCTTGGTTGGTGTAGCTCAGTGAATTGAGTGCAGGCCTGCGAACCCAAGAGTCACTGGTTCGATTCCCAGTCAGGGAACATGCCTGGGTTGTGGCCAGGTCCCCAGTAGGTGGCGCACAAGAGGCAGCCACACATTGCTGTTTCTTCCCTCTCTTTCTCCCACCTTTCCCCTGTGTCTAAAAATAAATAAATAAAATCTTTTTTTAAAAGAAGCAAAAATCTTCAACCACACCTTGGAATCCCCTGTGTGTGCTCAGGGGACATGACTAGCAGTCTGCAAAACAAGAGAAAACGGATCTTATTCAAGAAGTAGTAATGCTGGAAAACCTAAATAAGTTCGGCAAGTCTTGAGAAAAATCCATTTGTTTCTATTTTGAGTTTATTGAGAGCAAACAATATTCGGGAGAACATTCTTAATATTTGAGAGGAGCAACATTCCTACCAGTTCTTTTCTCTGGGGGCAGATACTGGGCTCTGTTATCATTTTCCAATTAAAGAAATCAGGGCTCGCCAGCGAGCTGGCTGATCGTGAAAGAGCTCTGGATGGTCAACACTGGAAGGATCTGAGCAACAAAAAAAAATAATGCCGTAACGTATTCTAATCCAGAGCATAAGATAAAGGTTCTTGAGTCCATGCTGATGTAAATATATGATGGGAAACATAACTAAGTCAGAGAAAACAGAAAAATCTCCATGCAAAGTAATCCTCAATAATTCACGCAGCTGCTCTGCCCTCCGAGAGCAGAAAGGGTGCTCCCCAGCCCTCACCAGAGCGCTTCCTTCTAAAGGGCCCAGAGTGAGAAGATGGGGCTGAAAGTTCACAGCGGGGAAAGCTGACCAGCAGGACCTCAGCCACGCAATCAAGGTCGACATCGGCACTGCTTAGTCAGGTAGACCGTGGGTGCCCTGGACCTGATGGGATGACAATGGCCCTTAACCTCTACGGTCTTCCTCCCAAGAACCCATAAACTAACAGTGCCACCATGAGAAAAATGTCAGGCCCAGACTGAGGGATATTCTACAAAACACATGACCCGTGCGCCTCAAAACTGTTACTGTCCTCAAAAGCAAGGTGGTCTGGGAATCTGGCACAGCCGACAGGAGCGTGAGAAGACAGAGGTGGCTCAAAGTCTTGGATAGGATGCCCTGGGACAGAAAAAGAACAAAAGGTAGAAACTAAGGAAATCTGAATGAAGTAGGGACTTCAGTAAATATTTTTTAAATGTTTTATAGTGCCATAAGACCCAGCCATCTCAGATGGGCATTCTCCAACCTTTTTTTTTATGAAAGAGAGAGAGAAAAAACTTTGTTGTTCCACTTATTGATGCATTCATTGGCTGACTCTTGTATGTGCCCTGACCGGGGATCGAACCCACAACCTTGGCGTGTTAGGACAAAGCTCTAACCATCTGAGCAACCTGGCCAGGGCCTCCAATAGTTTTCAAATGAGAGAAATATGAGTAAAAATATATAGACAGAGTGGGGAGGCCATAATGAAAATCCAGGCCTCTGGGTCCTGGGGATCCTTCTGGAGGCAAAATTAGACAGAGCAGTTGTTTGTTCTTATCACAGCAGGTGACTCAGCGCCTTGGTCTCACAGCCAGAAGCAAGTGGAGAGATTCTTTATTTTTCTACCCAGGAATCACATTTCATAAGGAAGCAAAGCACAGACAGGAGCCGAGGGGACGCACCTCCTGGCTGGCGTGGGCGGGAGATGAAGTGATTGGAACAGTCACTGCAGTCATGATGGAGCCAGGTGAGAGGTTTGAGGGCCCTCGGGAGGTAGGAATGGGGGGCATGCTGGGTGTTGGGAGGTGACGGTCAGGAGGACACTCGGGCAGAGAAGCGAGAGAATGTGGGTCTCTGAATGCAGAGGGGGCATGTAGAAGTCAGTCGTGGGTGAGGGTGTAAACGGAAGAAAACAGAAACTTAAGGAAAATTCGTACTGAAGAACCATGCAGAGGGAGCTAAGCCCTCCCCCAATTGCTGTCCTTCCAGGCGATGGTTTAACAGCGGCTCTATGGGAAAGGACAATAAAGGGCCCGAATCCTGGCGATTGCCAATTTCCGTGGTGTAAATACTCCCACCGTAGCCAATGCTGAACATCGCTGTGACATCAGTGGGGTAGCAAAATTACTGATAATGCAACCATTGAACCTTGAGAGGCGGAGATCACATGTTCTGGCCTCATAGGACCCAAGAAAGGGAGAGAAATCAAGAGAGAGCGCTCTGGTGGGAGGCTGGAGAGGAGACCACCTTACAGAGAGCTGCCGGGAAGTTGTCACGTAGAGACCTCCAAGTGACTACTGAAATTGGAGCGTAGGACCCACGGACTGGTCAGCACCGCTTCTGTGCAGTGCCAGGGCTGACAGCACCAGCAGTTGGGAGGTGACAGGTGGAGAGAGTGACACTCAGCTAGGAGACTCTCGGGGGGTGTCAGACACCTTGCCTCTCTTTCTAGGCTAACACTGCTTTTGAGAGGCCACCCAGAAAGACCCTACCCTTCTGCCTTTAGGGCATGCGCGGCTTTTAGAAACTCGCCACCTTCCTTCCCCGGATGCCTGCCAAGGGAAGTAAAGCAAAAACAAGACAGCCAGGGGCCTCTGGCTCGGGGGCCATGATGTTTAAACCACAGCGACTTCACTGACGCATCGTGACCTCAGCGCCTCCTCGCGTGGGCGAGGGTGTCACAGAACTGAAAGCGCTCACCCCCCTGGCACTGGCAGGGCTGGACGCTGAGCCCCGAGAACCCCAGCGGAGAAAGATGGGCTGTTTTATGACATACGGTGTCCCCCAGAGAATGAGAAGCTAACGCTCAAACGCTGTCATAGTGGGTTGCGGCCACCCTCGTCCATTTGGACCATATTCTAACTTCACTAATTATACCGCCGGATAGGTCCTGAGGGTTAAGACTCCGATATAGGAATTCTTGGGGTACAAAATTCAACCCATTAACAGTCTTTGTGAAGAGAAACCTAGCCTTCCTCCCCTGAGGGTAAAAATGATGTAACTTAGACTTCATTTCTATAAATAAAGGGAAACTCAAGGTAGAGTTTAATCTCTCGCTTCTCAGAGAGTGTTTCTCGCACCAGCAAATCAGTGCCTTCTGGGGGCTGCAGGGGATGCTAAATTTCAGACACCACCGTGTGTACGGGACTGTCTCCACCTTCCAGAAATCCGACGTGCCTGCCGCACACAAGAGCTGTGACGAGTGTCAGAATGAGGGAGGTCTGGGGGCTGCAGGGCACTTCCGCCAGGATGTCACGTGGTCTGGGGAAGGCGGGAAGGGGCCCCAGGGAAGCAACGTTGAGGCTGAAGGTGAAGAGGTTGCAGAAGTGGAAGCAGAGGGCAAGGCTCACAGGAAGGGGCTGCTGAGGACGAGGCCGGAGGTGCATCCAGGGTAGGTCGCCTCTTCTTAAGTCGTGGTGAGAAGCTGGGTGGCTCTCTGACTTGACTGCAGCCGCAGGTGGTGGCAGCCCGCCCTCGCTCATAGGGGACGATCCCACTGCAAGGCACTTGTCCTCACTTGAGTGTGCAGCTGAAGCCCGCAGCCAGCAATGGGCCATGGTCGGTGGGCGGGGCCCCCTGCCCTCAGCGCTCTCCAGGTGGGCGTGGAATTTGGGAGGCAATGCAAGGACCTGGAACAATTGTGCTCCTCCCTTCTCCTCCCCTTTTTCGTGTTTGATGATTGGTCTTTCGGGCTTCATGTTGGACTGATTGAGGATTTGAATACAGGTATGTTTCTTGGCACGGAGGGGGCTGTGGGAAGAAGGCTGGCCTGGGCCAGCTGCCATTGGCACAGGGTAGACCAGGAAGGGGACTGGCTCAGAGGGGACCTGCCTTCACGGCGTGCCACCCGGCCGCATGGGACCTCTTACCTGCCCGAATGGTGGAAGCTGACTTTTCTCCAGCAGGCTTTCCGAGAGATCTCTGTGCCTGGGGACCTCTGTAGCTGCAATTTCTGAGAGGCACAGTACTTCATTCCCAGAGGGCTGCACTTCTCAATCCCTGCCATCAGCCCTCCCAGCGGTCCCCAGGGTGGCTTCTACCTGTGTCTGGTCCTGACAGGTGAAGAGAGACGCTGGGTCAGGGCCACCCACTTCTTGCCTCTGCCCCCAAAGCAATGAGCGGGATTCCCAGGGGACATCAGAGCCGGGCGGGGGTGCCTCCCAGCCTCAAACTCACAGATAAGCCTTGGGAAGTCTCTCCCCAAGAATGTGCACAACCACAGACAGGCCTGGGTGCTTGGTAAGGGAAGGAGATGCATCATGTGCACCCCAGGGGTCCCCCGCTCCAGCCCTCTCTGTTCCTGCTCCCCACTCCCACAAGTGAGTTATCCTCCAGGGATGAGAGTGCGAAGCTTACAAGGAGGCTTAACTTTTCATCGTTTGCAGATGGTCTGACACACCCCTTGGCCATCGCACTCCGGCTGAGTCCCAGCGCTTCCGTCTCAGCATCCATGATGCACATTTCTGCATAGTGGATTCAGCAAAGGGGTCTCTGAGCAGAGCGTCAGGCGGGGAAACTGAGGCTGCCCGTTGGATCACAGCCTCGATCAGTAGTGTCCAAAGGGTCTAACAAACTAACAGACCGGGACCCGGAGTGGGCGGAACCCACTTGGGACGCGACAAGACCAGGATGGGCAGAGGCAGACGGCGGTCCCACCTGTGTGGTCAGAGCTAAGAGGAGGAAGTAAGTCTTAACAGGTGGGGAGGCGCACCCCCGACAGTGGTGATGCGGAGGGGGCAGGGCTGTGGCTGGGCCATAAACCCCTACTGTGGACCTAGCCGCACACCTGGCTGCAGCCCTCCTGCACTTCCTGCTGTCACCGCAGGGAGTTAACTAGTTATTAATAAGAAAGAGAGCAACGGGAATTAGACGCTGGGCCAAATACACTGGGAAGCATGAGCCTTCATGCTTGGCCAGGAAGCTGTGGCCTTTACAGACTCAGTCACACACCCCAGGGGACTGCCACCGAGGACACACAATCCGAGGAGCGCAGGAATCTCCCCGGGAGCACTGTCCGCCCTCCTGTACCAGAGCATTGGGAGACACAGAGGGAGGTGCTGGACCACAGAGGCTTGTCAGTCTAATAGAAGGAGGACCTATCCTAAGCCCGCCAAAGCTTGGGAAGTTGATTGTTTCTTTTGGAAAAATTTGCCCTGCCTGGTGTGACTCAGTGGATTGAGCACCAGCCTGCAGATCAAAGGGTCACCGGTTCAATTCCCAGTCAGGACACATGTCTGGGTTGCGGGCCAGGTCCCCAGTGGGGGGCGCACAAGAGGCAACCACACATTGATGTTTCTCTCCCTCTCTCTCTCTTTCCCTTGCCCTCTTTCTAAACATAAATAAATAAAATCTTCCTGGATATAACCCCAGGGGAACATAAAAGCTCTCTCTCTCTTTCTCTCTCTCTCAGTGACCTGCATTCACCCCACGTGTCCACGCATTCTCTCTTTCATCCGGGAACACACACAGCCATGCAGTTCTCACCGCCATGTTGTTGGCGGGAGAGACCTGGTTCTTCTTGCTGATGCATGTGAAGAATTACATATCAGCAAATCTAGTAGTATGTAATTAGTTTATTAGTGGTTCATTTCCATGGAAGAGAGAACAGGACTGGGCAGAGTAGGGGATGAAAGGCAAAGTTTCAGGGCAAAGCAGGGTGAGAAGAGCGAGAAGGCTGAAACCCAGGGTGGCGAGCCCCTGGACAGCCTGAGGCCGGGTGGCCAGCGGCCCTGTGGCCCCAGAGCCAAAAGGACCCTCAGCCCCTGAAAGAGAGAGAGTGTCCTTTTTTTCTCAGGACTT
Source organism: Trachops cirrhosus (assembly GCA_028533065.1). Lineage (NCBI taxonomy): Eukaryota > Metazoa > Chordata > Mammalia > Chiroptera > Phyllostomidae > Trachops > Trachops cirrhosus. The sequence goes on from CM052550.1 coordinate 48,934,692, forward strand.
ATATAGCCAGTGGGATGGGAGGGGAAAAGTTACATATTGATTAACGGGTAAATGTGGCAGCCAGCCTTCCAGGGAGAATGTGACTCCCCAAACTTAGGGATATGTGGGGGTCTGTTAGCCTGAATCCTTACCTTGCTAATGTAGTGTTTCTTGTGATGTCGGAACACCTGGCAATAGGATCAAACCAGGCTCAGGTCTGCTGAGTTAGCGTGTGAGACTTGTCTCCTTCCTCCTTCCTGCCTCGGTTTACTTATTTATTCTATCTAATTGGTAAAAGGTGTTTCCTGGCAACCAGGGTGCTAAATGCTGGCCAGTGACAGTATTGCAGTCTCAGAGTTCTTCCTATGCTGTCTCCTGCCTCAATGTGGGCCCACAGCAGGCTGCGTGGGCTCCCAAGAACTTTCATAGGAACCAGAATCTCTGGACATTGGCTCTATTTCTGGCCTTGATTTTCCATGGTGAGATGGAGGGAGATGGGACATTGGACACCCAGGAGCAGATTTCCACCCAAATAAACCCTGTCACACCACAGTCTCCCGTGCACGGGTCGGGGAGATGCTTTTCTGGTGATCCCGGGGAAGTGGCAGATTTCCACCGGCAACACTGTCTGCCCTAGAATAAAGGTCAGGTAGCGGGCACCTGTCCTCCATCCCAGCTGACCAGTGGGATCCCCTGGGCAGCTTTTAAAGTGCTATCAACCCCCTTCCCCACCCCTTCAGATTCTTGTCTTATTAGTGAGAATGCATCTTTTTGCTTCAGCCTTTCCAGCTCCCATGGCGATTTCGTCAGCATCCCAGGGGAGAGCCCGGTAGCTGGGGGAGAAGGAGCTGGCCGTTGGCAGGCTGGAAAGGTGGGCCAGGCTCCCTTAGATAAAGCCTTCAGCACAGGGCTGTAATTTGCATGCAGCTCAGGGATCACGCTGACAAATTTGGGCTGGGGAAATTATACGATCGGGGCGGTGTTTGGGGAAGATGAGTTTGGCTGTTTTGTGAGAGAGGAGTTGGCTGAAAATCAGAGACCAGCGAGGAAGCTCTCTCGAAAGGAGACGTGTAATGAAGACATCAAATGCGAGATAAGGGCCAGGGGGAAATTCCAAAACCTAAAAATAGTTCGGCTCGGAACCGCAGGTGCTGCAGCCCGAGCCACCCAGCACGAAGAAGAGGCAGCCAGCTTGTAATTACTGCGCCCAAGCTCCATTGTCGTGGGAGATGGGGGAGGGGGCTGCCGCTAATGAGAGCTTCCTGGAGGACAAAAGCAGCTGGCGTTTTCCTTCCTAATGCCAGTAATGGTGTCCCATTTTAACATAATAAAAGGATTCACTGATGCGTAGGAAGGGAGAGGTGGCCAGGGGCCCCACCCAGGTGCTGGGGGGCTGCTTAGGGGCCAAGGCGCACAGGGAGGGTGTCACGGAAGAACAGCAGGGTTCCGCTGTGACCGAGGCTGCAGCTGGCTCTAAATTTACATACTTGGTCGAGTGATTGAGACTCCTAGGAAGGGCAGAATGGTCTCCATTAACTTAAATCCTTGGAATCCTTTATTTTTTTAATCCTCACCAGAGAATATGTTTATTGATTTGAGAGAGAGAGAGAGACATCGATGTGGAAGTGAAACACCGATCGGTTGTGTTCCATACATGCGTTGACGGGAGATCGAACCCACAACCTAAGTACAAGCCCCGGCCGAGGATCGAACCTGTGACCCTTTGGTGCACAGGCCAATGCTCCAACCAACGGAGCCACCCGGCCAGGGTGATTCTTGGAGTTCTTAATATTGCTGCTTAAGAAGCACAGAGACACCCTTGCCTGGTATCAGCATTACGACACATCAGTCAGCTTTCACTCCCTCCACCCCTCATGTGGGTCAGGAAGGCTGGAGAGCTTCTCCCAGCCCAGGTAAGGCTCTGGGGTTTTATTTGCCTGGAGAGTGGGGCCTTGACATGATGGCTAGACTGCCGAGATGGTCCTTGATTCTTCATGGCGAGAACAGGCTGGAATACCGGCAGGTAAAGCCCTTGCGTGTGGGATGGCGTGGCTCCCCTCAGACTGGGACCTCTGGCATCTCCCACTCCCAGGCTGTTTCATTCTCAGTGTGATGGTTCATTTTGTGTGTCCACTGGCTGGTCCAACACCCGCCTAGATGTTGTGAAGGTTTAGATGAGAGGAATGTTTACATCGGCAGACTTTGGATAAAGCAGATTATCCTCTGCCAAGTCGGTGGGCCCTGTCTAATCAGCTGAAGGCCTTAACAGATGAATAAGGACCTCCCCTGAGCAAGAAGCCATTCTGTCTCCAGACAGCCTCCAACTTGAGCCGTAATGGTTAGCTTGTAAGCAGATAATGCACCATGAGCATTGCTCTCTATGAATGAAAAGCTTTTGGTGTTGCCTAGGCCGGGTGGTTCAGTTGGTTGGCACATCATTCCGTACACCAAAAGGTTGTGGGTTCGATTCCCAGTCGGGCCATGTATGGGAAGCAACAGTTGACCAATGTTTGTCACATCAGTGTTTCTCTCTCTCTCCCTCCCCTCCTCTCTCTGTAAAAATCAATGAACATATCCTCAGATGAAGACTTGAAAATTGCAGCAGATTTTGACACTTCTGGGTTGTTAAATCCAAAGTCCTTGAGAAGTGATAAAGCAGAAACACGGTCAGAAGGAGCTTATGGGGACAGAGTCTGACAGGCCACCTGCTAGCTGAATGTTCTCGGGGAAGTGACTTTACTGCTCTGTTCTTCTCCTGGGGGGAATAACAGTCCCTAATTCACAGAACTATAGGAAAGTAAGCACATTTAATACATAGTACTTAGCTCTGCGCATAATACATAATTCTATCTACATTCATGTTAGCTAGTATTAGCTTATTAAGGAACATAAGGGACATTATGCATGCCTACACCTCTTCTGGTTCTTCAGAATTAAGGAAGAACGACAAGCACCCCACTTATGTGAGGGCCAAGGAATGGGGGGCAGGGAATGGCCAAGAGGGGCTGCAGCTGGGGTCGCGATCAGAATGGGGGGTGTGGTGTGGTCCACAGCACACCAGTTACAAGGCCACTCGGCAAAAAAGAAACCCCACAAATGTAACCACTATCCAAACCCACTGTAGCCTGATACAAACAGCCCTTTCATAAGAAATTATGAAGGCACGATCTCGTTAAGGCGGTTGGTGTGGGGAGATGATGTTAGTTAGGGGGCCCAGCCCCTGCTGGCGGTTCAGGGCTGACGGCCTGATGGCTGAGAGATGAAGGCTTTACCGGTCCCTCCTCGTCCATGGCCGGTTTCTCATTACCTCCTTACCCCACTCAAGGCTAGAGTTACCGATTCTGGCACGTCCCAGTCGCAGGTTGAAAATCGTCCCCCTTAGCCCCAACCTGTGTGGCTCAGTGGGTTAGGCGACACCCCACAAAACAAAAGGTCACTGGTTCAGATTCCTGGTCAAGGCAGGTGCCTGGGTTGTGGGTTCGTTCCGCAGTCAAGACGCATATAAGATGCAACCGATCAATCTTTCTCTGTCTCATGAAGGTTTCTCTCCCTCTCTTTCTCCCTTCCGTCCCCTCTCTCTAAAAATAAATTTAAAAATCTTTAATTTAAAAAAAGAAAATACTCCCCCTTGGTCACGTGGTCCCTGTCACTGCCGGCCCAGGACGCATGCGCACAGCTGCCCCCCATGAAGTGCCCTGTGCCTGGGCGACCAGACAGCCGGGCCAACTCTGCCCGCAGCTGGCAGCATCAGAGACTCATGTCCTCGAGTGTCAAAGCCCAGGGAGTGTGCCATCACCTCGTGTCCAACGGCCAAGTCTCTGCGAAGGGCTGAGCTCCCCTCCGAACGCCCAGCTTCGGGGGCTGCTGGCCTCTTGCCCAGAGTCCCCATGTCTCAGGGAGGACGGCCCCTGGTGTCTGCCGTGCTCAGCCCGACATCAGCAGGCAGTATCAGTGTGACTGCCACCCCATTACACTTTGATTATTTGATCCCGAGCCCGGGGTGAGCCCTCCAACCGCAGCGTAATTACAGGGGCCAGGCCAGCGTGTGGGTCCCCAGCGCCCACTGCGTCACCCGCCAATGCCTGCTGTCTCCCTTATTTTAAGGGGGTTGCTGTTTCCTCAACAGGGAAATATTGACATTTCAATTACAATATACCATTTCGGCTGAAAACCGTGATTGTGGGCTTTAGCGACAACCAGCATTTTCTCGGGGCGCCTTTAAATAGCGAGCCTACCTGTGAGCGAGGAGGACTGTTTGTGGAAACGGCTGACATTAAAAGGGAAGGATTTCAGTGGCTATTAGCCATCCTCTCAAATGACAGAAATAGTACCTCGCACTTATTTTCCCTCCTAAACGCTTACCTATTCTACTGCATTTACCGTACTGTACAATTTGTCAATGGTAGGATGATGAGTTTATTTTTAAATGCACAAGTGTATCTAAAGATCAGGGTTTTTTTTCTTCAGGAAGAAAAACACATCGATATTGTGTGGTGCAGCCAAGACCACAGCGAGCCAACTTCACCTCCAGATAATCACCTTCCCCAGGCATTTCAGACAGAAATCCTCTCAACGTGAACTCTGCTTCCGCTGTGATTCCCAGGGTTGCTGGAAAGATTCGATTTATGGGGAAAATTTCTGTAGAGAATACCCTATTTCCAGAAGGATTACAAAATTGTTTCAGACAGAAATTGAGACAGTGCTTTCAGCCCCCCAGGAGGCCCAGGGCGAAGAATCTGCAAGGAGGGAATTCACATCTGTGGGCAACTTGGGAGACTGGGTTTGATTCTCTGAAAGAGCCACCTCCTGAAGCAAGCAGTGTATTCTTTTGTCTTTTAAGATTTATTTCTTTATTTTCAGAGAGGGGAAGGGAGAAAGAGAGGGAAAGAAACATCAGTGTGTGGTTGCCTCTTGTGTGCCCCCTACTGGGGACCTGGCCCACAACTCAGGCATGGGCCCTGACTAGGAATCGAACCGTCAACCCCTTGGTCTGCAGGCTGGTGCTCAATCCACTGAGCCACACCAGCCAGGAGGCAAACAGCGGGCTCTCCTCACTCTCACCTGACACAAACAGCCCAGATCCTTGTCAGAGGCTGGGGGATTTCTCCTTCTAGCTACAAAGAAAGGCCTTGGAGAACCCCATTATAGGAAAACTGTCCAGTAATTGTTTCAAGTGGGACTCGGGGCTCTCTCCTCCCACGTGAGCCAGGCTTGTGTCTGTAGGCTGGCACAGGGGCTGTGACTGAGGTGCTCTGGCGTGTGGCTTCCTTTTGTTATCCACAGTGATGACCTGGTAACGAAGGGTAAGAGTCTTCGTTGAGTGATTTTGGAGAGAAAAGAGTAGGGAGCCCTTTGCACCCAATGTTGCAAAGAGACTCGAATCAGTCTTGGTACAGAACTCTCTGCAGTAAGATGGTGGGAGGCTCTGCATTTTTTGACCAATCAGCAATCTTAGACTAGACCCCCGCTTTGTCATTTAAAACCCAGTAAACCAATGCCGTTTGAATCCCTTGCTATTCCCTTAGCCAACACATCGGAAAGTTAAAATGAGACCTGAGGAGACCCTCAGACACAGGGGAGCGAGTGTCTCCGGGGCGTTGGCATATCAGGGCTTTCCCCGCAAGGACAGGGAGACCTCAGTTACTCCCGATTCTCACCTTGGACTTGGTTAAGCCATTCACAGTGGCAGAGGGAACAGGTAAGTTTGCTCCAGTTACCAGACGCATCAGTGATCCAGCAAATGCTACATTCCCAGCAGCCACCGGGAAGCTGTTTTGTGCACCTGGAACTGTAGCCACTGCATAATTATCGATGATGATGATGATGGCACCCTAATGCTTAGGAAATCCTCCTGAAAATGTGTTTTTCTCACAAAAATAAATTGCCACATTTCTAGGTTACATTGTGGGGACCCATATTGGTGAATGCAGCTGTCAGAGTAAACATGTTGTCTGAAATACAGTTTTTTGATGGCATAAGAGATAGCACAGTCAGCACTGGCTGCTGTGGCTCAGTGGATTGAGCGCTGGATTGCAAAACAAAGGGTAGCTGGTTCGATTCCCAGTCAGGGCACAAGCTTGGGTTGTGGGTGAGGTCCCCAGTGGGGGGCATGTGAGAGACAACCACACACTGATATCTCTCTCCTTCTCTTTCTCCTGCCTTTCCCCTCTCACTAAAAATAAATAAGACCTTTTCTAAAAAAGAGAGACAGTGCACCCCGTTCTGCCCCTTTGAACTGAGAGAGCATTATTTTTGGGAAAGAACAATCTTCGGCCTTCTTGGGCAATCCGTGTTTCTCAATGACATTCTCTGATCTTCCCCCTACATGTGACCTATGACCAATGGTTTTTGATCCAAGTCTGAATATTGGGGGGAGATGTTCTTTTCCTTGACAAGCTTTGCTTTCGAAGCTGTTAAGAATTATCTTATGCTTTAAAAATATCCCTCCTTAGGCAGCATCTGTTACAAGTGTCCTTCATGAGGGGAGCCCCCAAAGATACAGGAAGTCACTTGTAAAAGTCTGCGGAGCCCACCCAAGTCACCCAGCCCACGGGACAATCAGCGGAACCATACGGGATGGTGAACCCATCTTATGAAATGAGAACTGCATACCATTTTCTATGGCTAAAAAAAAAAAGTGTGTAGCCCTGGTTGGGTAGCTCAGTTGGTTAAAGCGTCATCCCCAATATGCCAAAGTTGCAAGTCTGATTCCCTGTCAGGGCACATGCAAGAATCAACTTATGAATGCATAAATCAGTGAAACAACAAACCTCTCTCTCTCATCAATAAAAAATAAAATAAAGTCTGCCCATATTTCCTGTCTCTTGGCTCCTTCCTCCATTTTCAAAACCAAAAGTGTGGCATCTCTCTGACCCTCCTCTTCCATCATTTCTTCCTCTGCTTCTACATTGATCAGTTGCCTCCCATACAAGCCCCAACCAGGGATCGAACCCACAACCCAGGTATGTGCCCTGACCAAGAATCAAACCCACATCCCTTTTGGTGTATGGGCTGATGCCCCAGTCCACTGAGCCACCTGGCTAGGGCTTTAATGTTATTTTATTCTTAAAGACATGGGAGACAATTCTTTCATTGTCTGAGGCAGTAATTTATTTTAATTACTCTAATAATGACATAAATTGTCTACTTAGTCATGGAAGAGCCACTTCCCTCCCAAAGGGCTATGCCTCTGACAAAGGGCACACCGGTCTGGCCAGGGTCCCTCCCATCTCTGCCTCCAGGCACAAGCCGTAAGCCCGTGGCAGGCGGGGAGATTTTGGTCAGAATTCTGACAAATCACTGTCTCTCTAAGTCTTCTCAAGATGTAACACACAAAAGTTAAGTTGGAAAGATCAGCTTATTACTAAGGCAATGGCTATGTTTAAAACATCTTCTAGCACAATTTTATCCCAGAGATAAAATAAATGTTTTGTATGCTTCAGCTGAAAAGGAAGGGAGTAGAATTTACCTTGTAACAGATTATCGATTAATGGTGCTAATCCGCAATACCAGCACTTGCCTGCAATGCTGAAATCCTCAAAGCTGTGAAGGCATAAAGCTGTGTTAAATCTGGCACCAAAGCTCATGGTCCAGCAAAAGCTGATCTGAACTAGTGGAAATGTATTTTTAGACTTGGTTGATTCCACTTTTGGATGATTCCACTTTCTCTGTATTTCACCGCAGAAATATTAACATGTTTGATTGCACAGTGTTCTCTTAGACGCTGCTGGGTGCTGTGTACATGGTAATATGCACTATAGTTGGTGATATGAGCCATATTGCTTTTCTCAAAATATTTTATTTATTTATTTTTAGAGAGGGGGAACAGAAGGAGAAAGAGAGGGAGAGAAACATTGTGTGGTTGCCTCTCGTGCGCCCCCTACTGGGGGCACAACTTGGCCCACAACCCAGGCATGGGCCCTGACTGGGAATCGAACCGGCGACCCTTTGGTTCAAAGGCCAGCGCTCAGTCCACTGAGCCACACCAGTCAGGGCACCATATTGCTTTTTACATTGAAATTATTCTAATTCCCAAACGTATCTGGCTGTGAGGGTTTTGTGTAAAGTCCTGTGAACTTACCCTTGGTAACAGTACTTTGTATTACAAGATTTAGTGATCTGCAAGATTGCCTCTGGCTACTGCCTACATGCTGCCCAGAGAAGTGCTCACTAGAGTGAATAATCCATAAGAAGTAAAAATAGTTGCATGCTATTTTTAGAACTTCGCGCTGCCCAATTACACTGCCTCATTTTCAAAATGTGGTTAGAAATGACTTTAATAAGTAGCAGGGGACACTCTCTTTGTTCAGTTGAAGGAAATGAATGTATTCACTTAACATGTGTTGAGTATAATCTTCCCTGCAAAGGCCTGTGTTGGGTGCTGTTGGAAAAAATTAAACTGTTGACTACATACACAGCAGAAACAATTACCTTCCTTAAATTTTTTTAAAAGATTTTATTCATTTATTTTTAGAAAGGGGGGAAGCAAGGGAGAAAGAGAGGGAGAGACACATCCGTGTGTGGTTGCCTCTCATGCGCCCCCTACTGGGGACCTGGCCTGCAACCCAGGCATGGGCCCTGACTGGGAATCAAACTGGTGACCCTTTGATTCACAGTCCCGCGTTCAGTCCGCTGAGCCACACCAACTGGGGCCCTTCTTTGAAATTTTTGACATAAATCTTAAAGTTGTAACTCTTCTACATAGCCACATATTTCTGAATCGATTCCATTCTCTTTGCCTCAGTTTCCCTTTATCATTAAGCATGTTAACAAAGCTCATTCAGGTTTTAATACTTTTTGAAAATTTTATTTTAGAGAGAAAAAGGAAGGGGGAGAGAAAGAGAGAGAGAGAGAAACATCATTTTTGTGTTCTGCATTCACTGGTTGATTCTTGTATGTGCCCTGACCTGGGAATCGAACCCAGAACCTTAGCTATTGGGACAACGCTCTAAACAACACTCTAACCAATTAAGCTACCCGGCCAAAGCCGTAATTTGATACTCTTCTTAAAGTTATTACTGTTGCTGTTAAGCTTATCTTTCCTTCTATTTCCTGAAGTTTTTGTTGTGGTTGCATAAAAGCTTCGAAAACTTCCTTAGAAGTTTGCATTACAAATTTATTTTGAACTGGAAACTTATTGCCCCGGTGTTTATCTGAATTCCTTTGATGTAACATCAGACTGAATTTGTAAGGAGAAGCTGTAGACTTCTCTTTACAAATACTGCTTCTGGTCGGATCAAAAGTTCAGTGAAAATCGAGTTTCCTCGAGGGACGTAGAAAGGATTTCTTCTAGGCGAGGTTGGAAAACCACGTGAAATCAAAAGGAAGCAGCCCTGTGGTTTGGGCCACTTGGAAACTCTAGGGAGAATGCACTCAGCTCGAGATCCAGGAGTTAATATTTTTGGAAATGTGGAGATGTGTGTTTATTGGGGATATTTGTTTTATTTAACATTTTAAGTAAAAAAATAAATTTCTGTCCTTTCAAAAGCTGCATCGTGCCTATGGAAAGTCAGAAAACAGCAGCAAAACTGAGGACCGGATGTGGGGTGCTGCCCCCCGGAGGCCACACCGGCTGCCCCCACAAGCTGCCTCTGGGTCTTTTTCCTTGCCCACGGACGTCTATGGTTTTGCCAAAATGACATCATACTGTAAGTAGTGTTGTTAAGAGAAGAGTGCATATCTTTTTATGTCAAAAATTTTATCCTATGCAATTATCAAATTCCTTTCATTGTCTGAAAAATTGCTTTGGGAGAAAGATGTTTTTCTCCCGAATCAGGAGCCAAATCCATTCCTACGTAATGAATTTGGTGGTGAAGTCTGTTACACGTCTTTTGCTTTGCATCATACACATCCTACCTTCTCCTACTTTCTTTCTTGTTTTTATTCTCACCCAAGGACTATTTGTGTTGCTTTTAGAGAGAGAGGAAGGGAGAGAGGGAGAAAGAGAGAGAAACATCGATGTGAGAAAGAAATATCGGCTGGCTGCCTCTCTTACGAGCCCCAACCAAGGACCGAACCCACAGATTTTCAGTTTACAGGGTGACGCTCCAGCCAACGGAGCCCCACCGGCCAGGGCCTACCTTCTTTCTCTATTCATGACACAAACTTACCAAAAACAATTTCACAAGCTGGGTTTCCTGAGAAAAATATTCAGCCTTGTGGACTTCCTCCTCCAGCTCCTGGTGTGTGCTTACCGGCGGCTAGATCTAGAAACTCAATAAGGACCTGCGGGAGTCATTTTGTTATGTTCAGAGGCAGGACATCCGGTCGACCAATGGTTACTGATGAGAAATTGACAACTGACTTGGACGATGATGATATGACAATACGACCTTGCCAAGTAAAGGTAAAAACGTCCCTCCTCGATCCTTGGAACCAGTGTGTGTGGGATTATGGTAGCAATATGCAAATGCCCAGGAATATGTGGTGTCGTAATGATGATTTTTCAAATTTATGATTTCTTTCATTCGTATCATTATTTTTTAATTGATTTTACAGAGAGAGGAAAGATGAAAGAGAGAGAGGGACATCGATTTGTTGTTCCACTTATTGATGCATTCATTGGTTGATGCTTGTATGTGCCCTGACTGGGGATCGAACCCACAACCTTTTGGTTACGGGACAATGCTCCAACCAACTGGCCAGGGCCACTGGGGTCCTTTTGATGGGACTTCATTAGTCTTTGAACGCTTTCTTGTTTAACAGCACAGGGTCCCAAGTTCCCCCTTGTTCCTTCCTGTGTCCCTTGTACTACCATTTGTCCAAGGAGCCAGTGATTGATCTGTCAATAACCAAAGGAGGTTAGAGTTAGACTTCCTTTGAGGATTGATCAGATGGCCATTTTAATGCTAAATCAATAGAGAGTTACCAGCTATTCCTGCAGATATCAATTGATTAAAGAGACCCCAAGTTTAAAAGGCTAAACTACTATTAAAATAAATAGTACATCATTTAGAGTAATCTCTTCATATTTATACACGGAAAATTTAGAACAAAAATCAATCAAACGAATTTTTAGGATTCTTCTTTTATCACTGTAAAAATTTGCTTAAGTCAATGTTAGGTATGAAGCCAGATCTGATCTGGGCTCAGATGACGACTTCCTTTCGCTGGGAAGCAGAATGTGGACTCCCACAACTAAGCTTACAAGCCCATCTGTCACGACCACATTCCTATCTTATTTCAATGGATTTCACAAGAGTCCACTGGGCACTGGTACAGCCCGCTGGACGAGGGACATGCAGGAAGTGGCATTCTCTGGGAGAAGGAACTGACCATCACAAGTGAACTGGCCGGACAATTCCTCCTGTCCCACATGCTCCCTAGTCCTGGCAGCAGACCCCACATGATATTTGGGATATATACTTTAAATATGTGCTGTTTATCTGAAATTCAAATGTAACGAGGTACCCTCTATCTGGTCTGGGAAGCCTGCTCTCAAAGCCAGTCTTTCCTTGCAAGGGACGCCGCACGGGGCGTGGGGGGAGTCAGTTCTCCACGCTGCCCCTCGTCTTACCTGACCGGAAGTTGTCTCCCTGCTAAACCATTACCCATCTGTGGCTTAGGGCTTCAGGGTTAAGATTAGATTGAGTCTTATGATGTTGGATTCCATACGCTGCTCTTCTCACCTTGAGCTGATCGCCCAGTTTTGGATCCCATGTCCCCAGATGTCTGGCATACAGTCACTTAGATGACTTCTACACATAAAAAGAATTCTCACCTGGCATCAGGGAAGGGCTTTACTCGATGTTAGGTTTATTCTAGGAATGGTAACAGAGGGTATCTTATTCTCCCCTGTGACAAGTGACACTCACCGTTGACTGTGTCATAGGGGGTTTGTTGTAAGGTGGGTTAGCACGTCTCTGTTCCCAGATCAATGGGTTCCAGAGGTGTTGGATTCTGTCCTCTTCCCATTTTGATTGGACCATCTTAGTTGCGCACATATATGATCATCACTCAGGAAGGTTATTTGGGTTTGTTTTTAACATCATTTGCTTGCTTCCACCTCCAGAGAATCGGATGCATTTGTCTTGGGTTTGACCCAGACAATGAGGAACCAGCAACTTAAAACAAAACGTAAAATGGATCATAGTATCACAGCTAATTCTTTTTTAAATATGTTTATTGATTTTAAAGAGAGAGAGAGAGACATCAATTGAAACATTGACTGACCACTCCCTATATACCCCAACCAGGGACTGAACCCACAAGGTAGGTAAGTGTCCTGACTGGGAACGAAACCCCTGACTTTTTGATGTACAAGAAGGTGCTCCAACCAACTGAGCCGCACCGGCCAGGGCTCACAGCTAATTCTTACTGAATGTTCCTGCTGGCCCACTGAGAGTGGAAGAAACTCATTCTGGGGGTGGGAGGCAGTTCTGGGTAGGAGATCCTTGGTTGACGCCTGAGCAAGCAAAGGACCACTAATGAAGCAATGTGTAGATGCCCTGGGAGTGAAGGGTGAGCTGGTAGGGTGCCCGGTTACCACAGAAAGACAGACGTATGCATCCGAGCCTGAGATTCTTACAAGGGCTTACCAAGCTTCTTCAGACAGTTCATGGAACCAACACCGAAGTGTTAAATACTATGGAATATACCCAGAATACGTACTGTTCTTTAAGGTCGAGAGGGACACTGAAATGCCAAGGTTCTCTGTCAACTAAAAGCAAGGATGATACCAGATCAAGCGGGGATGGGCATCCCGGCGAGCACTGAGGGGCCGGCGCGGATGGGTACGGGTGAAACCCCGCAGGATGAGAAATGAGAAGCTCAAACGGGATGACAGGTCCAGGTCCAGCTTTCTGGGTAATGCCACTTGACAATGGCCTTGCTTCCCCGCAGTCATGTCGTGTGTGTGTGTGTGTGTGTGTGTGTGTGTGCGCGCGCACGCGCGCGCGTGGAGACCCAGCCCACCAACTGGGTTGCAACCACGCCCCCCTGAAGTATCGTCTCTGTAGTTCACCCCTGCGCTTGCTTACCCCACCACCTGCAGAGGAACGCAGGGCATTGCTCTCTGCCTATTTCAGAGAAACCTGAGAATATAGTGATAGGAATTATTGTAATCACTTTTTCCTGTATAACAAAGAGAGGACCATTAATCCTGGGATTTCTCCCCGGAGAGCGATGACTTAGAGTAAATGTAGACCTCACCTCTCTGTATATCACCATCATCTTCATCCCTAAAAGATTTTCAATAAAAAGCCTAGCTCAGTAGGTGGCTCAGTAGGTTGGAGTGTCGTCCTGCACACCAAAAGGTGGCGGGTTCGATTCCCAGTCAGGCCACATACCTTGGTTAGGGGTTCAATCCCCAGTCCACGCGTGTATGGGAGGCAACCAATTGATGTTTCTTTCCTCGCATCCATGTTTCTCTCTCCCTCCCTTCCGCTCTCTCTAAAATCAATGGGCGTGTCCTCTGGGGAGGAAAATAAAAGTAAATGAAATTTAAAAATGAAAAAATAATAAGAACATAACATGAAACCTAAGCACGCGTCCCATAATCTGTAACTGGAACAAACGGAGCTTATGATAATAAGAATTCACATACAGCTGAAATTTGTCTTCCTGCCCGTTGGATAAACATGTGGCTGACATTTTACGAGAAAAACAAAATCATTCGTGCAAGTAAGGGTGGAACGGATGAGAGCTGAAACTAGACCTCCTTCTCTTGCATTTTACATGAGCAATTTGCCAAATTGCCAATGAACTGTCCAGAGGCCCATTTTTAATACGCGGATGAGCTCACGCAGCCGCGCTGAGGGCGGTAAAAGGGGCAGTTCACCTTGCATTCGCCGTGACTCATCCCAATAAATTTAAAACGTTGCCCAAAATAGCTCTCCCCTTTTTGGAAGTGACCTACATGCCTCGGTTTAAACATTTGCATGTGCCAGCGCCTTGATGGAGGGCACTCTGCGCGCCTGGGAAGGTTTCTCCAGGGGGAAAAGGGCTCAACAAGGACCCTGAGGCAGAGCTGGGAGCTGGTGATGTCATGAGGAGGCAGCCACTGGATGGAGGGGGTCCGTGCCTGGAGACCCTTTAAGGATGAAGTCAAGTTATGAGTCTTTGGTTTTCATGGGCATATTCTACAGGTATGTTTTCAACCAAAGATCTTCCTTCTTAAATCTGTCCAGTAGAGGGCCCTGGCGCGGTGGATCCGTTGGTTGGGGTGTCGTCTGGTACGACAAAAAGTTGCAGAGTTCGGTTCCCAATCAGGGCACATACCTAGGTTGTGGGTTCGATCCCTGATCAGGGCGCATACAGAAGGCAACCCATTGATGTTTTTCTCTCATCCATGTTTCTCTCTCTGTTTTCCCTCCTTCCTCTGTCTCCAAAATCAATAAACATATCCTCAGGTGATGATTAAAACCCAATCTTTCCAGTAAAGGGATTTCTGCAAAGGGATTGCTATTTATGGAAATATATCTACTTCAATCATTTCTCTTAATAATGTTGAATTATAGATGATTAAAGGATCTCAGTTTTAAAGTAAGAATCTTGGCACCATCACTTTATCCCGGTATCCGAGTCTATCTCAAACTCCCTCAAACCAGGTTTACGTATTTCCGGTGTGGGAATAATTCCCACATCATGGGGTCGTGTTGACAGGCGAGTGGAATTACATGTGTAAGTTTGCATTGCAGGGTGTCCACCTGTGCGCTGGGCACCCAGAAGAATAAGCACTCCACACCCCTCAAGAGCTCAGAGTTTCCACCATATGGCCCTCGACTGCAAGATCCAGGGACCTCGATCTGCAAGAAACTAGGAGCTATGGTGAGGGATTTTCCATCTAAGCTGTATTAATGTCATTTTCAAATACCCATTTGGTCTCTGTTTCTGTTTGAAAGATCCTCTATAAGAAAGGGTTTGTCATTTCTTAGAAATGCAGTCCCCCGATCCCCTTTTCCTTAGGAGGATGAGGCTGTGACCTTTGGTTATGGAAGTTTTGGCTTAGCACACTGTAGCAACTCCTCTCAGGACATCAACACAATAATCAATAGCGTGGCGAGCGCAATGAATGATTCAACCCCAAATTAAAATTTGGACAGATCAATACCCAATGAATGTCACCAGGAACGAAGTCTTACCATTAAGAAGTAAATATCTGACTCTGACATATTTCACATCTTAATCCAGACTCCTGGGGATCGGGAACGTGGGCTGACGAGTTATTATGAAACCTCCATGTCTGAGTAATGTTTTAGTCAGGCTGGGGCGGCATGCCAGTGCAGCGAGCAGCTCAAAATCCAAACGGCTTACAACTAATAGATGGTTTTGTCATTCACGGGAGGCGTCCGCCTGTTTCCCTGAGGTTGCTTGGACGCTCGGGCTCACAGAGCTCAGGCCCGCCGGGACTTCCTGGACACGCCGCAGTGGGGGAGGGGACGTGGAAAATGGATCACCAGTTCTGGCCTACATCCGTTTGGAAGGGATACATTTCTTCAGCTCATATTTCATTCATTCAAGCAAGCCACAGGCCCCCTGCAACGTCAAGGGTGAGGAGCGTGAGAGTGGGGAGAATCAGCGATGGAGGGCACCCGCTAACGCCTACGTTGTGTTTGCTTTTCATATGTTTCTAGTGGACATTCCCCCTCTCCACAAAAGTCCCAAAATAGAGATTCAGGATAAAAACTCAGGAGCAATCAGTGGAATGCTGGTTTGGACAATGTTCACTAAGCAAGTCACCAAAATAACAATGAGACAGCTGAGCTTTCAGGATTAGAAGCCCCACCCCCTGAGTTGCCCTCTAGGGAAATCACTGTTACTAATTACCTCCAGGGCCCTCAGTCTCAACAGAGCACAGAAGTTCATGTTCAAATGCCAATTTCCACGTAGAAGTCAAGAAGGTGGTGGCAGATGAACGGTGAGCTTCATAAATGCTGCTTATAGGACAATTAAGAGAGTTATATTATACCCTGGCTGGGTAGCTCAGTTGGTTGGAGTGTCCTCCAACTACACCAAGGTTGTGGGTTCAATCCCCCGTCAGGGCACATACAAGAGTCAACCAGTGAATGAACCTATAAGTGAGACAAAAGATTCATGTTTCTCTTTCTCTCCCCTTTCCTCTCGCTGTGTAAAAATCAAATTAAAAAGATTAATATTAGGAGTATTAATCATAAAATTATATTAATTAATATTCATAGGCCAATGGTTCCCCTGGCATTGATGTCGGAGAAGAGCAGTCCCTGGAGAGGGCCCGTGGGAAGAGCAAGGTCAGACTGGAGTTTGCAGGTTTCTTTGGCTTCGACCCTGAATGGGAAACTCAAGAGGGGCCCAGGGGGGTGTAAATGTCTTGGTTTGTTAGGCTCCTGGGTGCTGATGGATGAAAACCAGCTTCTCCCAAAGGTAGACGACTAGGGATAAGAAAAGGCTTCCTAGGACCAAAAGATAAGCCGTACGACCGCTTTATAAACTTTATTAGTCTCATGTGTACAAGCGGTGAATTTCTTTATAACCTCAATCTTTCCCAAATGTAAGACGCGATGATACATCGCCAATCCCAATGGCTGCGATAGTGAACTGTCTGGTCCATTTCAGACATCACTTCCAGATCTACGATTTGGAGAGTCAGCCTAACACCACCCCAGGCTGCAAGCCGGCGGTCTGTCCCCGTGGCTCGAACATCCTCACCATGATATCATCGGTTGCCTGTCTTCCTCCCTACGATGGATAAATGATGGCTTTGTGTGGGTTTGTTTTTCTTCCATTTTAAGGAAGATTTCCATTTTTTTGTTTTTCAAGGGAAAAGAGGTATGTGTGTGCAGGCATAATGAGGGTTTGAGATATCGCTGTGGAGGAAAAAAGGATTTGTTTATCTGAAGCCAGCGACAGTCGTACATCACATAAACGCATCATCTGAGAGAAGCGAGGGCAGACATAATAGCCCAGCGATCTCACCTTGAGTTCGTGTGATTGAGGAAGTGAGCACCTTGGGTATAGTTAGGAGCACAGGCTCTTGAGAAAGCTGGATATAATTTTCCCACTACAGGTGTGCCAAGGTTTCGAAGCCCACCCTCAGGTTCAGTGATGGAACAGAACTCACAGGACTCCGAAGAATCTGACATACTCACAGTTATAATGTATTATTGTAAAAGGACACAGATTACAACCAGCAAAGGGGAGGCCTGACCAATGTGGCTCAGTTGCTTGGGCATCGTCCCACAAAAGGGTCGCCGGTTCGATTCCCAGTCAGGGCACATAACTGGGTTACAGGTTCAGTTCCCCATCGGGGTACGTTCAAGAGGCAATCGATTGAAGTTTCTCTCTCACATCGATGTTGCTCTCCCTCTCTTTCTCCTTTCCTTCTCCTCTCTCTAAAAATAAATAAATAAAATTAAAAAAAAAAAAACAGCAAACGGGATATGCCACAGGGTATGGCCCTCAAAATAAGGCACAAGTTTTTACAGGAGAGAGTTGCCCCTTGGATGGAGCTGCATGGAAAATGGTTAATTGTCTAGCAGTGACGTAGGACAACACCGGCAAAGTGTCACCAACCAGGGAAGCTCACCTTGGTGTCCAGGTTTCTTACTGGGGGTCAGTCATTTAGGCGACTGGGAGGTGGACCTCAGCTCTTCAGTCTTCAGCACCCACAGAAGTCAGACCGCCACAAAGTGCCCAACGCCTTAAGAAGAAGCCAACTACCAGCCAAAAGAGTGCACGCACCACGCCCTACGGCCCCCATGCAATGATCGCAGGACAGCTGGACAGTTCCCAGAGCTGGAGGTGATCTTTAGCCCTGCTGGTGTGTAAACTTGGGCTACCTTTAACTTCTGTGACGTTAAACTCTCCCTTGTGAAAACTTCTTTAGGAAACCATCTTACTAACAAGTGTTCAATGATTTGTTCAAGGTGGTATTCCCTGGCTTCTGCTCTTGGCAAAGACCGTCTGGTAATCCTTGAAAAGAGAGCTATCCCAAGCACCCACCTGGAGCTCACAAGCATTGTGTCTGCATCACTCCAGAGGACACATATTGATGGATTTTTAAGCCTATATTCATAGTCGCAGTCTGGGTTTTTTTTAAAAAAGATTTTATGTATTTATTTTCAGAGAGAGGGAAAGGGAGGCAGAAAGAGAGGGAGAGAAACATCAATGTGTGTTTGCCTCTCGCACACACCCTACTGGGGACCTGGCCCGCAACCCGGGCATGTGCCCTGACTGGGAATCAAACTGGCGACTCTTTGGTTTGCAGACTGGCACTCAATCCACTGAGCCACACCAGCCAGGGCCCATAGTGGTGGTTTTTATTCAAGTTGCATACGATGCAATTGGTCTCTTTAGTATTGGTTGGAAAATGTTTCCACTTAGTTTTAGTTTTGGTCCAATAGTTAATTATTTTTTAAATTTTTGTAGGGGTTGATAGGTCAGAATAATAAGTAATTCAGCCAACTGAAAGGTCTAAACCTCCCCCCAGGTGACTGATTCACTAGAGAAAGTGGATTCTAGGTGTCAGATACTGGATCTCCCGTGGCAGGCACTGCGGTATCCCTGGGCCTTGGCTCAGCCTGAACTCGACCCCACAACCGACCTGGACTCATGAAATAGATGAGTTTAAACTTCTTCAGTGACAACTAGCTCAAATATGTCCCTTTCTCTGTGGTTGTCCTTCGTCCTCCATCCTCTAACAGACTCCCCACACCATGCTCAACTCTCCCCCAGAGAAAACCACTCTTCTCTACTCTGAGCTCTCCCAGTGCTTAAAACACACTTCTGTGTATCCACTGCGCCTTTTATTACACTCGTATTTGTGTCTCCAATTAGAAGGTGGCCTTTTGGAAAGAAGAGAGAAGCCACTCTGTGTCCTTGCAGAGCACCTGGTCGCTGGAGGTACTCAGACTAAGTCCTAGAAGGGACCAAACCGGGGAGAGAGCGGTGCGCCATCAGCCTCAGCAGCACCTCCGTCCTGGTCTTATCTTTCCGAGAGCAGCAGGGTGATTTTGCAGCACGCGATAATAACAGGTGGCCCTCTTGTGGATGAACGTGAGATGAATCCATTCTTCCTTTTGTGGAAAGCAGGCGGGCTTCCTGATCACACACTCAGGGAGCTTTGCCCGCCAGCATCCCTGGGACTGTGCCACCTTGGCGTTTCGGTGCGGACCCCTCCTGACAAGGCTGAGGTGTCACCCCGTGAAGCTGGCATCTGTGAGCTGGTGGCTGATGGGACTTTCAAATAAATGGCATGTCGTGGCCACAAGGACACGTGTCTGTGCTTGCTGAGGTGGTGGCCGACAACTTCAGTCTGTTAGTTTAATGTGTAAAGTCCCTCGTGTTCTCTAGTCTAGCCCCGATCAGAGCGGCGTTGCAAATACCCAAGGTCAATGGGAGCATCTACCAAATTTAAATAGAGAACCCAACCAACTGGGCCAAACTGTCCCTAAAACGCAGCCTAAACAAACGCCTTACCTTGGGCTCAACCCGTCCTCTTTCGGACTATGTATAACACAGCTCAAGAAGCAGTAGGTCTCCTCTCTCCCCTTTTTGGGATATCTCATCTTTTTAGGCCATGGGGGAGGGGAAATTGTTGGCAAAATTGCATTTTAACTTAGGGATTCTGGGCATGGCTCAGTGCGAAAAGGCAAAAATCACTGCATTTTGGGCAGTACAATGAATGCTGAAGTCTGTCACGTGGGTGAGAGTCTCCTAGGAGAACCAAGCGTAAATCATCACCATGGAGACCTTGGAGACTGTGAGCCTGCTTCAGCCTCAGGGCTTGAAGTCATTAGCATGGAGGATCCACTGGGCCTTGTTGGGGGCCTTTTGGAGGACTGCAAAGGAGTGGACAAGCCTTGCAAGGAATACAGTTGTGTGCTTCCCGGGGGGAGAGGAGGGATCCACATTCCTGGTCCCGCCCTCTGGCGGGAAATCTCCCAGGCTGTGCTCTTAAAATGCCTCTAGCCCTTGACAACGGATGGGGACAGTCACAGAAATGCAACAGCCCCCAGGAGAAACCACAGGTCACAGCCACTGCAGGCGAAAGGCCTCTCGGTCCAAAACCAGACTTTGGGGGGACGCCTCCCCAAACAGCCCCTCTTCTGTCGGCCTGAGAATCAGACAGCATAATCCATGCAATAAAACAAACGTTCCCTTGAACTCAAATAACAGATGTCATGTTTTAGGAGCCTAGGGGACAAGGTCTCCATTTTAAAAGGGATTTGTGGTGGTAGAAAGCATTTTGTTCAGATTAAATGTCCTCGGTTTCAAACAGCCACATTGCCCCTGCCCAGCTGGCTGCTGTAAATACACCCACGGTTCATTGTTCTCCTACGTTATCCTCTCGTCTGTCCATGGAACACGGTTCATCTCTTCTAACTTCACCGCTGTGAGAGAGCCCTTTCAGTGTGGAAGCCCCTGTGTCAGTTACTGTTCATCTAAATTTTTTCTATCTGCTTTGGAACCTTCTTCTCAACCAGTTCTTGTAGCCGGTACTCTCCAACACCTGAAATGGCCCTTGTTCTAGTTAGAAACTTGGTGCCTCCGGTTCCTCAAACATCCTTCAGCCTCCCTTCATCCCCCGGTTCGCGCGTAACCACAACGGCCCTATGTACCCGCGAGTGCCAGCTCTGGGAAGCGTTCCCACCCCCCGACCAGTGGACGGGAACGATAGATGTTGCTGTGCCGAAAACACATTCAGATGAGAAAATACACCCATTAGACGGGGGGAAAGCTATGGGGATGTCGGCGGATGTGAGAAATGGCACACAGCTGAAAAAAAGAATCTATAGCTCTGGGAGGCAGACACTCACTGTGGCGCGCGGGACTCGCTGGGCAGAAGGACAGCATCCCACTCCGCAGGGACAGGCCTGGGTCACCGCGTGCGTTCCACGTCACCGCAGGCCTGCAGGAAAAGACAGGGAGCGACCTGTGGCTGGAAATCGCACGCTTGGGCCTTTCTCTGAATTGGTCCTTCCCAAACAGTGCGGGGGGGAGGGGGGGGCAAAAGTAGGTTAGTAGGTTTACAGTGGTGAGTACATGAAATACAGAGTTTACGCTTGTATTATTACTTATTTATTTTTACATATGTTATTTATTTATTTTTAGAGAGAAGGGAGGGAGGGAGAAAGAGAGGGAGAGAGACATCAATGCGCGGCCCCCACTGGGGACCTGGCCCACAACCCAGGCATGTGCCCTGACTGGGAATCGAACCAGCGACCCTTTGGTTCACAGACCGGTGCTCAATCCACTGAGCCACACCAGCCAGAGCTATTTATTAATTACTGTACTATTTCCCATATGAACCACTGTGAGCCTATTTTCACTGCACCTGTAGAAGTTGGCAAACCACAGTTGGGAAGCCGAGCTTTCCTCACAAAGGACAAAAATCTGATCTTGCCCTGGCTGGGGTAGCTCAGTGGATTGAGAGAGGGCTGTGAACCAAAGGGTCAGCGGTTCTATTCCCAGTCAGGGCACATGGCTGGGTTTCGGGCCAGGTCCCCAGTAGGGGGCGCGTTAGAGGCAACCACACATTGATGTTTCTCTTCCTCTCTTTCTCCTTCCCTTCCCCTCTCTCTAAAAATAAATACATACAATTTTTTAAAAATCTGATCTTACTGCTCTATTAACACTCCCGATGCACTCTTCCGCAAAGAGGATTGTTCCTCCTGAATTCACTATGAAACTTAATCGCAATCACTGCAGTGACCGTCGTCCTAACACCCACACGACGGAGCCCACGTGTGAGACTCTGACCTGCAACTGGTTAGCATGTGCTTCGGTGAACAACCTCCATCTCAGCCCAATGATGTTCTCTCAGGACGTAGTCGGAAAAGATGACGGGAAACATGAGCGTGATAATGTTGCCTCTGACAGCCTTCACAATCAAATCGAAAACATTCCGAGGCATCGCTTCAGGCCACGAGTGAGCACTAAACCACCCGGTCTCATGTAAGTGTGTTTGTCAGCCATGAAGCCGAATACCCACACCACTGGCAAAGGGAATGTATAGAAGCCACCTCCTTAATCATGTTATGTCCTGGGCTCCGGTGTATAAGTCGCATCTTGTTCATGGTCACGGGTGTCACCGTCTGCTTTCCTCAGCTCTAACACCATCGTCGCCATAGTAACAGATGCGCTTTCATGAAAGCGAAGCGCAGGGACTGGGATGGGAAGTCGTAAAAGTAACAAGGACCAAGCATGATTCGGCTGAATGAACACCAAAGTGGAATATCCCGGGAAGCGTCCTTGATTTTAGTACTATAGATGCACAGAGACACGCAGAACTCACGCTTAGCTGTCTATAAATACTGCCCACATGGAATCATGAAGAGGTCACTCGTGTTTCTTCTTTGAAGGGCAACTTTCCGAGCTGATAACCATTTTTATCTGTTTTCTCAAGTGAAGTAATTACCATTTAGGAGTATGTCCTTCACGTGGTCTTTGTTTCTTTTTCACACACAGACGTAAAATGAAGTCTAACGTAACCCAAATGTTGTCATATGATCAGATTTATCTCTCTGGCAGCACCAGAGTTTGGGAGGAATTTATTTTTTAATGATCCTCACCTGAGGACATTTTTTTCATTGCTTTTGAGACAGAGAGAGAGATCAATGATTTGCCTTCTCGTACGCACCCTGA
This sequence comes from Trachops cirrhosus, assembly GCA_028533065.1. NCBI lineage: Eukaryota > Metazoa > Chordata > Mammalia > Chiroptera > Phyllostomidae > Trachops > Trachops cirrhosus. Next base: position 48,957,231 of record CM052550.1, read on the forward strand.
CTGGGGGTCGAACCCATGGCCTTTCAGTTTATGGGATGACGTTCCAACCAACAGAGCCACCCAGCCAGGACTGGGAGCAATTTTTAAATGAGCACAGAAAAATGGAACTAAAAATTAGTTGCAACTGAGTAAATAGCAGGACTGTGTAAAAGCAGTCGATGTGAGGTTGTCCGAAAGGGCCTAAAAGAAGGAAGAATAACAGAGGAGGAGAGGATGATGGGAGAGGAGAGAGCGATGGGGAGGGCTCTGGAAGCGCTCCCACGGCGTTGTCGTGAGCCGGCTCAGGGGTCACCCCACTGGCGACCTGCGGCGTGACCAGCCCAGGCAGCTCCCAGGTGCCTGCACGTCAGGGTTACGATGCCACCGGGAAGGATCCGACAGACAGACAAGTTTCACCCAACGCTGACCTTTGTAGTCAAAGAATTGCTAGAGGCCAGACTTGGCAGTACATTTCCATTTTCATTTTTTTATTGACTCAATTGGGGTGACACTGCTTAATGAAGTTACATAGGTTACAGGTGTACCATTCTATCATACGTCACCTGTATGCTGTTTTGTGTGTTCACCACCCCAAGTCAGGTCTCCTTCCATCACCATGTATCCCCCCTTTACCCTCTTCTGCTTCCCCCTCCCCTCTGCTAATCACCACACTGTTATCCGTTTATGGGTTTTCTTCTCTTTCCTTCTTTTGTGTTTAATCTTTTCTTCACCTCTTTCACCCAGCTCCCCACCCCCACCCCTCTGACAGTTATGAGTCTGATTCTTTTTTTTAAATATTTTATTTATTTTATTTTTAGAGAAAGGAGAAGGGAGGAAGAAAGAGAGGACGAGAAGCATCGATGTGTGGTTGCCTCTTGCCCTGCCCCTGCTGGGGACCTGTCCCGCAACCCAGGCATGTGGCCTGACTGGGAATAGAACCGCTGACCCCTTGCTTCATAGGCCCGTGCTCAGTCCACTGAGCTACACCAGCCAGGGTGAACATGTTTCTATTTTGTTTATTTTGTTCATCAGATTCCAGATATAAATGAAATCATATGGTATTTATTTGTCTCTGACTGGCTGTTTCACTTAGCACAATATTCTCCAGGTCCATCCTGGAGAGTGCTCATCCTGGAGAATGGGGTAAGATTTTCTTCTTTTTCATGGCTGAGTAATATTCCACTTTGTAAATGTTTCACAGCTCTGTTATGTGTGTGTTAATTCCAGAGTTGATGGTAAAAGTCTCAGCCCTGAAACATAAAGAACAAAGGGATAGCTAACCTTATTCTCCACCCTTCCTGCCTCCATCACCCAGATTTCTACCTACATAACCGTAATATTATTCATTGAACCTTTAAAATATGCAGGGAACAGTACCCAGGCTTTGTGAACACAGTCTTGTATTATCTTCACAACGAGCACGTGAAGGAGGTGACACTTCCTGCTTTCAAATGAGGAAACCGGAGGTCCCAGGTCTTTCTGGGTTTGTACCTCTAAGCCCAGGACCTCGCAAATGCGCATCTCAGCTCTCCAGCCTCCAATGGCTTCTGCACTGAAATAACACCGTGCAGGAGGGAGTAAGGAACACCCCTCATTTGCCATGGCCCTGAAAATGTCACTGAATGCCTCTGGCTTATTTTCACCTGTAAATGGGAAATAATAAAATCTAGCGAGTAGCATCCTGGCTGGTGTGGCTCAGTGGATTGAGTGCCGGCCTGCAAACCAAAGGGTAACCGGTTCCATTCCCAGTCAGGGCACATGCCTGGGTTGCAGGCCAGGTCCCCAGCAGGGGGTCCATGAGAGGCAACCATACACTGGTGTTTCTCTCCCTCTATCTCTCCCTCCCTTCTCTCTCTAAAAATAAATAAAATCTTAAAAATATTTTTTAAAAGCCTTATTTTTTAAAAAAAATCTACTGGGTGGAGTAAATTCCCACAAAGTTTAGAGCAATACTGTCCATGAAAGCACCCGCCCAATGCCCCCAACAAGGTTTCTCTCCTCCTGGTGGAGGGACAGTCCCCACTCTGCCTCAGCAAAACCTGCCCAAGCCCAGGTGACAGCGTCTGAAAACCCCTCCTCCAGTGATGGCAGATGCTTGTCCGACATGTCCCCAAATCCATTCATCGCTCTTGTGACCACAGCCTCCCACCCAGCAGCACTGTGTCCTGCGCACCTTCCCTGGCTTCAGGGGTGCCGCCCCAGCACCCCAAGACAGACGCTTCTGAAGTTTTTCCTCTGTGCCACAGGCCTCCGTCTCAAACAAAACTGCTGAAGTCCTTCTCAAAGGGCAGGTGCTGGCCGGGTAGCTCAGTGGGTTAGAACGTCATCCCAAATATGCCAGCGTTATGGGTTCGATCCCCAGTCAGGGCACAGGCAGGAAAATGAATCGGGAACTGCTGACGTCCGGATTCCGGCGCAGGCCTGTCTGCCTCTGTACCATGGGCGGCACTTTGAGACCAGACCTGTAATTAGACCGGCGCTGAACGGGTGGGGAGGTTCCTTAGGGGAGTTACGCTAATGAGTAGGTAAGACTGATTCCTAATTAGCGTTTCAACCCTCTCCAAGTAAATTAGTGCTTCCCTGTGCCGAGGGGGGCTTAAAACGTGAGCGTGATGCGGTGGGGCCCTGTGTTCAGCCTTCCCGTGGAAGTCGCCGGAGCACCCCACAATTCCGCGCCTCACCCTCTGAGTCACCCTCGCCATTGTGAAATTAATTAGATTTGACGACGGGCGTTGCTGCAAACCAGAAGAATGAAAACCATTAATCACCACCCTTTTTTCCTATGCTATCAATTTAATTAATTGGGGGCTGGGTTCCTAACGCCTGTTAAGCGTGGTGATGTTACACTCCCCGCCTCCATCAAGCCCCACGGGGGTGGGCCCGTCCTGGTAGTCTGTTTCCACTGACGGGGTGTCCAGACTGCACCCCAGCATGGGGTTCCCTGGGGAGGCTGCGGATCCCTACACTGGCACCCACCCACGGGACCGCCCACCCCACACTCCAAAGGGCACTTATTCTGTCTCCATGGTGATTATTTTTTAATCTGAAAAGCAGGGATAAGAGTTCCTACTTCTTGTAGTTGATAAGAACGTGAAAGGGGTTAACACTGGGCCAAAATAGACTCTCCCATGTTACTAAGATGCCTATAGAGGTCACTTAGTGGATGCTTGATTTGGGGGGTCACTATGGATGGAATGTCTATGCTCCCCCCAAGTCCATATGTTGAAACCCTCATCCCCAATGCGATGCTTTTTGAGCTTCCCTCCTCTCTCTCTGCCTGGTGACTTTACAAAAAGAAGACCGCCTCTTGCAAACCAAGAAGCAGCTCCCACCAGACAGTGGCTCTGCGGGCACCTTGACCCTGGACGTCAGGCTCCGGGACCATGACAGATGAGTGTCTGCTGTTTAAGGCCCCCATCCTAGGGTGTATTTGTTCTAGCAGCCCACACTGACCGAGACCAGGGTCAAGGGTAGGAAGGCCAGAAGTGAGAGAAGGAGCAAACTAGAAGAATAGGCATGTGGACACCGGTTCTTTCTGGAGAGAGTTTCATTTCATCCAAAAAAACTATTCTGCAGAACTCAAATGGCTTACTTTGCTGAGTATCCTGACAGGCTCCTTTTTCTAGCACATTATCAGGGAAACACAGGCTTCTCGAGGCCGTGCCAAGAGGCAGCTCTCCACAAGGTTGGCTAGGCAGCCACTGGAAAATTCCTGAGAACGGGCTGGTGCCGACCTCCAGCGCGGTGCCAGGGCCAGCAGCACCACGCTGGATGGACAGCAGACTTCACACTGGCCCCGAAGCTGTGTGACCTGGACAGCAATAACATGAGAGAGACACCCCACGTCCTCAGTGCGATGCCAGAGATCAGGACACCAGAACTGCTATCATTAAAAGCAAATCAAATGCTGTGGCCAAAATAGGTTGGTCATCGCACACGGTGCCATCTTGATGAGAGTGGAAAGCGCAAATTAAAAAATAAAAAGTGAAGGTTAACAAGTTTGTGTAACACTTGAGCAAGACATTGGTTGGGATGCTGCATGGATGTATCTCAGGGAACCACTCAGGAGTGAATAAAGAACCTCATCAGCCCTGGTTGGCGTGGCTCAGTGGATTGAGCGCTGGACTGTGAACCAAAGGCTTGCTGGTTTGATTCCCAGTCAGGGCACATCCCTGGGTTGCAGGCCAGGTCCCCAGTAGGGGGTGCGTGAGAGGCAACCACCCATGGATGTTTCCTTCTCTCCCTCCCTTCCCCTCTCTAAAACTAAATCTTTAAAAAGATACAACAGACAGATGGACTTGGAATCCCACGCCAGCCCCCTCTACCTAAGTGAACCTGGGAAGGTTCTTTAATTTCAGAAGTCTCAATTCCTTCTCTAGGAACTGAATATATGACATATAATGACAATATATTCAATGAGGTAATATAGAGAAAGCATTTGCTGTGTCATTGGCATATAATAAGTGGAAACGATTTCAGTGATTTATTCGCGTTTCCTGGGGATGTTACATGTCTCGGGTGGCTGTTATATTTTATTCTGCTTCAGGATAGAAACCCTGAATTCCATCCAACATGGTCACATTTCCTTGCTTCTAGGAGGTTCCAGTAAGGTGTAGGCATTTGGAAGATCCTTGGGAAAACAGAGACCTTATCTGCCTTGGTGGCTGAGTGTCCTGCCCCAGAATGGGTGCTCAGTAAACGCTTTCTGTAGGTGGGGAGTGGAGCCCACCTTTGTAAAAGTCCCACCCAGCTGCTGTCGTTCTTAAACTCTGCATTGATGTACAGTGAAATGAAGAGTGAAAGAAAGGGAAACATAACACTTTTTCCTGAATTGGGTGGAGCTCTGCTATGAACGTGTTCCCCTAGCGCCTTGTCTTTGCCCCCGATATCTTCCTCATTTGGATGTTTTTGCTCATAACCTGCTTTTCATTGGCACACCGAAGGTTCCCCTGGCTCTTTCATTTAAAAATGAACTTTCCAGTTTTAAACAGCCCTCTTCCCAAAGCTGCCATTAAGGGACATTGTACCAGAAGTAAAGCGGTAAGCTGTTTTCTGTTCTGTTTTGTTTTTTTAATCCTCACTCGAGGACATTTTTTTTTTCATTGCTTTTAGAGAGAGAGGGAGGGAGGGAGGGAGAGAAACTTCAATCTTTTGCCTTTTGTTCGTGCCCCAATCAGGGATCAAATCTGCAACCTAAGTAGATGCCCTGACTGGGTATCGATCCCAAGACCTTTTGGTCTACTGTTTGATGCTGCAACAGACTGAGTCACACCGGCCAGGGCTGTTCATTCTGCTTTGTCACAAGACACCGAACCCACTGGACAGATACAGGAGTGAGGACAGAGGCTCTGGATAAAAAAGGAAAAGTAGCATCCAATGGCTGGCCTGTTTAATTTAACTTTTCATTTTGAAATAATCGATTCACAGGAAGTTGCAAAAACAGCACAGAGAGGGGCTGCGTACCCTTCAGTGATGATGTTTTGTAACAAGGGGAACATCCTCAAAACTGGGGGGCAGAGGCACCTCGTTCCACTGAGCAGGTGGGGCCAGGCTCCGAGCTAGTTGCTGAGGCTGGGCGGGTGGGCCTCTGGGTTTGGGTGGATTTTTTCTCTAGAATCTGCTCCCTGAGTTCCCGCTCTCCTGGCCCTTTGACCAGAGCAGGCAGCCTTTATTTCATCTGTACTCACTGGAGTTTCCAGGTTATTGGCTTCTCCAAAATGCAGCCCAGCATAGAGGAGGCAAAAAGGAAACCAAAGGAAATAAGTGAGGTGACATTCCAGGATCCTGAGGTCCCCAGCAGACTGCCTTTTCCTCTCCCTGTTTGCAGTTTTACTGTTTTTTTTTTAAATACTTAATTCATTTATTTTTAGACAGAGGGGAAGGAAAGGTGAGAGGGAGAGAAACATCAAGGACCAAATCCACAACCCAGTCAGGTGCCCTGAATGGGAATCGAACCAGCAACCTTTTGGTTTGCAGGACAGCGCCCAACCCACTGAGCCACACCAGTCATGGCTTCAGGTTCATGTTTTTTGTGTATATAACACCCAGGGACAGATTGTAACTGTCATTAGTAGGCACGTAGGGACAAGTTTGCCTACTCCCTCCTGTCCTGAAAACGGACGTCTTCCAGATGTTTCATTTCTCCAGAAATGTAAACCTCTTCTTTCAATTTTTATATGCATCCCATCAAATCGAGCCTACTACCAAATAAAGCTGTTTTTAAAAAGCACTTTTAAAATAGCAAGGCATTAGCTGTTTAACAAATAACGTCCTTATTATGTTAAACGAAGAGAAAAGGGTACCAAGGCCATCGTTGGTGAAACGCGGGGTGCACAGCACATGTCTGGACGTGTCACCCTGCTCTAGCTCTGTGGAACTGAATATAGCAAGTGACAAGGGCGACCCTCTCAGTGGAACCAGGGACAACGTAAACCTGGCACGACCTGAGGCAATGGGGAGGTCCCAGCCAGGCTCAGGCTCACTGTTGCCATGGTGACAGCAGAAGGAAAGGGGAGACTGTTCACGGAAGCCTTGAATCTTATTTTTATTTTATGATTTTATTTATTTAGTTTTAGAGAGAGAGAAAGGCAAGGAGAAAGAGAGGAAGAGAAACATCAGTGTGTGGTTGCCTCTCGCGCGCCCCCTACTGGGGACCTGGCCGGCGCTCAATCCCCTTAGCCATACCAGCTGAGGCAATGCCTTGAATATTTTATAAAACCAATCCCAGCGCCCTGCTCATTTTTCTCCCGCCTTCCACCACCTAGAGGCCCTGCACAGACCAGGACCACTGTCCCGCACGAGCCTATCTTGCGAATCATTTCTCCTAAGTAGTGGTGATTCCTACGAGCACCTTTGAAGTAAATCCCTTTCAGTTTATACAGCAATTCAAAAGAATCAATTCTTCAATGCAATGATTGATTCACATGAGATTTGGTGAGTGCCCACGCTATTACAGGAGTGGTGGTTGGCAACCAGGATATTTGCAAGGTGCCAGGAAGTCCCTGCCGAGCGGGCTCACTGATGCCAGAGGACCGTGTATCTTCGCGATGGAGGATGCTGGCCACCACCTGGGAAGACCAGGTGCTCTGGGCCCCCTGGTGAGACGGAGTGTGAAGCACTCAGCATCGCCCGTGAAGCGTGCTTGCCGAAATGTACCCCGAATCTAAAAACGTCATGTCGAATACAGAGAGCAGACTAATGGACGCCAGGTGGGAGGGGCGTTTGGGGGATGGGACTGAGTGCCCCTAAAAAAGGTGAAGGGACTAAGAAGTACAAATTGGCAGTTGCAAAATAGTCACGGGGACATAAAGCACAGCATAGGGAATATGGTCAATAACACAGTGATAACTATATACGGTGCCAGGTGGGTACAGACTTGTAGGGCAGATCACTTTGTAAGGTATATAAATGTCTGATCACTATGCTTTGCAGTTGAAACTCATATAATATTGATTGTCAAGTGCAATTAAAAATAAAAAATTAAAAAAGAATAAATAAAATTTAAAAATTATCTAGACCGAACTTTCCGTTCACAGGAAACGAGGACTAAACAGACATGTTAAATATGCAAAGGTGCAAAATAATTCACAAATCCAGAGTGGCGGACGCTGTACAAGACAACTAGTCCAGACCTTTCAAAATTAAAAATGAGCCCTGGCTGGTGTGGCTCAGTGGGTTGAGCACTGGCCTGCGAACCAAAGGGTCGCCAGTTCGATTCCCAGTCACAGCACATGCCTGGGTTGCAGGCCAGGTCCACAGCAGGGGGCATGTGAAAGGCAACCACACATTGAAATTTCTCTCCCTCTCTTCTCCCTCCCTTCCCTTCTGTCTAAAAATAAATAAAAATGAAATCTTAAAAAAACTAAAATGATAGGAAAAAAAGCATGGACTATTTCTGATGTAATGAGTAATTTTGAATTGAGCTGATTTGGGGGAAAAACACACTATAAGACATTTTGTGAATAAGGAGTAAAATGCACTATTGTCTCGAAATTAGATAATGTTCAAGAATGGTCGTTTGTTTCCTTAGCTATGATAATGGCATTGTAATCAGATAGAAGAATGTTCTTACTCTTAGGAGATGCGTGCTGAAATAATTGGAGTTGGAGAGATATCGTTCTCACATGCAAATGGCTTCTATATACAAATGTCAAAGATACTAACAATCATTAAATCTGTTGGGAGCAAGAATTCAGCAAAGTACAGTCCATGGGCCAGCTCTGCTCGACTGCTTGCTTCTAGTCATAATCTAAGAGTGGTTTCACCTTTTCCAAAGGTTGAAAAAACTGGAAAGAAGAATAATATTCTCTGGCATGTGAAAATTATATGAAATTCCAATTTCAATGTTCATAAATAAAGTTTTATTGGCACACAGCCATGCTCACTCATTTACATATTTTCTGTGGCTGTTTCTGTACTACAAGAGCAGAGCTGGGTGGCTGAGAGCGAGGCTGCAGAACTCACAAAGCTTGAAATATTTAATACCAGCCTTTTACAGAAAAAAAAATGTGCCAACACTTGACTTGTAATGTCTGCTGAGGTATATCTTTACTGCATAATTATGTCATCTTTTCTGTACATTTGAAATTTTTCATAATAAAAAGTCAGCTTCACAAACAACATGTAAGATTTTCAGGGAATGTATTTTTTTTACTAATGCATTAAAAATAAAGAAATTCAAGTTCAGAGAACCTAGGTTAACCTAGGATGTTTGCCCAACATCCCCTATAGGTAGTAATGAAATTTATACCATTATCCAATAATATACCAATATTAAATCCTCATGGAAAGAAAAAGGAGCTAGAATGTCCAAGATAATTTTGAAAATAAAGACTGTATTTGGAAGACTCTTACTGTCTCATTTAAAAACTTAAAAAAATAATTTACCAAAAAGCTATATTAATCCAGAGTGTGGCATTGGTGAAATGATAGACACAAAGAATAAAGAAATATAGTAACAAAGTCCAGAAATAGATCCATCTATGAAAATGTGGTCAATGTCCATGCTTTTTGACAGAGGATAAAAAGTTAGAATTCTCAAAAAAAAAAAAACCTGTTCCTAGGACAATTAGACATCAATATGCAAAAACAAACAAAAACACCAAACACACACTAACACCCTTCCCCCATACCTCACTACTTTGCATCTGATGCTAAAATCATGGACCGCAAAACTGATTTGGGGTTAGGCGAAGATTTCTTAGATATAACATCAAAAACATAAACCATTAAAGACAAATTAATAATTCAGAGAACACCAGAATTTTTAAAGTTCTGCTCAACAACACTGCTAAGAGAATAAAAATACAAACCGTGGACTGGGAGATGCTATTTACAAAACACGTATGACAAAACCTTATATGTAGAACACGTAAAGAACTGAATGCAGTAAAATAAATAAAATCTTACACGCAATAAAATTTTATTTTTAAAAGTAAAATCTTACTTCCCCACGTAGTAAGAAAGCCAACAACCCAATAAAAAAAATGAGCAAAGGATCTGAACAGCCACTTCACCAAAAAAAATATATATCTATATGTAGACATAAATATAAATGCTGTTAAGTACATGCAAAAATGTGTGGTACCGTTAATCACAAGGGAAATGCAAATTAAATCACATTGAAATACCACTTCTTCATGTCTAATAAAAGTGGCATAAATATACACACATACATATATAAATACATACATAAACTAGCTTGGGCATAGGAGAGAAATTGGTGCAATATTGTTTTTGGAGAACAATTTCATGGAAGCTATTCAAAATGTAATGAATGCTGTCTTGGATGCAATAATTCTCTTCTGAGAATTCATTCATTTCCATACATCTAAGCAAAGATGTTCAAGAAAGTCTGCTTAACCCGTACATATGCATGAGCGTTTTATCGCCAGTACATTTTGAAAAGCCTCCAGAAGCGATTAACTGCAAACCCAGCTAAAGATGTCGAAAGTAGGGCTGGAAAAGGAAACATTTCCTTCTTAATTTATACTCTCATCGAATGTGTGATTTCTTTCGAGTGTGTGCCGTATGTTTGTATTTCTCCTATAATTAAAGACCGAAACAACTGAGGTGCAGGCAAATTAATATGCAGCGAGGCGGGCTGGATGGGCTGTTGGCATTTGGCAAATGCGAGGGTTCTAAGTTCCAAGTTGAGACGCACTTCGGAGAGCTGCGTCCAGCAAGCGGCGGCACACCATCTGGTTTGGGCTCCCCGTCCCACGTGCCGCGGCGCCTAAAATAGTGTCTCTGTCTAATCAGTGTAATTTCATCCCCTAAAGCTGTGTTCTTCCTGTCACCGTGCCGCTGTAGCAGCCCCCTCCCCCGTGTCCTGAAGCTGGCTTCTCCACAGTGGGTATTAGTGTCATACTTTATGACCCGCTCTTTTTTCAGCTGCTTATAACTTTTTGAAGAGAAAAACAAAACCTGCGGCCTTTTTTCCTTTTTTTTAAGATTTTGTTTATTTATTTTTAGAGAGAGAGGAAGGGAAGAAGAGAGGGAAACATCAGTGTGTGGTTGCCTCTTGCAGGCCCCCTACCGAGGACCTTATGACACGACCAGGAATCGAACCAGCAATGCCCTGGTTCGCAGTCCGGCACTTAGTCCACTGAGCCACACCAGTCTGAGCTGCTGGTTTGTTTTTTTTTTTTTTTTTCTATTCCGTGTTTGTTTGGATCAAGTGCCCACTGACATGAGCTCAGGTGAGAGAATGATGTTATCCAATTCCTCGTCGGGATCCCACAGTGTGCAGACAGCACCCCACTTCCGGGCCTCCCCAACTGTTGCCTGGACTATTCCAACAGACTTAAAAACACAGAGACACAGACAATAGAGTGATGATAGCCGGAGGGAAAGCGGGGGATAAGGTTAGGTGGAGGTAGGCACAGGGCAGAGGGAACGGAGTCGGAATGAGACTTTGCTTGAGGCAATGGGGGCACATTACAGGGTGCAGATGATGCTTTATTGAGTTGTACACTTGAAACTTGTACCCCGATACATTCAATTAAAAAAAAAAAAACCCGTCTCTGAAACTCCAACACGCGCCTCAGACCAGCCATCCAAATGGCAGCCAAAGCGAGCCTGCAAAAGCATCATTACAGCCACGGAATTCCTCCCCACTTCTACGAGACAGGGCTTAGCTCCTTAGGGCGACTCCAACCTCCTCACTCCTCACACAAGCCCCATAACACCTGCCCCAGTCTGCAGAATTCCGCAGCCACAGCCTGCCTTAAGGCAAGGGGCCGCCTCCCCTCTCCTTCCCCTCTGTTGCCCTCATTCCAGCTCCCGCTGCTCGTCACCAGACTCCTGTTCTGACCTGTCTGAGCTCAGAGGCCCTCCTAGTGGGTTATTGATCACCCTGTGCTTTCATGTATCTTGCACTAACCAAGGTCTGCTTGCATCATCCAATTACATGCCTGACCTCCCGAGTAATGTTTGAGCTCCATGGCGGGTGCCCCCTGTGATTCATCTTCCTGTCTGCTGTGCGCAGCACCGCGTCTGGAATAAAGTCAATACTCTCAAAACGCTTGCTTAATTGAATTAAGGGGACCACCCCTGATGCTGACAAAAACACTCCTTTTTTAAAAAAGTTTTTTTAAATTTAGTTTTAGAGAGGGGAAGGGAGGGAGAGAAACATCAGTGTGTGGTTGCCTCTCGCGTGCCCCCTACTGGGGCCTGGCCCACAACCCAGGCATGTGCCCTGACTGGGAATCGAACCAACAACCCTTTGGGTTCACAGGCTGGTGCTCAAGGCACTGAGGCACACCAGCCAGGGCTGAAAAAAAAAAGCACTTCCTGATGTGGATGTTGAGTTGCCCGGAAGTCATGACCATGGTTATCGGAATCATATTTCCACCAATGGAAACACAGGTAACCATGGATCAACTGATTTTTAATCGCATACATTTCACATTTTAGAGCAAGGAGGAAACATAAATCAGTTGGACCTGGGACCGCAGTGTTTCTTTTATCAGAAGATGACCCTATGGGTGTGTCTGCAGTCCCTGTCATTTACCTGCTTTGGGGGACAGTTGTTGTAAAAACTACTCTGGGATTTACTCACCTTCCAGCTATGACTTCTGCTTTTACTTTGCATCCTTTATTGGTGCCTTTTTAATTGAATTTATTAGAGTGGCATTGGTTAATAAAACTATACAGGTTTCAGGGGTACAATTCTATAACACATCATTTACAGATTGTATTGTGGGCTCACCACCCCAAGTCAAGCCTCTGTCCATCACCACTTATCCCCCCATAACCTCCTGCACCTCCCCCACCCCACCCTGGCCAGCTTTCAGCCTGCTCTCCTTCTATGAGATGGTTTCTATGTTGCTTATTAGTTCATTTTGTTCATGAGATTCCACATATGAGTGAAATCAGATGATGCTTGTCTTTCTCTGACTGGCTTATTTATCTCATTTAACGAGAATGTTCTGCAGAGCTGAGACACAGCAGGGAAGCAGAGGTCGAGGGTCATCGTTTCCTTGACTCACTGAGTTTCCTGTACACTCAGGCACTTTATTTATCATGAAGGATGTCTGGTCTTTTTAAAAAAATAGGTGCCCCGATTAAGACCCTCTTTGCATCACGGGTCTTCCTCCATAATGATTTATGAAAACTCGTCTGTAAAACAATCTGTGCATTATGGTTCCAGTATCTGAATTTAAAAGCAATATTTCCACCTGGCCAGGTGCTCAGTTGGTTGGAGCATCACCCCATACACCAAAAGGTTGAGGGATCCATCCCCCGTGGGGGCGGGAATGGCAACCGATTGAGGTTTCTCTCTCACACATATGTTTCTCTCCCTCTCTCTCCCTTTCTCTCTCTCTCTAAAATCAAGAAGCATATCCTCAGGTGAGGATTTTAAAAAAGCAAAATGCAGAGATTCCAAGCCTTTGTGTGTTCCAGCCTATGTTCATTTTCATTCAGGGCAGCACCTGGTGGCAGCTGGTGCCCCCTACCAGCCTGCCAGGGCTTGTCATCAGCAGTGCTAGCATTTGCAATGTCTCTTCTGCTTTTTGCCACAGCTTTGGTTTGACGGCCACCGGAGCCTGGTGGAGGAGGTATTAAGGGGTCCCTCTCGACGATGGGGTGGGGAGGACTGAGGTCACGGGCTGTCCCGTTTTCTGTCACTGCTGGAATGCTGTACCTGCATACAGAGGTCTCCGAGGTGGCTGTCCTCTCTCCAACTTGGCTGTCGAGATCCACAAGGCCTTCAGGGAAACAGATTTTTTAAACATGAAAAAAGGAAAAAAGGATTGGAGATTGTGGCTGTCAGAAAACTCAGTGAGTGGAGTGTGACCCTGGGAGGCCTTCTGCCCCTCCTCCCCCCACAGCTCAACAGATTTCAGGGGGCAGTTGTGCTGAACGATGAGCCCCCACCCTTGCCAGGCACAACCAGGAAAACGGTGCCCCGAGTCAGGGGGTGCACGCGGGAAGGAGAGGGGCTTGGAGGTGGGGGTACGCGTGGAGGAAATCGCCAGGCTTGATCAGCTGGGAGCAGAGCCGGCAGCTGCCACTTAGTTCACCCCACACGGGATTTCAAACGTGATCTGAACTTACGATAAAAATTCAGGACGTGCGGGCTGCCTGGCTGTGACCCCTGTCGCCCCTCGGATGCACGGATCGCCAGGGTCTGCTAGCGAGTGTCCCCTTCCCCACTCACTGCTCAGCACGCAGCTGCAGGCCCGGCCCCAGGGGACTGCCCTTCGGTGGAGGGTGTGCGCAAGGCCCGGCCCCTGTTAGACCCTCCGTCAGGCTCTCGGGGTCAAGTGAAGGGGCAGGTAGGGCAGTCACGCTTCCAAGATGTGGACACATGCCAATAAGGTGATCTTTTGAAAAGAGAAAAGAAAATCAGCTCTGGGTGGCTTGGCTGCTTGGAACAGCATCCCAAACAAGGAAAGGTCTCAGTTAGATCCTGGGTCAGGGTACCTACCTAGGTTTCGGGTTCCACCCTCTCGAGGCGTTTCTCTCCTTTCTTCTCTCTCTAAAACCAATGAAAAATTACCTCTTCAGGTGAGGAAATAAATAAATACATAAATACATAAATATGGAAGTAAAAGCTATAACAGCAAGGCACCATGGACGTTTATAAGTTACACAGAATCAGCCCACGAGCAACTACTAAAAAGGCGAATAATGAAGAGGCCAGTAGTAACAGAATCCCCGGCCAGTGCACTTTGGATCATCTTAGGAGCCTGTACCCTGCCCCCCGCCCCGCCCTCTCCCCTGAAAGCTTCCTCGTGTGAGAATAAGTTTGGCCACGCCCTCCCGGCACTGTGACGTCATGGGTCTCAATGTCCAAACCAAGTTTAGGGTGGAGGCCCAACCTGTCTCTATAGGGTGACCTCCAACACCCATGAAAAAAATTAAGTACTGAAAATGAAGCCAAAATAGTGATATTTGATACCAGAAAAAAATTGAAGAGAGTTGTTACGTGTGTGTATTCCTCTACAGGAAATACTAGAGAGTATTCTTCACACGTAAGGAAATGCCCCCAGAGAGATGAGCAGATTGAAAAAGGAATGAAAAGCAATAAATATTTGCGTGAATTTAAGTGCATATTGAAAATAACAAGAGCTTATAGAATTTAAGTGTATATCTTAATATTTATGTACAAACATACATCTAAGTGCATAGAATGTAAAATTACATATACAGTGTGTTCAGAAAAATGGTATTAAAGGATTGTAATGTTTTTCGAACAATTACAATTGTAATGTTGTTCGAAGGGAAAGAAAATTGTCAATTAATTATTGATTGATGTCAGACATAAAACCTAAGAAAACAAAAAATGAAGATAACAATACCCTAAAAGGAGGTGAGAAAGAAAAAAAATGAATTTATAAGAACCAGAAAATACTACACAAGTAATAAACTGGTAGATCTAAAGACAAATGTATTTTTAAAGTAACCAGATACTTCCATCAAACATCAAAGATTTTCAGACTAGAAAAGAAGAAAAAACTATGTACTAGTTGCAAGAAATTTTATCTAAGATGTAAAAATACAGGAAGATTGAAAGGAAAGACGGAGCACCTGAGGTCTAATTTTATATCAAGAAGATTGATCAATTCTATACATAAAGGCAGCTTATAATGTAGTTTTAAATGATTGAAGAAAATATTAACAGAATTACAAGAAGAATCACCAAATCTACAACAGTGGAGATTCTAACAAGTCACTCTTATGGCTTGTTAAATTGTGATTTAAACAATTACACCAGACACAGCCCTGGCTGGTGTGGCTCAGTAGATTGAGCATATAAGCCTTCGAACCAAAGGGTCACTGGTTCGATTCCCAGTCAGGGCATATGCCTGGGTTGCCAGCCAGGTCCCCAGTGGGGGACGTGACAAAGGCAACCACACATTGATGTTTCCCTCCCTCTCTTTCTCTCTACCTTCTCCTCTCTCTAAAAATAAATAAATAAAACCTTTTTAGAAAGAGATAATCATAAAGATAATTATAATTTTAACATGAAGACATCAAGAGGTTACTACAAATATCATAGGAGGGAATTATAGTACTATGGCCAATGCATTTGAAAATTTAGATGAAATGGGTAAACAACAGGAAAATACAACCAACAATAGAAAATGTGAAAGCTTGTAATTATTAGAGAAATTGAAACTGTAATTATAAATCTTCCAACAAAGAAAACTCCAGGTCCAGATGGTTTTACCAGTTAATTCTGTCACCACTTTAAGGAATAAAATCACCAATCTTGTTTCATGGACTAGAAAATAATAGATTAAGCACTCCACAACCTATTTTATATAAAGTTAGCATAACTTTGGTCAAGATCTGACAAGGAAAAAAAGAAAATTAGTAGAAAGGAAAATTATAGGTCCAACTCTCTTACGAATTCAGCTGCAAAAAGTATAAACGAAACCAGAGTTGCCCTGGCCGGAGTGGCTCAGTTGGTTGGAGCATCATCCCACAGACCAAAAGGTTGCAGGTTCGATCCCCATCGGGGCACAGACGGAAGACAACCAGTAGATGTTTCTCTCTTGCATCAATGTATCTTTCTCTCTCTCTTTCTCTTCCTTCCCTTTCTCTCTAAAAGCAATGAAAAACAAAATGTCCTCGTATAAGGATTAAAAAAAAACAGCAGAGAAAATCTGGCACTTTATAAAAAAATAATCCCTCACCACCAACTTCATTCATTTCAAGAGTGCTAGATTGGTTTAAAATAAGTGATTGATTTAAAAATCAATTGTGCAGCTTTCACATTTACATGATATGAACTTTACATTTACATTAACAGAATGAAAGGAAAGTTATATGATCGTTTCAATAAATGCAGCAAAACATACCATACAATCCAAAACCCATGATTGTAAAATCTCTCAGCCAACTAGGAGTAGAGAGTAACTCCCTCATTCTGGAGGGAATGTTGCCTGTTCATTGCGTTTGAGGTCGGGAACGGGACAAGGCAAGTTCGTCCCGCCTTTCAACCATGAGTAGAGTGTGCTGCCAGCGCCACAGGTCAAAGGGAAGAAAAGAACAAACTTAAAATGTTGTTATGTAGCCCTGGTTGGCCGTAGCTCAGTGGATTGAGCGGGGGCTGCAAACCAAAGCATCGCAGGTTCGATTCCCAGTCAGGGCACATCCCTGGATTGTAGGCCGGGTCCCCGGTGAGGGCCATGTGAGAGGCAACCACACACTGATATTTTTCTCCCTCCCTTCCCCTCTCTCTAAAAATAAATAAAAGTAAAAAAAAAGTGAGTTCAGCAACTGCCAATCTAAGGTGGAGAGAAAAAAAAATCAACTAGAATTCAATACATCACCAACATACAACTAAAACATAAAATATTGTACTACGATGCAATTTATAGTGATCACAAATATCCTAAAACCTAGGAATAGATCAAGCAAGGGATGTGAAAGATCTCTACACAGAAAGTGTGAAATATTGTTTAATAAAATTAGAAAAGATCTAACTAATAGAGGCATATGCCCCGAGAGTGGATTGGTGTACTCAATATTGTAAAGACATAAATTCTCCCCACATTGATCTATAAAGTCAATTTCACCCTAATCAAATATTCATAAGTTCTTGGGTGGAAAGGATTTGACAAAATTTATATGGAAATTTAAAAAACACACACACACAGAGCCAAGATTAGCCAAAACACCATTAAAGAAGGACAAGTTAAAAAATGTAGTTCCATGAATATAAAAACTTATAATAAGTGTACAGTAATTAAACAGTATTGTTGACATAAGAATTATGAAGAGACAGATACTAAATTTTGGCACCAAAATAATAAAGAAAAACATTATTTTCAATAAATGTGCTAGGTCAACTAAACATTGATATAAAAAAAATTTCGATCTGAAGTGATGCCTTGTACAGAGTCCCCCCGAATTTCTATGTTAAGATCCTAACCTTGGGTACCTCAGATTGGGACTGTATTTGGAGATGTGGTCTTTAAGAAGGTGATTAGGTTAAAATGAGGACCATAGGGTGGGTTCAAGTCCAACATCCTGGACCCTTATAAGAGGAAGACATTTAGGCAGACACACGTAGAGAGAAGACTCTGGAAAGTCTGTGGGGATGTGGCTATCTGTAAGCCAAGCAGGGGGGCCTCTGAAGAAACCAGCCTTCCCAGCACCTTGACCTTGGACTTCTAGAACCGTGAGACTAAACACGTTCATTGTCTAAGTTGCCCAGTGCTTTGTGACGGCTGCCTTAGCAAACTAACACACCCTAACCTACAGCATTCCCAGATATTAATTTGGGGTGCACTGTAGACCTAAAAACCAAGACCATATTGCTTCTGGAGATATTGAGGATAATATCGTTCTGACACAGGGGTATTAAGTGTCGTTTGAAATCACCAAAAGCACTACCCACAAAGGAAAACATTGATAAGTTGGATTTTATTAAAATGAGGTGTTATTTTATTGTATAGTGTCTTGCTTCTTTCATGCAATAATATTAAGCTTGTGATGTTCACTCATGCTGTGTGTTACTATATTTCACTCATTGTTCTTACTGTATGATTTTCTTTCTTTAAAAAATATATATGGAATAAAGTATTTTTACACAGAGGGGAAGGGAGGGAGAAGGAGAGGGAGAGAAACATCAGTGTGTGGTTGCCTCTCACGCGCCCCCTAATGGGGACCTGGCCCACAGCCCAGGCATGTGCCCTGACTGGGAATCAAACCAGAGACCCTTTGATTCACAGGCCGGGGCTCGGTCCACTGAACCACACCGGCCAGGGCAACACTCAGGAATTCTTGCTCATACCAAAGATATCATTTAAATTCTAGGCCTGGTTAAATCGTCTGATGGTGAAGGATTGCAAAGGATTTGGAGAAATCAGTAAGATTGATTACTGTTTAAAGTCTCAGAAATGCTCATCACATCTCCAAACTTCTCAGAATTCCTGCCTTATGACAGAGAGACTTCCACTCGCCACTGACCCTTTGGGACGTTTCACAGATGTGACTCAGTGAATTCACAGCCGTCTTATCTCCCGGCCAAGTTTCCACTTGGAAATGCTCTTGTAAGTTAAGATCTCACTTGGCTTTAAAAGGGCCCCTAAAAATAACTTCACACATTTATTATAGACTTCCTTTTCAAGAAAGTGTTAAAAACTCATTCTAAGAGAACCTTTAACAATTCCTTAGCATTTTCTCAATTAATCTTAAAAGAACTTAAATGTAAATTACAAGTATAATACCCACAATTCTTTTTTTAAGATTTTATTTATTTCTAGAGAGAGAGGAAGGGAGGGAGCAAGAGAGGGAGAGAAACATCAATGTGTGGTTGCCTTTTGAGCGCCCCCTACTGGGGACCTGACCTGCAACCCAGGCATGTGCCCTGACTGGGAACCAAACTGGTGACCCTTTGATTCACAGTCCCGCGTTCAGTCCGCTGAGCCACACCAACCAGGGCAAAACCCATAATTCTTTATTTAGGAGAAATAATGCCATGATATTTATCTACGTGAAATAGGCCGTTTTTATGCTCTAGTTAACATGGGTTTCCTCAGTAGTACTGCCTTTTTTTCATTCTCTTGGTTCAACAGCACCAGCTAAGAGTGGACGCACATTTACTGCTGCAGGTACACTTGAGGTTAAAGCTCCATGTTCGGCCACATTCACTTTGTTCTTGCATCGTGTTACGTGACACGCACTACACGGGACCTGTGGAGCACATGGATGTTTCACTCTCAGTTGTGGAGGCTGCCTGGCCTCTCATGTGGTCTTGGCGCCGTTAACCTCATTCACGAAACAATGAATATCATAGATTCCAATGAATATGGGAGGTGCATGTGCATATCTAACGGCCCTGTTGTTTTCTGATGATAAAATCCAGCTAATTGGTATCCCAGGGGCCAGCCACAAGCCCAATCAGCGAAGTGAAATCAATTAATGTTTTCCCAGAAGCAGGCGAGATCCCTCAGAGACTCGGGAAAGACCTGCCCTTCAGGGCATGGAGCAGATGACTTGCTTGTAGAAATCTGGAAGAAGATTCCACAAGCCTCCCCTCACTGACCTGGCGGGAAGTATACAAACATTCACATTTGTATACTTGGGAGTGCCTGGGCAGGTAGAAAATTCCACCCGCTTCCCAGCAAACATCCCGAGGGGCACCTCTCTGGCCAAGATCAGTCCCCAGCCCCCTTTCCTTTCTCGCCACGAGGCACGATTTAGCCTGCTTTTCTCTTCTCTGCACTTGCGCTACTCATTCCGTACCTGGGGATGGTTCCCTCCTCAAAGACTGGGGCTCTGCTGGGATATAATCTTCCTGTTCCTGCTTCCTTTTCCTCCAAAAACAAGTACATTTTTATTTTTATTGATTTTTTAGAGAGAGAGGAAAAAAACATCGATTTGTTGTTCTATTTCGTTTATGTATTCATTGGTTGACTCTTGTATGTGCCCTGACTGGGAAACAAACCCACAGTCTTGGTGTATCAGGATGACGCTCTAACCAACTGAGCTACCCAGCCAGGACAAGCACATTTTCATCTGAACCATGGAATGCTAAGCCCCAAAGTGAATCAAGGAAATAAAAATAAAATCACAAAATAAACTTTTGAAAAGTTAGAAAGGACTTCCAAACCTGCAGAACCCTTACAGCTTCCGTCACCAAACTACAGGTCACGAGAGTCCTGACCCTTTTCTGAGACTGGGACTGAGTTTCCTTTCTCCCCTGCTCCTCCTGCCCCATTTCCCTCCTAGGCTCTCATTTCCCTTTCTCCTACGTTCCAAGGATAGGGCAGGAAACAAAGGCAAAGCATTAAAAGATGTTTGTTGTGATTATATGTTTAAAATGGAGTTAAATCAGCCCTGGCTGGGTAGCTCAGTTGGTTAGAGCATTGTCCCGATATGCCAATGTTGCAGGTTCGATTCCCGGTCAGGGCACATACAAGAAGCAACCAATGAGTGCATCAATAAGTGGAACAACAAATCAATGTTGCTCTCTCTCTTTCTCTCTCAAAGCAATGGAAAATGTCCTTAGGTGAGAATAAAAAGGAATTTTGAGAGAATTGCTTACCTCTCAAACATTATCTCCCCGCTGGCTTTTTGCTCTTCCCTTCCAGAGCTCATATTAAATGTATGTTAAAAATGAACGAACGTATCATTCATATTCTGTTGCATACATCCTATCTAGTCTCTCTGAGCTGCACACTTTAAATGTTTCTTTCATTCAGTAATTCTTAAGCTGTGTCTGACATGCTGTTTCATACACTGAGTATTAATTTTCTATTTCTAGAAGTTCTCTTACTTTAAAATCTACCAATCTGTTCATAGTATTTTGTTCTTTTATGTTTTTCAACTTCATCTCGTATGGCTTTATTCTTTTTAAGAATATTGTGTAGCCCTGGCTGGTGTGGCTCAGTGGATTGAGCACAGGCCTGCGAACCAAAGGGTTGTCGGTTCAATTCCCAGTCAGGGCACATGCTTGGGTTGCGGGCCAGGTCTCCAGTGGAGGACATGGGAGAGACAACCACACATTGATGTTTCTCTCCCTCTCTTTAAAAAAGAAAACAAAAGAATATTGTATAGTGTTTAGTTCACGGTTTCATCACCTGACAGTTTTGAGGGTGTAATCCCACCGGTTTTTCTTCCATTGACTTTCCCTCGTGGTGAGTTACTTCCTCCGGTGCTTTATGATGACAGATGAAGAGTTCATCGTCCTTGTGCTCTGCCTACAGGAATCACGTGACGCGGTGGCCCTCCAAACACAGCCTGCTGTGCTTCCTCCCAAAATCCCATGAAAATGCACCTTCCAATTTTGTATGTTAGTCTTGCCTCTTGGGAATTCCTGGGTGACTCCAGTCATATAAATTTGAAGCCCAAATCCACGTCAGCTACAGACAGAATGTTGTGAATTCTAACACAGGTATTTTCTCCATTCAGAGCTGATAGGAATTCAGTTTCGCTGAGGGCCGAGGTCTCAAGTTTCTGATTTGCTGTGTGAACCTCAGTTTCACAGAAGCACTTGCCCCCCCTCTCCCCGGGGCGGAAGAACCTCCTCCTCCCCGCACCAGTCAGAAGCATGGAAGCCAAATTCAGGGAACTACAAACAGCAGCGACTTGCCCCAAGCCTCTGTCACAGCTCACACTCCCTGTCTGTCATTTTCTCCTTCTTCTCAGTCCCCCATAAAGTTCCCTCACATTTTCGCCTTTTCCTAAAAGAAAACCATGCCACTTAAAGGATGTTTGTTAGGCTTTTTTCAGAATCCTACGTGTTAGTGAAAACAGGGTTTCCCCGATATATATTTTGCATTTTTCTCAGAAGAGGAACTCTTCAGTCTTTGCTATTATTGGCTTGCATTTGCTCTGTTTTTTTTTTAACCAATAGGTTTTTAAAAATTTTTTTAATTGATTTTCAGAGGGAAACATTGATGTGGGAGAGAAACATCTATCAGTTGGCTCCTGTACACACCCCAAGCTGGGATTGAACACACAACCTAGTTATGTGCCCTGATTGGGAATCGAACCCATGACCCTTTCATACACAGGACAACTCTCCAACCACCTGAGCCACACTGGCCAGGGCCATACTTGCCTTGGGAGTGATCTAAAGCTGCAGTGTCCACGTGATCTCTTTAGAGATAACAGGCCTTGAGCTAAATCCAATCTCTCATATTCCCTCATTGATTGTTCTTACCCTTCCTGACCCCCAATTACCTCCGTCAGGAATCAAAATAATAAACCCTATCTTTATCCTCCAGCTCAGTTGCAGAGGAAAATATTTGAACCATCTACAGAAGTCAGGAATTCCGTGCAGAGAGCTGGGTGCTTACACAGTGCTGGCAGAGCCCGAGAAGCTGGCTGTAGACTCGGTGTCTGGGATCGGTGCCCAGAACCGGAGATCCGGCCTTCAGCAGCGTGGTGCTGGCTGTGACGCCGGATCAGAAAGCTGCTGCCCCTGCAGGTCCACAAAAGCAAAACACAAGCCCCCATGGACACCTCAGAGAGCCTGTGGACACCCGCTGGTGACAAGCCCAGTCGCTGAGCCAGAAGGGCAGCGCGCACCACGTCTGCCCTCCGCATCTACGTAGGGATGTCTGATCGGAATGATGCTAGTAAGTCCCAGCCTCTGTGGGACAGGATGCTGAAAGGGTTGACTCCTGTGTCCACCCCAGGCCGAGTGGGGGAACCGTGAAGTAATGTCTGTGAAGTGTGTGGCGCAGGGCCTGGCATGTGACAAATGCCTTCTTAGCTCCCAGGGCCCCGAGTGCTGCAAGGCCATTTGTTGCCTGGGAGTCAGAATTCATGCCACCTCCCAGGTTCCTCGGGCTTGAGCACATGGGGCTTGGACACAGGCAGCTCACCCTCATGGGCGGGCGTTCATTTCATCAAGACCCGATTGTTTTTCTGAAAATAGACTTCGGTGGTGATTCAGAAATGGAAAGGTTCTCCGGCATGAGGTAGTCTTATTACTCGGCCAGTCAGGTGGGGACGCGTGCAGCAGCTACAGCAAACACAGCATCAGCACTAAAGGCTGCCGCTGTGTGCAAGTATGCAAAGCATCACTGTTCCAGGTGGTGGCCACACACAGCAGTGCAGAGGACAGCAGCATGTCACCTGCGTTACTAGGGCCCAGACCCCCAACACCGCTGTGGTCGTCCACATCCAGGGCTGGAGTCATTTCTCCTTCCTGTTGGTATGAAATGTTGTTCCAGCTCGAGCTGATGTGGCTCAGTGGATTGAGCACTGGCCTGTGAACCAAAGGCTCGCTGGTTCGATTCCCAGTCAGGGCACATGCCTGGGTTGTGGGCCAGGTCCCCGAGGGGGCCATGTGAGAGGCAACCACACATTGATATTTCTCCCTCTCTCTTTCTCCCTCCCTTCCTCTCTCTAAAGATATACTAAATAAAATCTTTTAAAAAAATGTTGCCTTAAATACCTCACTCTCCCAACCTATTGTTCAACCTATTGTTCATCCTGTACAATGTGAAATTCTGCACAAGAGGAAAATGAGCCTTCAACACTCTACTTGAAGGTATTTGATGCAAAAGAAATAAACTAAAATGATATGACATTTAAAATAGCATAAAATGAAACTTCCTCACATACTCTTCTTCTGACACGGTGAAGTGCATATTAGCAAATTATGAATAAGTAGGCTAGTTAGACGATTATGCATATTATGAAATTGTACTCTGCCCTGTCTTGATGGAGGAGAATGTTAAGTGGACAGGAGGGACAAAGAGAAGAAGAGGCTTGTACACTGTGTGACTCAGTGTGGCCTTGCCGGTCTCAGCTGTCACCCACATCGACAGCCGTCCAATCGCAGCTGTCACAGTGAGTCTCCTGGTTCGACATTTCCATGTCCCTCTCCCACAATTCCCATGGTGATTCTGAGGCAGGTATGGTCTGCTCACCCAACAATTTTATTTTTAATCTCACCAGAGCGTATGTCCGTTGATTTGAGAGAGAAGGGAATGGAAGAGAGAGAGAGAGAGAGAGGAACACTGATATGGGAGAGAAGCTCTGATCAATTGCTTCCTGTATACACCCGGACTGGGGATCAAACCCAGGTATGTGCCCTGACTGGGAATCGAACCCAAACACTATTTTTTGGTGTATGGGATGACGCTCCAACCTACTGAGACACCCGACCAGGGTTCACTGGACAATTTCATCCATTCCTGGAGAGAACTCTAAGTCTGGGCATATTAAGGTGGAACTTGTCTCCTACGGTGTCATAGCATAAGTGAGAGGTCTCGTCCCACAAATCAATTCCATCCTTATAAAACGTTCAGAAATGATTGCCAAAAAACCGAATGAAAACAATTAGTCATAGCCGTATGTTTTGTGAAGATGGATAAAGGCTTTGTAGCCAGAAAGATTCAATATATGTAACAATCTCATCTTGTCGGGGGAGAGGGGTTCCCCCAGGCTGACTGGAGCTTCTTACAATAACCCCGGTGAAACTGGACGTAACTTGGCATCTCCTCTTCTTGGTGAATCTCCGAAATTCAGCCTCCGTTCAAAATCGGGAGCATCGTCATGAATCTTCTCTTCGCCAGTCAGATGTCTCCCGTGCCTCCAAAGTCAGGCAGCAAACAGCAAACGCCGGACCAGGGAGATTTGCATCCGGCTCCTTTCTAAGTTACTTGAGGCAGAACACACGTGCAAACTTGCAGCGTGCCCACCGACTCCGCATTAGTGCTGCGGACCGCACCCGTGGCCCGAAGCTCCAGCTGCAGCTGGTGCGCGTGTACAGCTCGCTCGTCAAGGGCCGTGTGGGCTAGAACCCCCGTAACCGGGCTGCCCCGCGCTCGTCTGACGTCATCAACACATGTGTCCCTCGGAGCGCGATTTCAACTCTTAACTATGAAAACTCACCTTACATTTTCCTGAAAGAGGAAATGTTCTAATGATAATATTTTTGTTGAACAATGAAAAAAGCAGACTTGAATAGACTCGTGGCCAAAGAAGATATACAGATAGCCAAAAAGCACGTGAAAAGATGCTGACCATCACGAATCATTAGGTAAATGCAAATCAAAACCACAGTGAGCCCTGATGGGCGTGGCTCAGTTGGTTGAACATTGACCCACAAAGAGAAAGGTCGCAGGTTCGATTCCCAGTCAGGGCACATGCCTGGATTGCAGACCAGGCCCAGGTTGTAAGAGGCAACCAATGGATGTTTCTCTCCCTCTCTTTCACCCTCCCTTCCCCTCTCTCTAAATAAATAAATAAGTTTTTTTTTAATTGCAATGAGAATAACCTGGCTGGGTAGCGAAATTGGTTGGAGCATTGCCTGATTCGCCAAGGTTGCAGGTTCGATCCCTGGTCAGGACACATAAGAATCAACCAAGGAATATATGAATAAGTGGAACAACAGATCTCTCTACCTCTATCTCCTCCCCCTTCCTATCTCTCTCAAGTCAACAAACTAAAAAATGAAATAGAAAAGAGTTTCCCTTTTGAAGTTGGCGACGCCCCTGACTATTCCCAACATGGAGGTGTAGTTAATGTCAACACATTAAAACAACTTCCTCAGGGGTTCTGTCAAAACTAACAAACTTGGACACTGTAAGAGCTCAGATTGTCAAAAGTACTGGGGCGAGTGCCCCACGTGTGATGTGGGAACCCTGTGGGTGGGGAGGAAGTGTCTGCGGAAAGCCTGCTTGCCTTCTGTGGGTCGCGTTAGTGGGAATATGCCGTGGAGCTGAAGAAGACGTGGGCAAGGTGCAACCTTTCGGAAGTCTTTAATTGCAGGCCAGCTTCTGAGTAATGACAGCCTGCCGCCCCGCTGTTGCTGGGGTATTTTTAATCAGGAGTTTATTTTTACCACCTTCGTTGTAGCCATTTCAATGGGAGAAAGCCATCTTCTGTGTTCTCTTAGGATTTTCCGTGATGGGTTTGGAGAAAACAGCTTGCACGTCTTTCACACGTGTGATGGCCATCTCGGGAAGGACCCCAGGCTGCAGCAGGCACCGTGGGTACCCCTTCAGGGAGGAGCCCGTGGTCCGCCAGGCGCCTCGCTGCACAGCCCCGAGGATGGGGAAAGTCCGCTGTAGGCATGTTTCTCCCTCACAGAGCTAATAGACATTCGCCTTAGTTTAGCTACATGGAAACCTTGTTATTAATGCTTCTATCGTGGCCCTGGCCAGGTGGCTCAGGTGGTTGGAGCATCCTCCCAGCACACCCAAAGGTTGTGTGTTCGATTCCCAGTCAGGGCACAAGCCTAGGTTGTGGGTTCGATGCCCAGTTGGGGCGTGTACCAGAGGCAACCAATAGATGTCTCTGTCTTTCTCTCTCTCAAACCAATAAATATATCCTCAGGTGATTATTTTTAAAAAATGTATCCTTTATTTGATTTAGGATTTCAAATTAACAAGTTATTGAGCACCTATCAGTGTCTACCATTTTGTCAAACACTCAGATTCAAAAATGGAAGAACAATTCTGGGCTCCCACCTTCAAAGAGCGCACATTCTCTTGTTTCTTTGGGTGCTGTCTCCGTCCGTTAGGAGCGGCGTGGCTCTGCAGGTAAAGATGCTCCTGCACAGAGGGACACCCCCGAGTCATCGTGGCTGAGATGGCAACTGCTTAACTGACGTGGCGGGTAGGCACCCTGGGAAACAGCATGTCCCATGTCCTCGGGCTGTGGTCTCCGTCACATCCAGAAAGCCCTCCCCTTCCCCATCACCCTGAACATGCCGTGACCCAGCCTGTCCCACCTTTAGCACCGTCAGCATCTGGAAGGCCTGCAGCCTCTCTGCTCTGAGCTTCCGGGCCCCTCAGTTCCCTACAACCCCAGCCAGGACTCTGCTTTCTAAATCCCGCTTTCTTTACCTTCCTGCTTGCAGACCTTCAAGTTCACGGTCCACCGTTTCAACAACCCTAGTACCGCTTGCTTTTGGTCTTGCCGTCATAGCAAAGGACAAACCCTATGCCATCATAGCTATGGGCCTCTGGCTGTGGAAACCTTATATATTTACCTTTCCGTTTTATTGTAGTCACAGGAAAAAACACAAAGGAGAGACAGAATAATAAAATCTGGCCAGAGCAGGCCTGAGCCAAGATGGCGTTGCATCTGACCTCCAGGAGGCCTTGACCTTGCTAACACCCACCTCGAGCAAACCACGTATCTCCTTTCTCAGAACTTGCATGAGAAGGCAGTTCTGGAGAAAGCCACATCATAGGGCCAGTTGCTTTCACTATGAATTCACAGGGGCAAACGGACTCCCAGTGCTGCCTGCGGATTCCGCTTGTTTTCTGTTTACATCACTCGTGGCAACGGCTTTTTCAGGTCTGCTTCTCCTCATCCCCCCATCCACCCGACTTCCCCTGGCTGCTACCACACCCAGCGCTCGGCCCAGAAAATAGAAACCAAACATCAGGTCCATGCATCCATAATACTTTGGTATATACTTTTTAAAAAATGAGGATTTATGAAAATATGACCTGATCACTCCTAAAGACTAATTGCTGAATAACATCAAAATTCTAGCCTGTGTCCAAATTTCCCAGGTGCCTCCTAGTCTGCCCCCCCTTGGCTGGTTTCTTTGAATCAGACTCCAGTATTGGGCTAACATGCTGGAGGTGGGCTAAACAGTACCTGGCCAGGTTGTCCACATCCTAATCCCTGGCACCCAGGAATGTCACCTTATATAATAAATGGGACTCGGCAGGTGCAAATATGTTAAGGTTCTTGGGGTAGAGGACATTCGCCTGCGTTATCCAGGTGGACCAAAGTCAACAAGGACCCTACGAGAGGGAAGGAGGAGCGACAGAATGGGAGCAGAGACAAGAGTGCCTGGGGCCAAGAGACAAGGAATGGGGGCAGCCTCCGGGAGCTGGACAGGCAAGGACCTGGACTGTCCCCGAGAGCCCCCAGAAGGAGCCAGCCCTGCCGGCTCCTATAAAGCTTCTGATCTCCAAAACCGTGAGAGAATAAATCTGTGATATTTTAGTCAATCAATTTGTGATCATCTGTTTCAGCAGCAATAGGAACCTCTAACACACTGTCTTCTCAGTGTATTTTAGTCTATGGCATTGGGGTTAGGCAGAGAATCATCATTTTTGTTACATATCAAAACATACAAATAGATATCATATGTATTTTATGAATAAATATATATGAATAAAAGTAGGAAAATGTCTACTAAAGAAGACTCACCAAGTTTAAGGAGGCATGTGGTTTTAACTTTATTTTTAAAGTGTTTTTATTTTGTTTTTGTTTTTGTTTTTACAAAAAATGATCTAAAGCAAATGCTGTAAGTCAGAATGTCTGTTAATTGGAATTAGTATGTACATGAACGTTCGGTACATTTTTCTTAATTTTTCTGAACTCTCTTATAACTAACAATTCAAAAATGATTAAAGAGAAGAAAATATAGATTAAAGTTTAAGTACTCTCCACACCCCGGATGATGTGGCTCAGTGGATTGAGTGCTGGCTGCGAACCAAAGGGTCACTGGTTTGATTCCCAGTCAGGGCACATGCCTGGGTTGCGGGCCAGGCCCTAGTGGAGGCCATGTGAGAGGCAACCACACACTGATGTTTCTCTTCCTCTCTTTCTCCCTCCCTTCCCCTTTCTCTTAAAAAAAAAAAAATTAAGACCTTAAAAAAAAAAGTTTAAGTACTCTCAGATAAGAAAAACCCTCCTACAACAAACAATATAAAAAATACTAATAATTTAGAATACCCCAGAAAACAGCATCAGACAAATTAAAATGCAATGTTAAAGCTGGTAAAAAATATATATTTACACATTTATAAAAAGGCTGAAAAAATCAAATAAAAGGAATAAATGCCATTTTAGAAAAATGGCAAAGGTAATAACGAAACACAAATAGATACAGAAGATACAACATTTTACACACTGTCATCTTAGGTGAGGGATAGGCTTTTGGCAAAGTAAAAGCAACCTAAACAGACATATTTCCAAAGGAAAGCACCCGGAAGGAATACGGGTAAAGCACAGACTTGGAGGGGTTAGCTGTCCATATAGAAACAGTCTCATTCTCGTAGGCTTTAGCCTCACCTACATGTAGAATTGGAGTGATCGCTTTCATGGCAAAGGAGAGGTGGGGAGGTGCGGGAGGAAGCACACTGAGGGGTGCCCGGGTGACGTGCCCTTTGCGTGCTTTGCTAGCCATTGGAGATTCCTCTCCTTAATTTTAAGAAACAGGAAACAGTCCATTTTCCCGCGATGCCCCCTTCCACGCAGGCGAAGAGCATAAATCACAACCAGCGCCGACGTCGAGGGTCAGTCTACCAACCGCAAGGGCCTGCGCTTCGCCTGAAGACCTAGCAGCAGACAAGACGGGCCCAGTCGCTGTCCTCCCTCCGGTGGAAACAAACGAACTCGCAGGTCGAGACCGGAGGTCCGCGGTGGCCACGAGGGCGAGATGCGGAGTGATGGGGCACCCTGAAGGTCACGTACAGGATGACATAAATAATTAAAGAGATGGTCATAACGTATCATACAGCATGAAAATAAGGGCAAAAGTATACAGAGACTCTAGTTCTAAATTTTGTTTTAAGTTTTGTATATGTGGATGAGGGGAAGGCATAGGACATAGTAATATGACAGGATAGATTCTTTATTGGTCCTGGGTTATTCTATTTTTGGGTTATTCTATTCTATTGATCCTGGGTTATTCTATTTTCTTATTTTTGTTGAATTCATTGGGGTGCCATTGGTTACTAAAATTGCATAGGTTTCAGGTATACAATTCTATCGTATATCATCTGTATATATTGTTTTGTGTGTTCATTACCCCAAGTTAGTCTCCTGGGTTATTTGTGATTTTAATTTCTTCTTCCTATTTATCTGTTTCTTAAAAGTTCTTGGATGCATTTATTTAACTTTTCTAAATTAAGGAAAAATCAAGAATTAATTGGCTTCCTCTTTTTGTGACCACAGAACCAGCTCAAAATGATCCTGTCTGGTTTAATGAGATGCTGAGTTCCTTTTAAGAGACAGCAGACCAAAACCTTACAAGTCATGCAGCGGAAGTGTGTGCAGAGGAGAGAACTTTGACCTCCAGCTGCCCCTGGAACCAAAGTCTCACCGACCCCCACCCCAGTCACACACACACTCACACGGAACCAAAGGACTGGGACAGAACCAGAACTTGAGCACCGGAACCTTTCAGAAGCAGAGGGTCCCTCCTCCAGGAAGATCTGGTGTTGACCTCCTTTACCATAAATGGCTAAGCTCCCAGGTCCTCCAGCTAAAACTGCCCCCCCCCCCCAGCACTTCCACATCCCAGTTCCCCAGCCCCGTAAAGACCCTCCTCCTGGTCCAGCCAGCAAGAT
>CM052550.1:48987957-49004434 GCA_028533065.1 Trachops cirrhosus
TAAAACTGCCCCCCCCCCCCAGCACTTCCACATCCCAGTTCCCCAGCCCCGTAAAGACCCTCCTCCTGGTCCAGCCAGCAAGATGAGTGTGAGGTACCACTAGGGCTCCCATCTCCTCGGTGGGCACCTTCCCCATCAATAGGCCTTTCCTTACTCCAGACTCTGACATTTTGAGTTTAGGCCTTTAGAAGTGGGCTTTGCTCCAGTAACATTAGGACAGTATGATAAACCAAGTACCCTGAAAGCTCCTCCTGCTGAAAACAATTAAGAACAGTAGAAAAGTGTTCTTTTCTATTTTTTATTATAGTTGACATACACTACTGTATTAGTTTCAGGTGTACACCATAAGTGATTTCACATTTATACCTTATGATGTCATTGCCACAATAAGTCTGGTAACCACTTGTCAACCTGCAAAGTTATTACAATAATATTGGCCTATTTTGTTACAATAATATTGAAACCAGTGAGCAAGATAATAAAAAGCCCGAAGGGTCAGAAGTTGATAAACGCAGGGACTAGATTGACAAGTGGCTTTCTAGCCACTGTGCCTCCAGGGAGCTCAGGCCTGTGGATGCAGGAAACCCAGGGACAGCCCCAGGGACTCTGGAACCATGGAGGCTGCAGGAGGGGGACAGAGAGGAAATGGACTGCCTCTGACTTCGCTGGGCAAGCCAGTGGCACCCCAGCCCCCCGCAACTCGGCTGGCAAGCCGGTTCCGGTTCCGACTTCCCTGGGTGCCTCCAGACCCTGCCATTGAGAATTTACCCTGAAGATGTCCCAAACGGGCGCACGTGACTCAGTCTCAGAATAGAAGGATGAGTAACATGAGCAAGTCGAAAAGAATAAATATTGGATGATGGTGATCAAAGGGTATGAATCGTCAGTCCTAAGACAAATAAAGTACTAGGGATGGAATTTACAACATGACTATGGTTAACCCTGCTCTGTGATATATTTGAAAGTTGCTAAGAGAATAAATCCTAAAATTTTTCATCACAAGGAAAAAACATTTTTTCATGTATGTATATGAGCTGATGAAATGTTAATTAAACATTTTTTGGTGGTCATTTCTCAATATTTGTAAGTCAAGTTCTTGTGCTGTAAAAGATTGAAACTGTACTGAATAATCTATAATAAAAAAATAAAAATAAATAAAAAAAGTTCTTGTGCTGTACACCTTAAACTAATACAATGCTGTACTTCAACTGTGTGTCAATAAAACTGAAAGAAAAAAAGAATAATTATGTGCTTCCATTTTAATGATATCCAAAGACATAAAAAGTTTAACCATGCGTTTAGGGATATGCGTGTTAAAATTTTAAAGAAAAGTACTATAAATTCAATATATATAGCTCCAATTTCTACAGAATGGCAAACTTCATCACACCTCTTTCGGAAAAGGACAGATCCAGTCCATGCCATAATTAAGGGTAGAGAGGCGCTGAATTCACAAGTATCAAGTTTACGTTCATTCGTGAAAGAATACGCTTTTCAAACACGTAGATAACTTTAAAAATAAATTTAACCGTATTCTGAATTACAAACGCAATCACCATGCTTCTACTTTCGATTTTTTAATTTAAAGCTATGTAAATGCCCGAGTCTAAAAATGTTTTTTGTAGTGCTTTGCGAAAATGAATGTGCTTTGACTGAGAGCTAAAACACAGAACTGCTAGTAGGTAGGGAATCCCGACCTCGGCGCGCCTCCTGGGTCAGGCTCCCCACGCACTCCACGGCTCCCGTCATTGTCGCCCTGTCGCTTTCGGCCACGGGTCCGCGGGGAGCCAGGAGAGACGAGGGTTCCCTTGTGAAATGCGACAGGGTCCCCACAGCCTGCTCCGAGCGCTCACGTGGACCTCGCGGGCAGCCTCGTTGCAAAAGCCCCGAGTGCTTTTCACCTTTACACGGGAGACACCGATCTCTTGCAGGGCTTGTACAGACCTAAACCCCGGGCCGCGTTTTTGTGGGTTTTTTTTTCCCCAATGTGCGTGTTAACGTAGCGCAGTGTGTGGGTTTCTCCTTTACGGTTTGGGGTGTTCTGTCTTGGTTTCGGCTTTGCCCCCCGAATGTCCCCACGGGAGCATTCTTTCCTCCACTCGGCCCAGTAAATGCAAAATTCCCGCTGCGGTGTCCCCTGACCTAAAACGTGGCGATGGAAAGTCTGGTCTAAAAAGGTCACCCGGCAACACACCGGGGTAGGGGGATGGGGCCCGGGGCTCACGAGGAGCTGGGAGCCACCCACAGCTCTGTCTCCTGAGACCTCCTCTCGGGCCTTTAAACAGACGATTGTGGAAGCTCGGATTTCAGCACCGGACGCGGGGTGAGGGGTCGGTGCTCACAGGCCCCAGTGGGTGCTGGCTCCGAACCCACGCTGGGCGCGGAACCTACGGCAAAAGCGGAGAGGAAGCCGCGCAAGCGCAGAAGGCAGACTCAGCATGAAGGCGGGGCGGCCGGAAGGCGGAAGCGGAGAATGCTCAATACGCTTGCACTTCAACGTACACTCACCGTCTCCCACATGGTCTAGCGGTTAGGATTCCTGGTTTTCACCCAGGCGGCCCGGGTTCGACTCCCGGTGTGGGAAGGCTGAGGACTTTTTTTTTTCTTTTTCTTTTTTCAAACACAATCAGGTAAGAAATTCACCAAGTCAATGTATAGCCTTCTAAGAACGATAAATATAACTGATGAAAGCTCTTAGTTCCTTCCTCGGAATGAAGAATCTGTTTCCAGTGCTTATATAATCAGTTTGGGCATTTTGGCTAATCATATCCTTTATGCACATATTTAAAATGTCATGATAAGTTACTATGATTACTATTTCATGGTGAAACCCTACTGGAGGAGTACTCTCTCCAGCTTTATTGAACTATAACCTGACATAGAACCTTGTGAAAGTTTAAGGTGTGCACGTGATGGCCTGATGCACATGAATACTGTGACACGGTCACCACAGTGGGCTAGTGAACAGCTCCATCACCGCCCACAAGTACCATTTCTCTTAGATAAAGAGTGTTTATGTCTGGCCACTTAACTGCTCTCCATGCCCCAGTAAGTGTTTCTGGTCGGAGGTCAGAGAGACCGTGAACACGAGGAAGAGACGGCCAGGGCTGGAAGAGTCGCACCTGGACCAGCTGATGTTTGCCTCTAGTTGGGCGAGGGGGGGGGGTGCGGGGGGGAGAGTGGCGAGGGGAGGGGGCTCCCTGAAGCAGGACCCACCCGGGCTGGCACACGGTTGCTACAGAGGTTTGCACAGGAATGTGGACAGCGAGGGGAGAAATCAGATCCGTTCACCAACTAGCACAGACTGTGACATGGGGAAACTGAGGCATGGAATCAGTATGGAGGTTAGGTTGAGGTCAGCACTCTTCTTTCGGAGGCTGGATGGGCTTTGAAAACTTCTAAGCCACTTACAAGATGGGAATAAAGTTTTGTTTTTATCTTCATGCGAGGACGTGCTGAGGGCACAGAATGGGGGGAGAGTAACATCCATCAGTTGCCTGTCTTACAGCTCCATGACCAGCGACCCAAGCCGCAACCCAGGTATGTGCCCTCACCAGGAATCGAACCCGAGACTTTTCCGTCTATGAAATGAGGCTCCAACCAACTGGGCCAAAGTCTGTAACTGTATTACAGGTCTGAATGAGTAGTGTTCCATGCAGGGAGTGCCATCTCTTTTGAAAGTTCTACTGTTGAACCAACCCTCCAGCCACTCGTGGGTATTGATCGAGGTACGTGTCCAACTGTGTGGTACACCAGCAGCTGATGCCTTCAGCTTGCTTTGGACAATAGAACCGGAGCAGTAAAGCATCCCGGGTCACCCAGCCGTGTATAAACCGACAACAGGGGTTGCTGATGGAGAGAAGATTTTCTTCCGGGGGCGGAGGGGAATTTTTCTATTCATGCAGAAGCAGTTGCTCCATCCCTTGGGTGCATTTTAATCCCATATTCTCAGTTTGTCTTGAAGACAACATCAGATTGGACCATAAAGGTCAGTGGGGTGTCTTTAAAATGATCGCTTTAGACATTGTTCAGTACGTGACACATGACAAATTCTAGTTCCGAAGTGTCCCTTCTCAATACCTCTCAGACTGATGGTCCTCCTTCGCTTCTCCCTCCCTCGGTGAATCTCCACCACCCCGCTGACTTTGGCCAGAATTACCCAAGCAGCCTTACTCAGGGCTGGCTTCAGGGGTCCATATACATGGGACCCCACATCTCACCTTGTGAGAAAGGGGTGAGAGTGTCTCACTCATTTAAGATGCTGCTACCATGCTACCCTGAGCATTATGTCCTTGCACAGAAATGAAATGCAGGTGGGAGGCTTAGAAAGGATGCCAAAGAGCCTAGAGTGTGGTCTCTTGTGGTCGGTTTCTTGTCCGCTCTTGCCTTCTGTCACATCCTTCCATGCTCCTGTCCCTTCCGAGAGGGCTGGATCTCTGCAAACGTCATTTCCTGGACTCCCTTCCCAGGAGATTTCTGGATAGCTTCTGCCTAGAGGAGACTGGAATATGTCAAGAAAACAGAGCAAATTTTTTTTAATGTATTTGGTAGGAATGGGTCTCCCCCGATGGCTGCCAACACACACTCCAGTGGCACCGGGGCTTCTGACAGGAGCTGCTGTCAGCTCTGAGACACGAGCAGTGGGAGCACTGGGCAGCTGTGGGCTCCACTAGCCCTGGAAGTTTCCAAAGAGCAACAAGTGGGTTTTGAAAGTCATGGTGTGGGTCCCGTGGCAATGACAGTGCCCAGTAGTGGCATGCAGAGTGAGCTCCTGAAGGCTTTACCACCTCTTCCTTTATATTTATTTAGAGAGAGAAAAGTATCCATTTATTATTCCACTTATTGATGCATGCATTGGTTGGTTCTTGTTTGTGCCCTGACTGGGAATCGAACCCACAACCTTGGCTTATTGGGATGACTCTGTAACCAACTGAGCTACCCAGCCACATCTCTACTTTTTCCGTTTTAGTTTTCAGCCCTACATGAGTACAGGCATCCACAATCACTAATATCTGAATAATCTCACTTTCATCCCCCCACGCTCCTCCATCAATTCCAAAAAGTCTGTAACCAACTTCCTCTATTACGTTTCCTGTTGGAAACATTTGTTTGCCAGGCTGCAGTCCAAATGGATACAGCCGTTGGCCTGTAATTGCCATCTTCTGCGATCCTGTTAGCTTCCCCGACTTCTGGGGGAGGGTGAGTTCATAACTCATTCCATGTGTCAGGGAAAGTTCTTTCGGAATTAATATTCCAGCTGAGACCCGAAAGCTGAGTTCACAAGGTGAGGGCATGCACAAATGTGCACGAGTCAAGTTATTCTCAAGATCTGTTTGCCCTTTGCTCAGCTCAAGTAGATGAGTTAATAGTAAGATACATAATAGGCTGCAATCGGTGTGGCTCAGTTAGTTGGAGGGTTGTCTCCTGCACCAAAAGATTATGGGTTCGATTCCCAGACAGGGAACATACCTAGGTGGCATGTTCTGTCCCCAGTCCGGCCTAAGCCATATTTCTAATTCTTAAGATTTTATTTATTTAGTTTTAGAGAAGAGGACAAGGGAGGGAGAAAGAAAGGGAGAGAAACATCAATGTGTGGTTGCCTCTCACACACCCCCTACTGGGGATCTGGCCCACAACCCAGGCATGTGCCCTGACTGGGAATTGAACCAGCAACCCTTTGCTTCGCAACCCATGCTCAATCCACTGAGCTACACCAGCCAGGGCTCTAATTCTTATCATTAAGGGAAAATGGATGTCTGAGGGCCATCCCAGAAGACTGCTAATCCTCTGAGCAAATCCCGAGTTGAGAGTCTAAAGCCTTGAGTAATTCGTTTTCTCTGTGTAACTCTCTGATACAGTCAGATGGAGCCAGCCCACCATCGGCTGATTGTATCAGTCTCTTGTTCATTCAGTACCTCACCTTCAATAGAACTTTTACTTCAGGTAATGCCTGCTTATCATTTAAGTAAATATCTTGCCACTACGTAGGTGAACTACCAGTATCTCATTTTCACTGCTAATAAGGTCATTCCTGTGTTTATACCCCAGGAAAGGTCATTCATCTCAAATCTTTATCTTGAAGTCTGTTTCCTGCAGGCACCATGGGCCACAAAACCCGTGTGAATGAATGTCTAGCTAGACAGTCAGAAAACGATGCAGAAATTTCTACTAGTTGAAGGGCCAGAAGAGCAATGAGGGAGGAGGCGGCACTAGCCTGGCACTGGAGCATCTCGCTGCAGACCACGCAGCTGGAACCGCCCAGTCTGCTACTTCCTAGTCACCCAGCCCCTTGTGGGGGTCCCCACTGAAGCATCCAGTCATTTACGCACACTGCCCCAGCTGCCAGGACAGGGCCACCTGCTGTCAACTCTGCTGGAAATACCAGAGAGGCTGGATTAGAGCCAGACGCCAGCCCCTGTTCTCGAAAAGAGAAGAAATCGCCCCTCCCTGGTACCTTCCTCCCTCCTGTCAGCGTTTCCAACGGACGGAGCTTAATCTTAATCGGTGACCCCCGGCCGGGTGAACTAGGAATGTTTGCAAGGTTACACGGCCCTGCAACCCAGAGCAGGGGAAGCAAGCCCAACATCCATCATCCTTAGCTTTACCAGCTTGTTTATTGGATGCTCTTCTGTGAAATTGCATGTCTTGGGTTTAAAGCTCAAGATGCACCCCCCGCCCTTCCTTTAAATGTACGTGCTTAGAGGCAATCATATTACTTGGCTCAGGGTCCAGGAAGGGTGCCGTAGGTTGGAGCATCGATGGGCCCAAGCACTGAGAAGTTTACAGGGTTTGATTCCCAGGTCAGGTCACAGGCCTGGGTAGTGGGTTTTATCCCCGGTTGCAGGTGACATCCATGTTTCTCTCTCACTTTGATCTCTCTCTCTCTCTCTCTCTCTCTCCCTCTTCCTCTAAAAAGCAATAAACATATCCTTTCGTGAGAATTTTTAAAAAAACAGTTTTAAGGTAGTAACTTTGGATGTTACATAATTGCTCTTCTTTGTGGTGACTGGGCTATTTTTAGGTTCACGCCAATCAGCCACAGACAGCTGTTCCCACACGCCTGAGAGAGCAGAGGGGACACTGGTTTGTCACGTGGCTGTGGAGACCCACCATCAGGCACCTTCTCTCGCAGAGAAGTCTCTCTCTCCATTTCTCTGCGTCTGCTTGCGGGCCACCCTGGCGCTGGAAAAACAAGTGTTCCAGCCAGGTTCCTGATTTCCGCGTTAATCTATTATTCGGTAATAACATTCTTCAGAGCTCTGCATTAATTAAAAGCAAGCATCCCTGGAAACCTGTCACTTCAAGTGTCATTTGTCACAACACCCCGATGTTCTTTTCTTTCTGTCCTTTTGAGAACTTCGGTTACCATGGCAACCCATGGCAGCTTTTATATATAGCATCACTTACATTCAGTTGCTTTATTTTATTTTATTTTATTTTTTTACCATCAGGAAGACAAGGCTGCTTTTCTTCTTTTAACAAAGCTCGTAATGTGGTAGAATAAGGAGGCATGATTTGATCCACAAAGGAATATTGCACGTGAAATGAAGAATTATTATCTCACATCTGTATACACGAAGGCTTTGTTTAAAAAAATAACATCTCTGAGAAGAGGGGAGTACCAGTTTAATCTCCCAGGCAGTGGCTCAGTAGAAGTCAGTAGCCCTAGGATGTAATTAGTATTCCAGAAAAAAGCAGACAAAAGGGCAGGTGGATTCAAGGGAAATTCAGGTGTGCCTAAGAAGCAACACTCTGCTTTAAGCTGCCCCACCCCTCAGGGGTCCTGCGGCTCACTGGCCCAGCCCAGGTATTTTGGGGGTTCTCAGTGCTTCCCCCAACTTCCCTGTGCAGCGGGAACAGAGCCTGCCTAGGCCAAACAGCAGGGGGAAAGCAGCTTTCTGCAGGGCGACGGTGGTATTCTAGAAGATTCCAAACTCCCTACCAAATTGGAAGAGAGTGGGGAGGGAATATCACAGGCAGGGGCTGTGTCTGTACGCGCTGCAGAAGCCACCAAACACCCGCAGGTAGCTCTCGGTTCCCCTCAAACCCTTCACCTCCTCATCCATCCACTCTCATTTTTTCCAGGATATTCCAGTATCTTCTCATTTTGCTTCACCTTCCAGTCGTAAGCCCCTGACCGGAACTAACCTTTGCTCCTTTGTCCCCTCCAAATCCTACTTGGCTGAAGCAATCCGAGCCCCGATTCTGGGCTGACTCCTCCCGCCTAGCTCCCCACAACCCTTCACTTCTTTTTAAATCTCTGTTAACTCTGGGGGCCTTTGCACTCCTCAGCAATCAGGTATATGGATGGTCCTCCCGTTCAGATCAACACATACTTCTTGGGCACGGCGGTGTGCCAAACCTTTGAGGAAGCCCCAAGGAGAAAAAGATGAGCACATGAAGGTGTCAGACTTAAGAACTTGAAGTCTAGTTGGGGGAAACCCGATACAGAAACAGATGATTTCCGTACAATTCAGCCAAAAAGAAATTTCACAGCTCAGGCATAAGAACAAACTATACTTAAGATTATCTGGCATTTCCTGGAGAAAATAATGGCAGAAATGCCTCTTTAAAGATGAGGCAAGGAGACAGCAAGGACAGAGGTCCAGAGGAGTGCCACATCAGGGGCTCTACTGGACAACACTATGAATATTGGTAGAAAATAAAGAGCCAGCATGGGGCCCAGCCAGATAGCTCAGTTGGTCAGAGCATCATCCTGATACCCCAAGGTCATGGGTTCAATCCCTAGTGAGAGCACATAATAGCAATCAAATGAATGCAATGGCAAATCGACATTTCTCTCTGCCCCCTCCCTCCTCATCAATAAAAATTAAAAAGGCAGCATGGGGGGGGTGGAGATGTGAATAAAAACAATGTTTGAAGAGGAACCTGGGCCTCATCTGCAAAGCAAGAAGTTTGAATTTGTGGTTAGGTTAGACTACTCTCTACTCCCAGGCCCGTCAGTATTTCCTATATACCGGTAAATTGAAGGTATTTATTCTATTAGATGATATTTGCAAAGGGAATTTGTTTTAATTCTTTTATATATACTACAATTTAGGATCTATGAAGAAAAGGGTTCTAGAAATATGTGAACCTTCCCCAAATTACTTTTTTTCTGATATACTTGGACTTATTGAGCCACAAGAGTAGTAGGCACGTGCCTGATAAAGGCAGGATGGCTGATGTGGCTCAGTGGATTGGGCACTGGCCTGCAAACCAAAAGATCACTGGTTCGATTCCCAGTCAGGGCACATGCCTGGGTTGTGGGCCAGGTCCCCAGTTGAGTGTGTGAGAGGCAACTACACATTGACGTTTCTCTTTCTCTCTTTCTCCCTCTCTTTCCCTCTCTAAAAAATAAATAATCATACCCCCAACCAATTAGATAACCTACATGAAAGAGACAAATTCCCCAAAATACACAAACTACCAAAACTGACTGAAAAAATAAAAATTCCGAACAGACGTATAAGAAATAAAGAGATGAAATCAATAATCAACAACCTCTCAACAAAGACCAAGTAAGTTTATTGGTGAATTCTAGCAAACATTTAAAGAAGAATTAACACCAAGCTTTCTCAAGCTCTTCCGAAACCTAGAAGAGAGGAGGATCGATCCTATCTAACGTCTGGTGAAACCTGCATCAACCAGAGCCAGGCAGAAACATCACAAGAAAAACTCAGGCCAAAATTCCTTATGAATATCAATGCAAAAATTAATAAAATGCTAGAAAACATAATCCAACACCATACTGAAAGGATTATACACCATGACCAAGTGGATTTATCCCAGGAATGGACAAATCCTGGCTCTACGTGAATTCAATCAATGTAGTACTGTTACAGAACAGACCCGGGGCGGGGTGGGGGAGTGGGGGTTGGTGAATGATATGCTATTACCGAATGGATCCACCCTTGTGCTCCGGGGGTCCCCCTTCCCATATTAGGTTTGCCTTGCCCGCCACCAGGGAAAGACATCTCTCAATGCCAGAGGTTGGTGAAACAGAAGGGGATTACTTATTTTAAAAGTTATATGGACTTAGAGTAATGACTTAATGTTCGTTAAAAATAATAAAGTCCTTCAGAATACCCACAAACACACAGGCCTTCCTTCTCCCCTTTGTCCAGTCTCGAGTACCATATCTCAGGAAAAGAAGTAGAAGTTCGTGGTTCAGGCAGCCCCTCGGTTCCTGCACCATCAGCTGTGTCACTGCCTCGATCTCCAGCTAATCCAAAACCATGTGGCACCTTCTCATGGCCCACCAGCAAGAGTCCTCTCACCCCTTTTCTTCCAGGCAAAGTCCCTCCTGCTTCCTAAGCCATGTGGCAAAAAGGGAGCACCCTAAAGCTGCACGGTCCCGAAAAGCCCCAGCATAGCTGCCGTGCCTGGGTCTAAATCCCAGCGCCAATCTTCCTCTGCAGCCCCATTTCCAACTCCTTCCATAATCCATTACACCTGTCAGCATTCCCATATCCTTCCAGCTTTACTGGGCTGCCACAGTAAGTCCGGGCAGGGGTGGCCCCGTGGCGAGGAGCCAATCATCTGCAAGCTCTCCCGAAGGCACTGTACCCAGAGGGAGCTGCCTCCCAGTTACATCATGGGTGGAAGTCACTTCCATCCCCCTGGCTCAGAGCAAGGCCACAGCTATTTAATGTATCCATGAAACCAGTTAAAGGTTATAGATATGTTAAATGACCAAGCCAGAGGTTAGCTGCAAAGCTGTTGCTATGCAAAACAGCTCTCAATGGCCCTGCTCCATGTGTCCCATCCCCCAGCTCAGACGGGTGGGGGTGAGGACATCATATACATAAATATATATATATTATTTATATATATATAAATAATATTTCCTGGACACCCTGAGTTTTGGACTCCATTACAAATCCCCATGTAGGTCCCCCCACCCTGGCTGCACCCTGTTACAGTACAATATATTAAAAGAATGAAGAGAAAGAACCATATGGTCATTTCAATAAATGCAGAAAAAGCACTTAACAAAATACAGCACCTTTTAGGATAAAATCCAATCTAGGTAGAAGGAAACGTCTTCATCCTGATACAGGGTATGGATGAAAACCCGACAACCAACATCATATGCTCTGGTGAAAGTTCAAAAACTTTCCCCTGAAAGTCAGAAACAACGGTTTTGCCTCTTCTATTCGGCTCTGCACTAGAATAGATGATCCCAGGAAAATCACAGGCTTCGAAGACGTTGAACTGATACAGCCCCATGGGATTTTCCTGGAAGGTCTGGGATGCTACTGTTAGCGGTACTGATCACCCCATGCACCAAGAAGCGTATTTAATCATTCACTTGTTCTTTTAGGAATGCGTCCAGAGACACAAAGCAGACACCTGGGCAGATTTACCCGTAAATACACAGAGCTAGTGGTGTGCAAGCTAATCTTCCCAATAAGCTCAAGACTTGGGGGTCCCAGACTTTCTTTCAGAGGAAAGATTCTGTTCCCCCAACTTTGCATCCCCTGTAGTAAATAAAATTGCTTTCACTGCCAGGTGCTGCTGAATTATGTTAGACTGAGCTGGTCGCCATAGTAAAGTACCTCCAAGAATTAAAATATACGGGCATGAAATACATAAAGTCCTTTGCTTAGCACGCCCAGGACTACCCTCCGATCTTATTTCATTCTGGCAGCTGGAGTTCCGGGTATACATGTTACCGAACCAAAGTCCATAAGCCTGACGCTGGGAAAGGCCAAAACTCAAAATGTCAGAGTCTGGAGTAAGGAAAGGCCTATTGATGGGGAAGGTGCCCACCGAGAAGATGGGAGCCCTAGTGGTACCTCACACCCATCTTGCTGGGTGGACTAGGCAGAGGGTTCTTTAAGGGGCTGGGGAACTGGGATGTGGAAGTGCTGGCGGCAAGTTTCAACTGGAGGACCTGGGAGCTTAGCCATTTATGGTAAAAGGGGTCAACACCGGATCTTCCTGGAGGAGGGACCCTCTGCTTCTGAAAGGTTCCGGTGCTCAGGTTCCGGTTCTGTCCCAGTCCTTTGGTTCCACGAGGGAGAGGGAGAGGAAGGAGACTTTGGCTCCAGGGGCAGCTGGAGGTCAAAGTTCTCTCCTCTGCACACACTTACGCTGCGTGACTTGTGGTTTTGGTCTGTCGTCTCTGAAAAGCAACTTAGCATCTCGTTCCACAGGACAGGATCGTGTGAGGTGGGTCTGTGCTTTCACAGAGCAGCACCTTCCTCTCCCAGACGGAGTTTTCCCCCTGCACAACGTAAAATGACAACACAAAACTCCCTCTTTCAACCGCAGCTCAGCGATGCATTAATCACATTGCTTCTCTCGGGGCAGGATGGATGGATATTCGACGGCAGCAGCACGAATAAAGCACCCTGGTCCTGTTTCTGCCACATCCTTGAAATGTTTGCCTTGTTTATCCCCCCGAACATCACGACAGTCTCTGTGAAACCACGCCAGGGGAGTTGACAAGTCTCAAAGCAAACGAGATTATTTTTTTCTACCCACACATAAACAGAAAGGTTCCATAAATATTTCTCCTCCAGCAAGCTTATAATCAATATTATATTTTCTATCAGAAAAACATTCCTGCCCTGACTGGTGTGGCTCAGTGGATTGAGCACCAGGATGCTAACCAAAGATTCACTGGTGTGATTCCCAGTCAGAGCACCTGCCTGGTTTACAGGCCAGGTCCCCGGTAGGGGGCGCATGAGAGGCAATTGATGGATGTTTCTCTCCCTCTCTCCCTCCCTTCCCTCTCTCTAAAAATATGGAAAAGAATAGAAAAACATTCTGGTCTCAGCAGCCAGGAAACCTGAAACCCCTGTCGCTGGGAAGATGCGTGTAGCAGATGAAGATTCCCTGTGGCAGAACTACTTTCAAAGGAGCTGACTTCTCAGTCTGCACACTCAGACTGGGAGGCAAGTTTCAATATAGTTCCTGCCACCCCAGAGCTTTCTTAGCTAGAGATAAAGCTGGAGGCTCTAGTCCTGTTTTAAATAAAATTTAAGACTTCATTTAGAACGCAGTCTAGTTTCCTTTCAGATGCTATTCATGGCCAAATTACAATCTGTAGTTTGGCGTTTCTTTCACATTTTATTTGAGGTTCTCTTGTTTGAAATGAAGGTTTATTTTGTTTTGTTTTAATGTCTTTCTTGCTCTTGCTATTTGGGTTCTTCTCCTCCCCCTCCTCCTCCTCCTCCTCCTCCTTCTTCTCCTTCTCCTGCTCCTTCTCCTTCTCATTCTCATTCTTATTCTTCCTTCTTTAATCCTAACCCAAGGATATGTTTATTGATTCGAGAGAGAGAGAGAAAGAGAAAAACACTGATTTGTTGTTCCACTTGTTGATGCATTTGTTGGTTGATTCTTCTATGTGCCCTGACCAGGAATTGAACCCACAACCTAGGTGAATTGGGATAATACTCCAACCAACTGAGCTAGCTGGCCTGGGCCTCATCTGCAATCTTCTTAGGAGTGATGTGTGTGCAAACATTCTTTTATTCTCCCGTACCATGTGTCACCCTTGTGTTAGAGTATGTTAGCCTACTGAGGTTGCAGCTAATACATTGGACCACGTGCTTCTTGAAGGTATGGTCATCAAGTAGACCTACTATGTGATTTGTCCATTGTGGAGACTCAACAAATGCATTTAAATTGAATTCAAAGCCCTGGCTGGTGTGGATCAGTGGACTGAGTGCCAGCCCCTGAACCAAAACATCACAAGTTCAATTCCCAGTCAGGGTACATGCCCGAGCTGTGGGGCCAGGTCCCCAGCTGGGGTTGTGTGCGAGGTAACCAACAGATGTACCTCTTACACATCGATGTTTCTCTCCCTCTCTTTTCCTTCCCTTCCTGTCTCTCTAAAATCAATAAATAAAATCTTTTGTACACAAATAAATACATAAATAAGTAAATAAATAAAATTCATGTCTTTCTACTTAAAAAAATAAATTGCATTGAAAGATTTTCTGAGGCTAAGACGATATCTGTTATACTCTGGCATTTGCTCCACACATGTTCATGGTCTCTAATGTTTTTCAATTATTCTGCGATGGTGGTGGATGTGAAATAAAGAATTATTAGGAGTCAAAGACAGTTTAACAGGCTTCTATTCATAAATCATTTTCTCATAAAAGACTCAGGGCCTAGAAGGATAAAGTTAGGAAAC
Organism: Trachops cirrhosus; assembly: GCA_028533065.1. Classification (NCBI taxonomy): domain Eukaryota; kingdom Metazoa; phylum Chordata; class Mammalia; order Chiroptera; family Phyllostomidae; genus Trachops; species Trachops cirrhosus. The sequence goes on from CM052550.1 coordinate 49,002,110, forward strand.
ATGGAAGAGGGTGCTTTGGCATCACGTAAGTCTCTGTAGATAAATTACCCTTTCCCTGGATGCAGTACACCTCAATTTAAACACTACTGGGATTTTTTAAAGTTTTATTAACTTGAAGGAAAATTTGGGAAATAAACATTGAGGAATTCAATATCACTTGAAGGAAGTGTGCATAAATCACTCCACTTTCAGATTGGTGCAACTTGTTCAAACCATCGCCTGCACCTGCGAGCTCAGAGAACGGCATCTGGTGGAACCACAACTTCCGGTTCCTCCCTCCTAACCTGGCCTGCAAATTGGAGCGGATCAAGAAGTGCGTTTCTTCTTGACTTCCGGCCAAGATGGAGGCGTAGATAGACACACTGTGCCTCCTTGCACAATCAAAATAAGGACAACAACAATTTAAAAACAAAAAAAAACCAGTACTGACAGAAAATTGAACTGTATGGAAGTCCAACAACCAAGGAGTTAAAGTAGACACATTCATCCAGGCCGGTAGGAGGGGTGGAGCTGGGCAGCAAGGTGGAGAGGGGTCAGGCAGGGCGGCCGGCAGACCTGGGTGCACAAAGCGGCAGCAGGTGGACCCAGTGAGGTGGTGGATTGTGGAGGGGCGCAACACATCCAGTCCCACATTCACACAGCTAAACCAGGCGAAACTGGGGAGCAAGACAGACCATGCAACCCAGGGTCCCAGCTCGGGGAAATAAAGCCTCAAAGACTCATTGAAAACACCTGTGGGGGTTGAGGCGCCGGGAGAAACTCCCAGCCTCATAGGAGAGCTCGTTGGAGAGACCCACAGGGTCCCAGGACATACACAAACCCACCCATACAGGAATCAGCACCAGAAGGGCCCTGTTTGCTTGGGGGAAGCAGCGGAAGTGACAAATCCGGCAGAGAGCCAAGCAAGCACCATTGTTTCCTCTCGGACCCCTCCCCACACACAGCATCACAACCCAACGACTGCCTTGCCCTGCCCTGGTGAACACCTAAGGTTCTGCCCTGTTGAGAACTGCCCTGCCTTGTTTCAGAAGCTGTAACCCCCCACCCCCCCACCCCCCGCCATGGCTAAAGCTGAGTGAGTGACCTTGGGAACATAAACCACTAAGGAGACAAAGCTTATCTCCCTGGCAAGAGCGCTGCTTCTGCTCCTTTTTCTTCACCCTTCCTGGCCCCCAATGCTTGATCAGTTAGCCAGGGACGGGTAAGATTCCCCAAGGGGGGAATGACCTAAGACAGGCATGGTCACATGGAGGCCCCAGGGAAGTACTTGGGGGGCTATGGAGAAAGGGGGTGATGGACCCTCACCCCTCAGCTTTGACATAGCCCGAGTCCTCATTCTGTCTGCAAGAAGTCTCCTAATCTCTTGGCTGCCTTACTTCCCCTGCCTGACTTAATCCTGAAACAATGACAGAGGGCAGTGCAGCCCTGTGCTGGAAAGGGCGGGCTCCCCAGGTGATCAGGCCTGAGAAAGAATGCATGAAATCCTGTGAAACCTGCTTTGCTAAGAATGCTCTTAATTAAATGATAAGGGTCGGAGCAGGAAATGAGTTTGTTTTCCAAAGTTTTGTAGGTAACAGACCCTGACTCAGAATAGGCCCTCAGAGTTCTTTGAGTGTTATCTATTGTTTGATCCTTACTGCCTAATAATGATTAATGAGCTTTATCTGTATTCCTATGCAAAATGAACCTGATAAAAGCCCATTGAGGAAAAGGCTCTTGGTCCTTCTCTTCTGAGAGATCCACTACCTCTCCTCCCCAAGCAGATCATGTCTTGGTAGACTTATTCTCATCTGTGGTGGCTGGGGGGGCTCTGTGGGGGGAGCCCCCCCACTGCCCCTCATACATAACAGGTGTGATAAGACAAATAAAATGGCCCAAATGGAAGAACAGATCAAAGCTCCAGAAAAAATACAGCTAAGCGACAAAGAGATAACCAAACTATCAGATGCACAGTTCAAAGCACTGGTGATCAGTATGCTCACAGAATTGGTTGAATTTGGTCACAAATTAGATGAGAAAAATGAAGGCTATGCTAAGTGAAATAAAGGAAAATGTACAGGGAACCAATAGTGATGGGAAGGAAACTGGGACTCAGATCAATGGAGTGGACCAGAAGGAAGAAAGAAACATCCAATCAGAAAATAATGAAGAAACAAGAATTCAAAAAGATGAGGAGAGGCTTAGGAACCTCCAGGACATCTTTAAACATTCCAACATCTGAATTATAGGGGTACCAGAAGGGGAAGAGAAGGAGCAACAAGTGGAAAACTTATTTGAACAAATAATAAAGGAGAACTTCCCCAATCTGGCAAAGGAAATAGACTT